>CM073476.1:29915119-30330119 GCA_037074535.1 Gleditsia sinensis
GTATGTATATATATATGTATACATATATATATGTATACATATATATATATCTATATATATAGATATATATACATATATATATACATACATACATATATATATATATATATATATATATATATATATATATATATATATATATATATATATATATATATATATATATATATATATATATATATATATATGTGTGTGTGTGTGTGTGTGTGTGTGTGTGTGTGTGTGTGTGTGTGTATATATGTATGTATGTATCAAGTGGATTGTTTGTTCCTTATTGGATTGGTTGATGGAAGGAAAACCAAGCTTTTAGGGCTAAATGTAGTGGAAGAGGTAGTTGATAAGGTTAATTTGATAAAATAAAAATTACAAGCCGCATAAAGAAAACAAATGGCTTTTGTGGACCATAGAAAATGGGAGTTAGAATTCTCTATTTGTGATCAAGTGTTTTTAAAGGTCTTGCCCATGAAAGGGGTATTGAGGTTTAGAAGGAAAATAAGTTAAGTCCTTGGTACATTAGTCCCTTTGAGATTTTGGATAGAGTTGGATTGGTGCCATCCCACTTAGCTTTGTCATCTACATTAGCTAAGATTCATCTAGTATTTCATGTTTCGATGCTACAGAAGTATCTATTAGATCCTTTTCATATCATCCAACCACAAGAAGTGGAACTAGATAAAAATTGTCATATGAAAAGAAGTTAATAGCTATTGTTGATAGATAGGTGAAAAAACTAGGATCCAAAGAAATTATCAAAGTAAAGGTAATATGGCACAACCTTTTGATGAAGTAAGCTACATAGGAAATAGAAAGTGACATATGGAAAAGATACCCAAAACTCTTTGAATGATACGGTTGGTATTCATTCTTTATTGTTATGGTTTAATAGCTTGAAATGTGAGGACTTAGTTTTTTAGAAATGACAAAATTACCCATTAAATAACCATGAAATGACAAAAATACCCTTAGATTTTTCCTACTTCCTCACAGCTGGATTATGCTAGAAAATTCCAACATATTGCTTCTCCTTTTAGCAAAAAGAACTTTGCTTCTTCTTCCCCTTTGTGAGCTTCTTTTTCCCTAAAATATAACCAACTAAATCCTCCTTTGAGATGCTAAATTCTACTGTGAGTTAGCAAGAAACAAAGGGAGATTCTAGCTACAATCTCCACCTAAATTTTTGGTTGAATAAGAAGTATGACAACTTGAGATATTTATTTGGAATCTTTGGTTTTTTATTTTTTATTTTTTAAATTCTAGTCATATATTTTTGTTTAGGACATATTATAACCCTTTCATACAAGTTTTTATGATCAAACTACATCATTTTTGGACCTAAATCACAAGATTATACTTTTGTGACCAATAGCATGAACAATACCAGTGTGATGAACTTGCAACTTGATATTCCCTAATCGTAGAGAATGAGTTGGGTATTTAAATAACTAGTCTAGTTTTGAAATTTTTGTTTAAAAAGTTAGCTTATTTGTAACTTGAAGTGGAGGTGTGAGTGTTGTAAAACTATGAAGTTTTGGAGAGATTTCTTGAATTCTAAAACTTATGTTGTTAACTTTGTAGATTATGAATTGATATGGTATTGTGAACTAGTATGCATTTGGAAGCTATAAGCAATCAACCAAGTTGTTAAATGAAGTTGACATTTAATTTCTAGAAGTAATGAAATCGATACGGATGGTGGAATATTAGGCTCTTAGGATAGTGATTTCTTGCCATATATAAATATTATTTTTTTGATATTATTTTCTAGGTTCTGAAGAGTTCCAAGATCAAAATTTTAATCCGTTTGAATTTTTTAGACATTGAAAGTGCAGAAGGAATTTATCTATTTTGAACCTCTAAAGAATTGAGTAATATTGTTGCTATAATGCATTTTAAAGAATCCTCCTCATTCGATTTGCATTTTTTTTTATGCTATGAGGTGTTTTATCTAAATTGGTATCTTGTGGCAACTTAAATGTTTGATGTTTATTTAAAGGACTATATTTAGTTTACTTGTAGGATTTATTATTTAAATTTTAAATGCATATAATGTGGTGATACAAACCCCACTAAGAATTGATGAAACTCAAGATTTAAGAAGGCTCCAAGATTGTTTCTATAATTAGATTTGTATAGAACCATGACTCGTTGCTTATATAGAAGCAAGAGCCTTGGTATAATGAAGACACTACAATTAGGGATGGAAGATCCAACTGATAAGTTAAGGATGAATGTAATGAAATTTTTTGATAAGTTTAAATAGTTCTTCAAAGAACCAAAGGGAAAATACTCTCAATTTTTATAAGTAATAATATGAATTTCTTTATTGATCATTCATGCCTATTTATAGGCCAATGCATATAAATTCCTAAACAAACTAAATAACTTAATCCTTATAAAACTAGATAATTTAATCATAATCAAAATACTTAATCCTTATTATATTCGATAAGTTAATCATTAATAATTTAATTCATCTAATCATAATTAAACTAATTAAAACTATGAATAAATAAATACACAAACGTAGCAAAAAAGATGGCCCATATTTAACCTTTAGTCTTCTTATCTCTAGGCCCATTTCAGTCTTCAGCCTTCTTCTCTTTAAGTCCATATTTAGATTAGTTTTAATGACATGGATGAATTTTGGATAACCTTCTGTAGTGATGCATCTCTCTCTTTGTTGGGCCTCCAAAATTAAGCTATTTAGTACTTTTTAAAATCTTTTAGCTCGAGCTCTCATAGATAGTTAAAATTTGAAGTTAGTCTGCATTCCATTTGTTAACCTTATTCATGTCTGGTGCGTACTATCGCAGGTACACCCAAATTAATACCTTACCTCAAAACTAACTTGTAGTAGTGGGAGTAAGGGTCAATCCCACAGAGACTAAAATTACCTTATGTGATTAAGAAATGGGGGTTTGATAATTGTGAATAAAGTAAATTAAACAATAATGAAAATAGTGAAAAGAGTAATTAATGAGAAAAGTGTTGGTTTCAGTCGATATTCACCATCAAGGGATTGCATCGATCATTGAAAAAATTATCAATCTTAAACCAAATATCTATCATTGGGACTCTATCCCAGTTTCTCCTTAAAACTAGTGAATTGATAACAATCGTACCAATTAAACTCTAATTGATAAAAAATCCTTTAACACATCGGCAAAGTCTAACTTATCAACTGCATTAAGAACGAGAGAAACTGATAGAGCTAAATAAATATAAGGAAATCGATTATATTTAATTTAGTTGATCATTCATCATAGGGTTAATGATTTATAATCCAAAATCCTTAATCCTATTTGATTCATGAATCAAGTAATAAAAACTTTGTTCAAAACCTAATTCAGTAGTAGACTTGGACATACAATATACTAGTAGGCCTCCTAGCAATCACATGAAAAATCATTTAGAAAAGGAAAGCAGATGAATAAACAATACCTAGTTAAGATTGAACTATTGAAAACAATTCCAAATCTCACAATGCATAAGGGTTCCTTGAGGTTTCAATCTACTTCAACCAACTAAAAAGAATTAGCCACGCAGGGCCATAAGAAAATCTAAAGAAGAATTGAAGAACTTGGATGAAGAATTGCATGACTTCTCTGCTTGCCTGCCTCTCTTTTTATAGATTTCCCCCTCTTAATCGAAGTAGGAATGTATTTAGGTCAAAATCCTTGTCCATTAGCCTTCAATTTGAGTGAAAAAGACCTATAATCGCGAAATCAGCAAGTCTCTATGGCGTTGGGCATCGCGGCGCTACGGAAAACATGTCACGGGGTGCCGCGGCACCCTCAGTCAGCACCGTGGCGCGCTGTGTCAAAGATGCTCAGGCACCACCGTGCCCTGGGTTGAACGCTGCAGCGCTCCCTCCTGGGTAGCACCGCGCTGCGGCGCTCCGGATTTGTCTTAACGTGGCGCCGTGGCACTCTCTTATTAGCACCGCGGTGCCCAGAATCTTCTAGAGTTTGCCAAAGTGCCAAACATGAAAGTTGTAACTCTATGTTTCTTCTTTCCATAGCTGCTGGAATCACCTTGATTGAAGCTCAAATGAGCAAGATATGCCTCCATTAGTGATGAAAGGTCAGGAATCAGCATTTTTCATGATTTTCTCTCTATTTTTCTCTTCTTTTCTTCTTTATTATTCCTAAAACATAAAACAAAAAAATTAATTAAATCCTATTTATTCACTATTTAAATCAAATAAAAAGTAACATAAAATATGCTAAATACATGCTAAAATTATAGCATGTCAAATACCCCCACACTTACTTTTTTGCTTGTCCTCAAGCAAATTAATTCATGTAAACAGAATTCATTATATGAAATGAGTGAATGGCTTACTAATATGCTGCCTCATAGTGAAAATTGTATGCTCTTGAAAAAGTTTCAGAAAATTTTCATGCCTATGTGCAAAATTTAATTCAAATGCAATTTATAATTTTATTCCCCAAAATCCATAGTGTGTGTGTGTCTTTGAATAATTTAATTTTCTTTTACCAAAATGAGTTTATACATCTCAAGAATTATAGCATGGCTCTCTATTTAAAATTTCCATAGACTTATTTTTCATGCTACTCTCCACTAATGTAGGCTAAAACTACTTCTTAGGATCAAAAGGACTAAACTCAGCTTGTAATGTGGCTAGGCTATAGGGTGAGATATAAGATATAATTTAAAGCTCAATCTCCCAACATCACATGATTAACTCTGATCTATTTGAGCTAATTCTCAAGATTGGGGAATTTTTTCCCCCACACTTATTTCCTTGCTTTTCTGCATTCTACTTTTCTTTGATTCTCTATTTCTTCTTTTTCAATCACTGGATAGACTTTCATTAGTCTTTTGAGATTTTTTTTTGAATGTCCTTGCTCCACCCTTCCACCCTTTCATTAATGTAGATCTATAAAACAAGATTTCAGAAATTAATCATGGAGTGAGTGAATCAGGTAGAAAAAATAAAGGTATTAATCACAAAATTTGGTCTTGGCTGTTTTGTGGGTATAGAATAACATGTTAATTAACCTCAAAATAGAGGTTCTAAAGATATTTACTTGTTTGGGTTAAGCTTGAAAGGCTCAATCTCATAAAAAAAATGCCTAAATCATCTCCTAATTGTTAGTATTAGCCTAGAATTTCGCCTCAAGTAGCATTTAAATAAGTTCTACAAATTTAAATGAGATCATAAAATATTTTTGAGTTATATAATCTTTTTCTAAGTAAAAGACAAATTAAATATCCAAAATTACTGTGCAAAAGAATTTCAGGATTTTTAGAAAATAGGTAATCATAAATTGAAAAGAAATTAAAATTACACATAATTATGACTTTCCTACATCTCCCAAGAGCTATAAGCAATTTAAACAGTTATATCATTGACTATTGGTTCAGCTAATACAAACTCATAAATTGAAATTTTGTTCACAAGTGACAGGATTAAAAGTGCACATATCATAAAATTATAGTTATGCATCAAAGTAGGAAAGTGCACAAGTGTATGATTTATTATACAGTCATCTAGCTGAATCATAAAGTGACCCCCCACACTTAAAAACATACATTGTCCCTAATGTAAGAATATAAAAGAGAATATAATAGGGACAAGTAATAACATAAGGAGGGGTTCAGTGAAACTTCCCTGATTAGTGATCACCATCCATCTCATCATGCTCAGGTGCAGGCCTAAAGGGTGGTTTAGGAGGTGCCGGGAAAGCAATTGGGAGGTTCAGGTCATGAGCTAACTGGCTAAAACATGCATGATGATGCTGTGCAATAGAGTACTGGTAGAGGGCCAGATCGTTCATTTGATGGCTCAGACACTCTGTGCGCTCCCATAAATCTTCAATGGTATGCTGGGATGGTGGTGGAGCTGAGCTACTGCCCGGTTCCTCTGTAGGTATTGGCTGAATCCCTAGCTCCTCCTCAGCTACTTCTTCATGGCCTTTGTATTTTTGTATGTCTGCATAGGAAATAGGTCTCATTTGGTGAATGAGAGCCTCAGTGGAATCCCAGCTTACTCCTGCCTTCTGACATAAACCAGTAATTAAATTAGGGGCAAAGAGGGATCCGTCTCTAGCACTAATACAGCTGAGCATCTGCCTATGAATAATCTTGCCTATATCAATAGAAAGGCCCTTTAGTATTGCATAAAGCAAAATGGCCCTGTCCTTCCTGACTTGACTAATGTTGAAGCTGGGCATGAATCTTGCTGATACGAAATAGTGCCATGCTTTAGCCACTTTATTCATATCAGCCCTAGCAAAGTATACCGGATGGCCATTGCTATCCAATTTTCAGGAGGACCCCCTGTAGCATAGAGTGCATATAATGTCGTCAAAGTCAATGTATGATTGAAGAAGCACTGTATATTCATCATCCTCAATATCAGGCAGTGAATATAATTCATTGATGGCGTGCGGAGTGAATGGCACCATCTTGCCTCTAACCCGTGCTTGATGACGTTCGTGAACTGTAGCATTGGAGTAAAACTCCTGTACTACGGGGATAACTCCAGGTTCTGGGTTTCTGTAGAAAATCTCTCAATGCCTATGGAGGATATTGTCTCTGTGAGGTAACCCTTCGATGATAATAAATCCACGTTCTAGAACGATAGTCTTATGCACCACCACTTTGATGTGGTGTTGATAAACCTCTTCAGTCACAAATGCTACGGTGTCAAATGCTGGAGGGTCCTTAGCTCTAGTCTTCCTTTTTGAGATATTCAATGTCACGGCCCCAAATGATGGAACACATGACAAGCATGGCATAAGGGTTTCCCCCTAGCCGCAAGCCTAACACATAGCATGCACAAACATCCAACACACAATCCAGAATACATAATAAATATAACTGGCCACATATGCCACATCCAATATCAGAAAATACTGTATATATGTATATATATATATATATATATATATATATATATATATATATCTCATGATATCTCATGAATCCAACATTCTGATTCAACTTGGCCCATGGCCTCATAATATTCATGTGATTCAACTTGGCCCAATGCCTCATAATACCAACATCGTTGTAAAATATAAAACCATTTTCCAAACAACACATCAAAATATGCAAGAAGCGAGGATCCTGCCTGTATGTTCATGGAGATACACTAGACATAAACTAAACTAGACAAACAGTATAAAAGAGCCTAGCCCAAACTGGGGCTCACCAACGCTATCTTCAGCCTCCTACGAAGCTGTAGCTGGATCAAAGTCTCTTTGACTATCTGTGGGGAGGAAACAGAAGAGGGGTGAGATCACCACATCTCAGTGAATGGATAAATCACACTATAACAGAAACAGGGCAAACCAAGCACGAATGTTTCGCAATGAGTTTAATAATTGAAATCAAAGTGTAAAGATAATAATAGAAACATTAAGCATTTAACCATAATTTATTGAAAGAAAAGCTAAACAGTTCAAATGTATGTTCAAAAGATAAAACAGGATTAAATCAGTAACAGTAGAGCAAATCAATTATGCATGGTAAGTAATAAATGAAGTTATTCATGCAATAACAATGATGAATGAGATTGTTTAGAAATATTTAATCTTTAAGAAAAATGCACTAGTTTATTGGAGGTCTTTCCTAACAGATCTATCATCTCCCCCAAGCACACAGCAAGGGTAGGGTAATCACTGTAGGCGTAGACATAAGTCCACCCTAAATCCCCCAAGCACACAGTAAGGGTATGGTAATCACTGTAGGCGTAGACATAAGTCCACCCTAAATCCCCCAACACACAGCAAGGGTATGGTAATCACTGTAGGCGTAGACAAAAGTCCACCCTAAATCCCTGTGTCTTAGGCAGTCATATGCCTGTCACAGTATCCTAGGCCGAAGCCTTCGCATGACCATGGTGCACCAGGGCTAGCACTCCCTGCGGCTAGCTAACAGTGATCTAAAAGGGTCCCTCCAATAGAAAACATTTGAAATATGCTATTCAAAGAGTTTAAAGTAAAACATTTCAATAACTATACAATAAATCTATAATTCTCCATTTACCTCTTTTCATGCATAAAATTCCGTTCTAAAATATATCTCATCCATGAATTCCCATGGAGACCTTTATAATCATAAACTTTCTCTTTTAAACATAGATCGTTCGTAGACGTCACATAGATGCTCATCATGCATCAAATCATTTCATGGCTAACTTAGTTCATTTATATGACTAAGTTCGCATTTCTATAAATTTAGCTCAAATGGAGAATTATCAGCCTAGATGCTTGCCCTGCATACCTAGAGTTCAACTAGGATTTAAATTTATAATTTTTAACATGGTTGGAACATGTTGGTTTTCAAAGCGGTAAAACAATTTAACATACATTCCAACTAGTTAAAATCATACCAGAGAGAGAGCTATAAACCGAATTCGTAAAACATGCGTTATAGTATGAAAAATCCACTCACAGATAAGGGCTCCAGATTGGATAGCCCTAAAATCCTAGTTCCTGGTCTGAATTTGGTAAAACAGATCCCAAAATCGAGTCCGAAAGGTCCAAACACCTTAAATGAGCTTGGTTACTGTTCACCGCCGGAAAATACTATTCACGCCGAAAAACACTATTCACCGCCGCTATTCATCGCCGAAAAACACTATTCACTGTCACAAAAATTTTACCGAATCAACAAAAAAAATTTCATATCCTAATATTTATCTAGTTTCTGAATCCATCTACGGAGTCAGATTTCTAATTAGAAGTCCCTAAATAAGGTTTTTCAGAACTTACCTTTTACCGAGATTTTCTACTTCAGATCTACGGCGATTCAACGGTTGATTTGAAAAACTGATCGGTCAAAACTGAAGTACTCTTCGTCCTGAATCCAATAACACTTTCAATTTTGATATCGAAATCCCTTAAACACTCCAAATCGAAAGATAAAATTTGAGATTACTATTCACTCACTGTGCATACACTATTCCTCTCCGTTTTTTTTCCTTGAATCTGTTTTCTCCGCCTCGATTTCGTTTATGCAACTTTCCTCTTTATTTTTTTTATTTTTTATATAATAATAATAATAATTAAATAATTAATAATAATAATATTTTCTTTTATAAAAATTCATATAAATTCCGTTTTACATCTAAAAAAATCCCAAAAATTTCTAAAAATTTACATTCTCAATTACCTTTAGTTAAACTCTTAAATCATAATTTTTCTTAATAAAAATCGTAATAAAACAAATTTTAAAACAAATATCTTATTTCATATTAAAAGAAAGAATATTTCTAAAAATACCATAAAAATTCAATAGAGTCCGGTATAATTATTTTAAACAACACAATACTTCTTTTACTTAAAAGTCCACTTACTTTTAACAAATCATAATCATTTCTACATAAATAAAATTATATTTGCTTATAGCGCGCCAAAAACATAAATTCTCTTATTTCTTTTGTAATTCTTTAATCCATGTAATAAATATTCATATTTTCTACGATTCTTATCTCTATTGTCAAAATTCTCTCTTTTATTCTAAATTTCCTTTAATTGGAATTTTCGTTAAATTTTACGGTTATTACATTCAACTTAGAAGTTTTTGGAGCCATTTGCTTGGAAAGTTCACTAAGGCGTTTTATCGAACACCTTGTGGGCGCTCTTAAAAACTTGGAAAAATGAGTGGTTGATGCTCAACTAGAATTTCCAATTCAGTACAAACCAGTAGCAATTAAGTATGAGAATCAATTGCAGCAGGAAAAATGAAGAGAACCATACCCAATTTAGCTTGAATGGTGGCTGGAGATTGCAAGATCAAAAATGCCTTTGAACCTTAGAAAATTGTCTTAGAATCCAACTCAAATGCTGAAAGGGATGTATAATCCTGCAAAAGAAGATGAAAAATCATGGAATGTTAGCAAGATAACATAATGGGAGGTGGGTATGGTTGATTTAAGGCAAGAAAGTGGATTGGGAAGTGAAATGGATGCAAAAACAGAGGGGTACAACGAAGAGGAATGCGATCCTCTTATAGAGAGCGCCGCGGCGCATGTGCATCCGCAGTTCTGCAAATTTTTTTTTTTGAAAATAAAGAAAAATTAAACTATGAATAGAAAAAAAAATAAGAAGAAGAAGAATGGTTGTTGGATTGCCTCCCAACCAGCGCCTTTGTTTTACGTCGTTGGCTCGACATAGATTCAAAGAAAATCAATGAGGGTCTTGAAAAGTTATCCATTGTGCTTCCTCTTGCTGAAATCCTTCATAGTAAGGTTTAAGCCTATGCCCGTTGACTTTGAAGCTATGCTGGTTATTCATGCTCTTTATTTCAACTGCACCATGAGGAAAAATATCAGTAACAATAAATGGTCCCTCCCATCTAGAACGAAATTTACCTGGAAACAATCGGAGCCTAGAATTGTAGAGGAGAACTTTCTATCCTTTGCTAAACTCCTTACGTGAAATCATGCGATTGTGTAGGAGTTTAGTTTTGGCCTTATAAATATTTGCATTGTCATAGGCCTCGTTTCTAATTTCCTCTAATTCTTGAAGCTGTAATTTCCTGTGTTCTCCACTTTCTTCCACATTCATGTTAAATTTCTTTATAGCTCAAAATGCTTTATGTTCCAATTCAACTGGAAGATGACAAGTTTTTCCAAATACTAACCTGTATGGAGACATACCAATTGGAGTCTTATAGGCTGTTCTGTATGCCCATAGAGCATCATCTAATCTGAGACTCCAATCCCTGCAGTTGGGATTTATTGTCTTACTAATGATATTTTTGACTTCTCTGTTGGATACCTCAGCTTGCCCATTGGCCTGGGGGTGATATGCAGTTGACAATTTATGAGTGACATTATATTTCTTTAATAGGGCTTCAATAGTCCTATTGCAAAAATGTGTTCCCCTGTTACTTATCAAAGCTCTTGGAATCCCAAATCTTGAAAAAATATGGGATTTAATGAAATCTGCAACCACTTTAGAATCATCAGTCCTGGTGGGTTTAGCTTCCACCCACTTTGAGACATAATCCACAGCCAGCAAAATATAATTATATCCATATGACAAGGGAAAAGGTCCCATGAAATCAATGCCCCAAACATAAAAAATTTCACTAAATAATACTGGTGTTTGAGGCATATGATTTTTTCTAGATATATTACCTGTTTTCTGACAGTTAGTACATGACTTACAAAAACGATATGAATCTTTGAATAGAGTAGGCCAGTAAAAACCGCAGTCCAACACTTTCTTTGCTGTCCTCTTTACTCCAAAGTGTCCTCCACATGCATAAGAATGACAAAAAGTTAGAATTGATAAAACTTCAGAATCAGGAATACACCTTCTTATAATTTGATCTGAGCATTGCTTCCAAAGGTAAGGATCGTCCCATATGTAGTATTTGGCGTCACTCTTGATCCTACTTTTAGCTGCCCTGGTCAAAAGAGGAGGTAACTGATTAGTAGCCAGATAATTTACAATATTTGCATACCATGGCATATGAATTGAAACTGAAAATAAATTTTCATCTGGGAATGATTCTTCAATTTTCAATTTTTCTTCCACATGTTTCAGGCGGCTTACGTGATCTGCTACATTGTTTTCAGACCCTTTCTTGTCTCTAATCTCTAAATCAAATTCTGTAAGCAGTAGCACCCATTTGATTATCCTAGGTTTAGACTCCTTTTTCATCACCAAATACCTCAAAGCTGTATGATAAGTAAAAACAATAATTTTAGTACATATTAAATATGATCTAAATTTTTCTAATGCAAAGACTACAGCTAAGAGTTCTTTTTCAGTGGTGGTATAGTTCTTCTGGGCATCATTCAGTATTCTGGAGGCATAATATATCACATGGGATGTGTTTCCAATCCTTTGGCCTAGTACTGCTCCAACTGCATGGTCACTGGCATCACACATAATTTCGAAAGGGATGTTCCAGTCTAGTGCTTGGATGATTGGAGTTGAAATCAAGGACTCTTTCAATTTGTCAAAAGCTTCCCTGCATTCTCCATCAAATTCAAAAGAGACATCCTTCTGAAGCAATTTGCACATAGGTGCTGCTTTCTTAGAAAAGTCCTTTATGAATCTCCTATAAAAACCTGCATGGCCAAGAAAAGAATGAACTTCCCGCACACAAGTGGGATAAGGTAGAGTTTGTATAATATCAATCTTTGCTTTATCTACCTCTATTCCTCTTTTTGAGACAACATGGCCTAAAACTATACCTTGTTCAACCATAAAATGACACTTTTCAGAATTTAAAACAAGGTTAGTTTCTTGACATCTTTTCAAAATTAGTGAAAGGTTATGTAAACAATCATCGAATGAATTCCCATAAACTGAAAAATCATCCATAAATACCTCAATAAATTTTTCAAGGTAATCTGAGAATATACTAACCATACACCTTTGAAAAGTGGCAGGGGCATTACAAAGCCCAAATGGCATGCGCCTATATGCGAATGTCCCAAATGGACAAGTGAAGGTTGTCTTTTCCTGGTCTTCAGGAGCAATTGCAATTTGAAAATAGCCTGAATAACCATCAAGAAAACAGTAGTAAGGTTTACCAGATAATCTTTCAAGCATTTGATCAATAAAAGGTAAAGGAAAATGATCTTTTCGGGTTACAGAATTTAATTTTCTATAATCTATACAAACCCTCCACCCATTTTGAATCCGGGTGGGTACCAATTCCTCCTTTTCATTTTTTATCACAGTTATTCCTATTTTCTTGGGAACCACTTGAACTGGGCTCACCCAATGACTGTCTGAAATAGGGTATATTACCCCAACCTCCAACAATTTAAGAATTTCTTTCTTCACTACATCCATCATAGGTGGATTTAGCCTTCTTTGGGGCTGTCTAGATGGTTTAGCTCCTTCTTCCATCAATATTCTGTGCATACATGTAGAAGGGCTTATTCCCTTAAGATCAGCTATGGTCCAACCTATTGCAGTTTTTTGTTCTTTAAGAACTTGGATTAGTTTTGCCTCTTGATCATTTTCAAGCTTGTTGGAGATAATAACAGGAAGTGTTTCTCCTTCTCCCAAGAATACATATTTGAGGTGATCAGGGAGTGGCTTCAGTTCAGGAGTAGGAGCTTGCACAACAGAAGGTAGAAGAGAAGTATCAGAAATTGGTAATTCTATATAAGAAACATTACCTGTTGGTGGTTCTTCTGAAAAACCATTTAGTGCAGCCAGTTCCTCTTTTGTTTCTTCATCCAATTCTATCTTACCATCATCCTCTTCTATGGATTTGCTCACAATCACTTCCAATTTATCCTGTCCATCTAATTCAAATACATCATGTGCTAGGGAATCAAAGATATCTATAGAATAAACAGGAGTATCATCACCTGGATGTTTCATGGCTTCATACATATTAAAATTTATTACTTTACCATCAAATTCCATAGTGAGTGTGCCATTGTGAACATCTATCTTGGTTTTTGAGGTTTTCAAAAATGGTCTCCCTAATAATATTGGGGATGTAAAATCCCTATTTTCCATGTCTAGTACATAAAAGTCTGCAGGGAAAACCAAATCATCTACCTGTACCAAAACATCCTCAATTACTCCCTTAGGGTATGCAGTGGACTTGTCAGCTAATTGAATGACCACATTAGTAGAGTTCAATGGTACTAATTTCAAGGAAGCATATATAGAATATGGCATGACATTTATGGAGGCTCCTAAATCCAACATAGATTTTTCAACATGAGTATCCCCAATTTTACATGGAATAGTAAATATACCTGGATCCTTGCATTTAGTGGGGAGTTTTGTTTGTATCATGGCAGATACATTCTAACTCATTTGAACCTTTTCAAACCCCTTCAATTTTTGCTTTCTTTTTTGAGTGCATAATTCTTTCAAGAACTTTGCATATCTTGGTACCTGCTTAATAGCATCTAGGAGGGGAATATTAACTTCAAATTTTCTAAAGATATCATACAATTCAGAAGTTTTCTCATTTAGCCTATTCTCTTTAAGAGCTTCTGAAAAAGGAGGCACTACTTCATAATTTAAATTAGAAGGAGACTTACCTGTAGGTGCTTCATTCTCCTTAATTGATTTTTCAGTTTTCTTAGGAGAAGAGGGTGCTGGTGGACTTTCAATCTCCTTACCATTCCTTAAAACAATTACACTAGCATTCTCTCTGGGGTTCACCACAGTTTGTGAAGGTAACTTACCTGAGTTTTGAGCATCCAATCAACTCACTGTGGTTGCTAATTGACCTACTTGAGTTGTCAGGTTCTGAATGCTATGTTTTGTCTCTTGCTGAAATTGATGAGAGTTATGTACAAGAGTTTTCACAATGTCTTCCAACGGATTACTTACCTGTTGATCCTGGGGTGCATTCTGTCTAGGATAATAGGCTTGCTGATTTTGTTGAAAATTTTGTCCTACAGGCCTATTTTGTGCATTCCCATATCTGAAATTGGGATGATCCTTCCATCCAGGATTGTATGTATTAGCATATGGATCATACCTCTTTGGTTGGCCAGGAAAACCTCCTACAACATTCGCTTGTTCTGTGGATTCCTCTTGAAGTGTAGGACACATGTCAGTTGGGTGCCCTGTGGCTGAGCATATTCCACATACTTTAACTTGCTGTAGTGTACCTGTAGCCATTTGGTGCACAAGAGAAGTAAGTTCAGATATTTGATTCTGAAGAGAAGTAGTACTTACCTCCTGGGCATGCCTAATAGGAGGATCATGCCTAACGCCAAATTGTTGTGAATTGGCAGCCATATTTGATATCAGGATTCTGGCTGCCTCAGGAGTTTTATCTACTAGTGATCCTCCACTAACTGCATCTATCATGCTCCTATCTCCCTGCAAAAGACCTTCATAAAAATATTGGATTAGTAGCTGCTCACTAATTTGATGATGTGGGCAGCTTGCACAAAGTTTCTTAAACCTTTCCCAATATTCATAAAGCGTTTCACCATGCAATTGCCTAATGCCGTATATTTCTTTCCTAATAGTAGCAGCTCTAGATGCAGGAAAATAACGTTCTAAAAATATTCTCTTCATCTCATTCCAGGTAGTGATAGTATTAGAGGGCAAATAATACAACCAATCTTTGGCTGAATCTTTTAAGGAAAAAGGAAAAGCCCTGAGTTTTATTTGTTCCTCAGTTACTCCAGGGGGCTTCATACTGGTACATACCACATGGAACTCCTTCAGATGTTTATGCGGGTCTTTACCTGCAAGACCATGAAAACTTGGTAAGAGATGAATTAATCTAGATTTCAACTCAAAATTAACATTGTCATCAAGATTAGGAAAAGTAATGCATAAGGGTTGTTGATGCAAATCAGGAGTTACAAGCTCCTTCAGAGTGGGGTGTCTGGCCATGATCACTTCCTCCCTATCCTGGTCAACGTTTTCTTGAATTTCTCTTATGTGCCTGTATACAGATTTTCCAATATCTGGATTGAACTGTAAATCTTGAGAATTAGAAGAACGAGTTACAGGCATAAATAAAAAAAAATCACAAAAAGTAATGACGTAGTCCCCGGCAACGGCGCCAAAATTTGGTGCGTACTATCGCAGGTACACCCAAATTAATACCTTACCTCAAAACTAACCTGTAGTAGTGGGAGTAAGGGTCGATCCCACAGATACTTTAATTACCTTATGTGATTAAGAAATGGGGGTTTGATAATTGTGAATAAAGTAAATTAAACAATAATGAAAATAGTGAAAAGAGTAATTAATGAGAAAAGTGTTGGTTTCGGTCGATATTCACCATCAAGGGATTGCATCGATCATTGAAAAAATTATCAATTTTAAACCAAATATCTATCATTGGGACTCTATCCCAGTTTCTCCTTAAAACTAGTGAATTGATAACAATCGTACCAATTAAACTCTAATTGATAAAAAATCCTTTAACACATCGGCAAAGTCTAACTTATCAACTGCATTAAGAACGAGAGAAACTGATAGAGCTAAATAAATATAAGCAAATCAATTATATTTAATTTAGTTGATCATTCATCATAGGGTTAATGATTTATAATCCAAAATCCTTAATCCTATTTGCTTCATGAATCAAGTAATAAAAACTTTGTTCAAAACCTAATTCAGTAGTAGACTTGGACATACAATATACTAGTAGGCCTCCTAGCAATCACATGAAAAATCATTTAGAAAAGGAAAGCAGATGAATAAACAATACCTAGTTAAGATTGAACTATTGAAAACAATTTCAAATCTCACAATGCATAAGGGTCCCTTGAGGTTTCAATCTACTTCAACCAACTAAAAAGAATTAGCCACACAGGGCCATAAGAAAATCTAAAGAAGAATTGAAGAACTTGGATGAAGAATTGCATGACTTCTCTGCTTGCTTGCCTCTCTTTTTATAAATTCCCCCCTCTTAATCGAAGTAGGAATGTATTTAGGTCAAAATCCCCGTCCATAAGCCTTCAATTTGAGTGAAAAAGACCTATAATCGCGAAATCAACAAGTCTCTATGGCGTTGGGTGCCGCGACGCTACGAAAAACATGTCACGGGGCGCCGCAGCACCCTCAGTCAACGCCGCGTCGCGCTGTGTCGAAGATGCTCAGGCGCTGCGGTTCCCTGGGTTGAACGCCGCAGCGCTCCCTCCTGGGTAACTCCGCGCTGCGGTGCTTCGGATTTGTCTTAACGTGGCGCCGCGGTGCTCTCTTATGAGCGCCGCGGCACCCAGAATCTTCTAGATTTTGCCGAAGTGCCAAACATGAAAGTTGTAGTTCTATGTTTCTGCTTTCGATAGCCACTAGAATCAGCTCGATCGAAGCTAAAATGAGCAAGATATGCCTCCATTAGTGATGAAAGGTCAGAAATCAGCATTTTTCATGATTTTCTCTCTATTTTTCTCTTCTTTGCTTCTTTATTATTCCTAAAACATAAAACACAAAAATTAATTAAATCCTATTTATTCACTATTTAAATAAAATAAAAAGTAACATAAAATATGCTAAATACATGCTAAAATTATAGCATGTCAATGCCCTTATCAGTTGGCTTGGATTTTCATTCTTAGAACCCTAGGTAAGTAGAATAGGCCCCTAAAAAGGAATCCCTCCATTGCATGTGTAAAAAATTGAAATGACCTATTTATTGCCATTGAATTTGAATACGAACATATAAATGATTCGTTTTACTTGGCTCAAATGAAATAAAACATTTTATTGCAATATGTTGATGGCCTATTTAATTTGAAATTTATTTTTGGCCAAAACATATATATGGATTGATTTATGTTGAGACTAGAAGGTTGGCTTATAAAGCTTTAAATTGAAAATGTATACTGCATTAATATTCATTTGAGATAAGAATAGTCATAGAGGAATGTTTTCTAAGGAAGTGTTGTCCTGATTTCATAATACAATGATTTACTTTATTTTATTTCCATTTTCTTTTCGTTTCACTTAAGGAATCTATGTCAGAAAAATTGTTAGCTAACATCAGTGATTGTTAGCCTTTGTATACCTTGTAACCCTAGCTAGTAGGGGTGTTACTAGCCCTATTTGATAACCAACAAACATGTGTTGGATTATGTGAGGAGTAAAGATAGGGTTTCCTCCTAGTAATGTGATATGATATGTAAGGAGTAGAGGCAAGGTCTCCTCTTAGTAATGTAATATGATCATGATTTACCTCCCTGGCTATGTGCTTGGGATCCTTAAAATTATTTTGATTTTGAGTCCTCTTATGTTATCATGCAGGATCTTGTTTTTCTACTAATTTATATTTTGTATAGAACGAATACTTACTCCTAGTAATTTAAATCTACTAATTTTTAGTTACATCATCAAGTTTCCATCTTATTTAACCATAAGCATTTAATGTTTTCTTTAAGCATATCTATTACTTCACATTTTTATTATATTTATCTGTTTACTAAAATTTTATAAAGCATAAAAATCGTGCATATGGCCTATTCTTTTTCAATTATAGTAGGTTATATTTACTCACTAATTTGTATAAACTCACCCCCACCATTTTCATGTTTTTCAGATAACTCAAGAAGCAAATTCGCATTCTTCGGATCAAGAATAGATTAGATACCTCAGTGGGGACCTATCTATACTGAGGACCCCTTGGTACTTTTTATTTTTATTCATTGCACTCTAGAGGATGCTTTGATGGTCATGGGCAGGATGCCTATTTGTATTGTGTTCTACGTCTAAATGTTGTTATAACTGTGGTTGTATTAGTAAAAATTGTGAACCTTTTTATATATAGGTATGCTTATCTATTTTGCATGTTTTGAATGGCTTCCACATGAAATTTTAATAAATCTTTTATATGATATGATATGTGTGGGTTAAGATAAAATTTTGGTTTTTTTTATTGTCATTGTTTAATGTAACAACCTCTTTTTTTTCCTTTATTATTATACAATATTGAGTTCACATACATGTCATTAATCAAAACAGACGTATAACATATCAAACACATAGATATTTACATCTTGTTTATTTTGGTTGACCAATTCCGGAGATACAGGTGCGGGTGGTTGCACCTTTACCGGGATCTGAGCCAACTCGACCACAAACATCTTATTTGATTCTGAAATCTGCCCAACATAAAGTAACTCGATCCAATGTGCACTAAAAGCCAGAGCCTTAGAAACAAAAGCTGCATAAATAATTTTCTGAACATGATATGAAAATATAGTGAGAATTAAATCTCAGTAAGTTCAACAATAAATTATCATCAGTAAAGCTCATCACGTCATGTTCAGCTGTATAAACTACAGAAAATATCTTTGGTCACATGAATACATTATATCTATGCACATAAGAATCATACTGTAATGATATGTATGACAGGATTAACTATTTTCAAAATATCATATGATGGCCATCAACTTATTCTCATTTCAAGCTACCCCAGTCAGGGTGAGTATCCTTTACTCTCCGGTACGGGCTTTTCTCGCTCCGTCCGACATGGCCCACTTTCTCTTTCTTTTCTCATTATCATGATCATAACCGTTGGTAGGGTGTCCCCTACTGGTGCACCACACGGATTGCCATGTGACTGTGCTCATTTCTTTTCTTTTCACAATGTTAGCCAAAAATATGCTTTCAATAACAAGTATGTTCATCAAAATATACCTATTACCATAAATCATTGGTAATCATGCCATGAACATAACCATTTCAAATATCACTTTATAAAATATTTCCATGTCAAAATTTCACACTTAAGATGGTAAGAAGTTCATACAATGGCAATGGCTATGGCTATACTAGTCATTTATTAAGATTCATCTTCTTTTTAAATACTAATTTTATTTCTTTATTTTCTTGATGCAGGTTTTCATCCTATCTAACCTTCTCTTACTAATCAGAGCATAACTCCCTCAATTTAACTCTGATGTAGGTGATCTTGGTGTCCATGTCAAGATAAAAAAATTATCTAGAACTATTATGTTGAACATTGTAGTGAAAAATTAAGAAACGAAGGTGATATTACTCCCTCAAAGTACATGATAGTTCCTCTCGGATAGGTTCTGACCTTTACAGACTAATTAGACCATATCTCCCAAATTGGAACTCTAAATTGAGTTATTCCAGTTGGTAAAAATCCATGAGCCATATATCTATAATTGTTATGTTGGCACGCTATTTTAATTCCCTACAGAATATTCCCAGAAATTCAAAAACTAAAGCATTAATAACATACTCTTCCCTAAATAAACATTTTCTGACCTCGGCTTACTAATCGAATCATATCTACCTCATATGAACTCCAAATTGCATAATTCCAGTGGGTATATTTCCATGAGACATAGATATATAACTTTCATGTTAAATATTTATTTTAATTCCATACAGATAATTCCCAGAAATTAAAATACAGAAGCTGCCCTAACGTATTCTTCCCTGATGAACCATTTTCTGACCTTTGACTACTAATCAGCTCATATATTCCTCATATGGACTCCAAATTGACTGATTCTAGTGTCTAAACATCCATGACACACATATCTATAATTCTTATGTTAACTATTTATGTTAATTCCATACAGATAATTACCAGAAAATAAAATACAAAAGCTGTCCTAACATAATCTTCGCTGATGAACCATTTTCTGACCTTGGCTTACTAATCGGACCATATCTACCACATGTGGACTCCACATTGAATGATTCCAGTGGCTAAAAATCCATGACACACATATCGTTAATTCTTATGTTAACCATTTATTTTAATTCCCTACCAATAATTCTCAGAAATTAAATTACCGAAGCTATCCTAACATATTCTTCCCTGATGATTCATTTTCTGACCTTTGACTACTAATCAGACCATAGCTACCTCATATGGACTCCAAATGGAATGATTCTAGTGGGTGAAAATCCGTGACACATATATATTTAATTCTTATGTTTACCATTTATTTTAATTCCTTATAGATTGTTCCCAGAAATTAAAATACCGAAGCTTAAAATTCTGTCAACCATAGCCATACCCATGCAGAACTATCTACACCAACCTAAGTATTCAAACATACATCACATGCAAGATCAATATGTAATATGATATAGCAACATCCATGACCAATCATCAAAGTTCTAAGATCAAAATCTCATATAAATATTATGAGTTTCAAAGGTTTTCTTCAAAAAGAAATATTGTTAAACTTACCTGGAGTACTTAGTCTCCTAGACTTCTCCTTCCTCTTTCTTCCTTTCTTCCTCTCCTTTCCTCACTCTACCTTGCTTCTATTTTTTCTCTCCCTCACTTAGACGAAATTATAATGTTGTAAGGGTGGGTTTTCTTATATAGACCACCAAATAATTCACCTTTCATGATCATGGGTCTACTTTATCACAATTAGGATACACTTTGTTGAATTTTTGGAAAACAAACAACTTATGTTCTTGTCTTGCTCTTCCTTAGTCAAGATATGCATAGAAAAAGGAGATTTGTATTTTGAAAATTATGATGATATGTTCTTGAGATATGGGGCAAGATCCCTTTGATTTAGGGATTCATTTCCTTTTTCTTTTGTCTTAATCAAGTATGATAGATTTGCCCTTTTAAGTGGCAAATTTCTAGCCCTTTAATTTTCCTTACTTAACTAAAATTATTTGTGTAGGATAATGATGTTTTGTCATAATGCTATGTATTATTACCCACTTGCTAAAGTTATGAATGTAGGATATAGATGTTTTTGTCCTAAAGCCTTGTATTATTATGCCACTTGCCAAAATGATGAATGTAGAATCACACCACTTGCTAAATTTTTATCTTAATGCCATGTCACTTAATCTTGATTACACCAATATTTCATCACTTTATTTTTATTTTTATTTTTATTTTTCCTCTTGGGTTTGGGCTCATTCTTGCCCATTTTCCTTACTTTGGTTAAAATTCTACCTTTCATAATGGGCTTGGTCACATTTTCATGATTTTTGGGCTATCGGTCCAATTTCTATATCCTAGTCCAAGTCTATGTTTTATTTCTTCCTTGGGCTATCCTATTGGCTTGCTAAAAATTCATGTGAAGTAAGAAAACTTTATATGAAGTGTCTATAGGTTAAAGCCCTATTACAGGTGGAGATACTAAACTTAGTAACTTTTGCTCTTAAATTAAGAAAAATTACCCTAATCCGATCTTCTTGAAATTTTAAGACCTTTACTTACTTCACAAAAATTTATCTTTCTTTATCTAAGAATTTCACCTTTCTTTAACATGTTTATTTCTAATATTTCCTCTTAGGTTTTCTTTCTTTACCTATTCCATTAATATTAGAACATTTCTATGCATATATGTAAGGTGAAGAATTTCTAAGGAAAATATCTAAAAATTACGGGATGTTACATTTAAGGCTAACGATTTAAGGGCTAACCCCTTATGCCATGCTGGTCACGTGTCCCAACAAGGGGGTTATGACATTCTTGATATGTGTGTTATGTTTAGATTTGAGTTTGAGACCTAGCCCCACCTCTTTCTCCATTGTTCAACTATGAGATACCATTGGAATAATCATTTTGGTGTCTTTGGTGAGATTTAAGTGAGTCCTAGTTTGTTGAATCAATTCCTTCAAATTCATTTTCAAGGGTTTGGGAGACAAAAGGAAAATAGAAATTCATGGTAATGGGCAATTTATAAAATTTTGTAATTTTTGTGGATAGAAACAAATGCTTGCACTTTCAAAAATATTTCTACATTTTTAAATCTTTTATGAGACATAATTGTATATATGGTTTCTCTTTGGTGTTCATTTTGTCTCTATTTTAGTTTTCATTTTTGTTTTTCTATGGTGATGATTTATTCTCCTCATTTTTTTTGTACTATTTCACTTTTTCTCTTCTAATACAAGTTCTTTTATAAATAATAATAATAAGGTGAAACATGAAGTTAGAAAATATATATTTATAAAGTCAATTTAAGGGAAATTAGAAAAAAAGTTAGTAAATAGTTGTAGCATTCATAAATAAGATTTTCAAAATGCTAATGAATCTTGTTTCATGGATTTTAGGGCATATTGAAGCAAAAAATAAGTAGAATTATTTCAAAGTAATAAGTTTTTATGGAAAAGAATTTTTTCTTCACTACAAGTTAGTAAATCAAATGAAAAGGATTAGAAGACATACAAAGAGAAAATGATCCCAGACTTAAGACCTAGGGTGTAGAATAAAAGTGGAAGACCTTTATAACAATTTTATTAGCACTCACATTCAAAATCTTGTAACCTCACTATAGGATAGCTCACCTACACTCACACATCTCCACTGAAGCTCACTTGCTTTCCAACTCTATACTAGATGTAACATCCCTGATTTTTCCTTATGTTACTAATTGGAATTTATTTCTTTCAGAGAGGAGAAATCATTTTGGATCTCAAGGGAGGATTAAATTATTTTACAATTTTACTCAAGTCAAATAAGATCTTAGGATGGTTAAAATGACATTTATGTAATTTAATTGAAATGACATTTATGTAAATTGAAATGACATTTATGTAATTTAATTGAAATTACATTCATATAAATTCATTGAGATGTCATTTATGTAAATTTCTTAAGATGACATTTACGTAAATTCTTTAAGATGACAGTTTTGTACATACTCTAGGATGACAGTTTTGTAAATACTCTAAGATGGTATTTTTATAAATAATTATGAGGGAGGTAGGTAAGGAAAAGTATTGATAATTATGAGGGAGAGAAAGGAGGGTCGGTAAGGAAGAGAAAGAAAAGAAAAAAATGAGAGGAAAATAAAGAGGAGGAAAAAGAAAGAGGAGGAAAAGGAAGAGGAAGAAGAAAAAGAGAAATAGGAAAAAAAAGAAGGAAAAGGAAAGGAAAATCAAGGATTTTTGTGTGGTAGGAATCAAGCACTAAGTTTAAGGATTTGTTTGAGGTAGGTTTAACATCTACTCATGAATTTTGTACAAAATTATATATATATACTTTTAAATTTGTTTAAATGTGATTTTTGATAACATATGGTCTGGATATTTATATGGAATTTTGTTTTGGTTGTATATACATGCTTATGGGTGTATGGGATTACATAAAAGAAGAACAAAGGAAAAGTTAGACTAAGCTGAATTTCAGAATAATTTGGGAAGGCTATGGTTTGGAATTCTGGAAAACTTCAGCAAGGCTTTTAAAGAAATGGTCAACATATGAATTGTAGATATATGTCTCAAGGATTTATGGGGTCTAAAATTACTTCATTTGGAGTCTATATGAGGGAGATATGGCTGATTAATGGAGTAGAGGTCAAAATCCAGGATAGTAAAAATAATCATTTTTATTTTTAATTTGTTTGAAATAATTCGTAAGGAATCTAAAGAAATGATAAACATAAAAGTTGTATATAATTGTATTAGATTTTTATAGGCTTTTACATCATCTCAATTGGAGTCCATATGAAGGAGATATGACTGATTAATTGAGCAGAGGTCAGAATCAGTCTAGAATCCAGATTGGTAAAATAAGCATTTTTGTTTTTAATTTTTTGGAAATAATACATAAGAAATATAAAGAAATGATAAACATTAAAGTTGTAGATAATTGTCTTAGATATTTAGAGGATTTGAAATCACCTCGATCAAAGTTCGTATGAGGGAGATATGGTTGAATAAGTGAGAAAAGGTCACAGAACACGGCCAGGCCGTGTTCTGGGTTGCTTCAGCATGGGTAGACCGTGTTCGGGGCTGTTTTTGAACATGTTTGAAGTATTTTTCAAGCATGGCTGAGGCTTGAAGATGGACAAGTCGTGTTGGGTGCTGGATTATCATATTTTTTATTGTTTTCTACCTAAAAATAATATTGTTTGTTGAAATATTTTTAGGAAACATATATCCAAGAAAAATACTTTTAAAATGATGATTTTGGTATCACAAATTACTCTTTTTCTTTATTTGATATTGGTATGTGATGAATGATTATTAATCATTTGGTATAAAAATGATACATCTTATTATGAAAGTGATTAAATGGCAAGTGTAAATCTCATGGCGAGTTGCTTGATAATTATATATTGCATTTGATGAATATGCATTTATATATATACATTTATATGTATGGATGAATATCGACGGGTTGTATGGCTTAAGACGGTACCGAGTAGATGACGCCTTATTAACTTGAGTGAGCCAAGGAAGGGCCACTCCAACTGGGTGACAGAGGTAATGTAAGGAGGCAGATGGGTAATGAACTCACATTCCCTGATAACTTATTGTGACTGTAGTTGATCGGTCACTATGCGTATAGTAAATGAGTAAATTGAAAACTATGATATGTCTGATTATTTTTTTAAAAAACTGGATTTTCAACATATATAGTATGTTAAGTATGCATCAACTGAAGTGATAATTAAGGTTTACACATCATTAATTAACAACACTTGTACGCAAATATAAGATATATATGTCTATATCTTATTCATCCCTATTGACCAGTTCCAAGGATATGGGTGCGGGTGGTTGCACCTTCACTGGGATTTTAGCCAACTTGACCACAAACATTTTATTAATTTTTGAGATCTGCCCAACATAGAGTAACTTGATCCAACGTACACTAAGAGTCAGAGCAAAAGAAAAATCTACAAAACTAGTTTTCTAAACATGATATAGAAATATAGTGAGAATTAAATCCCAGTAGGTTCAACAATAAATCATAATTATCATCAATATAGCTCATCATGTCATATTCATCTATATAAGCTAAAACAATTACCTTAGGTCACATGAATGCACTTTATCTATGCACATGAAAATTGTACAGTAATGACATGAATGACATGAATAATTATTTTTAAAATATCACATGATGGCTATCAACTAATTTTCATGTCAAGCTACTTCGGTCAAGGTGAGTACTTTCTACACTCCGATACGGGCTTTTCTCGCTCCGTCCAACATGGCACAATTTCTTTTCTCATTAACATAATCATAGTCATTGGTAGGGTGTCCCCTACTGGTGAATCATACAGACTGCCATGTGATCGTGCTTGCCTCTTTTATTTTATTTTTACATTAATAGCAAAAATATGATTTCAATAACAAGTATGTTTATTATGTTTATATGCCATAATTTAACATCAAAGCATAATCATTATAAAAAATTATTGAAAAAATGCAAGCATGCCATGAACATAATCATTTTCAAATATCACTTTAAAATATTTACATGTCAAAATTACACACTTAAGATGGTAAGGAGTTCACACAATGGCAATGGCTATGGCATACGTTAGTCATTTATTATTTTTATTTATAAGATTCTTCTTCTTTTTTAAATATTACTTTTATCTTTCCATTTTCTTTAAGCTTGGCCTCTAGTCACTTTCCTTATATCACTTCCATCACATGTTCTTACAAATTTAATACAACATTCTTTTTCAATTTGATTCTAGTGGCTAAATTTCCGTGAGACATATATCTATATTTGTTTATGTTAAGTAGTTATTTTAATTCTCTACACAATATTCTCAAAAATTCAAACACAGAAGCTTTCCTAATATATTCTTCCCTGATTAATCATTTTCTGACCACTGCTCACAAATTTAATACAGCATTTTTCTTCAATTTGATTCAAGTGGCTAAATTTCTGTGAGACATATATCTATATTTTTTTTATTTTGAGTGATTTCAATGGCTACAACTCCGTGAGACATATATCTATATTTTTCATATTAATCATTTCTTTTAATTCCTAACCAATTCTTCCCACAATTTGAAAAATAGAAGCTTCCCTGGTTACTCCGAAATTCAGTTTTCTAACCAAACCTTTTCTAAGATTTTAGTTCATCATTTTATTATGTCCTATTCCATTTTCTTTCTAATTTTTATCTATTCATATTCCATCAATTTTTTACCACATTTAAATATACAAAATAGAAGCATAAAAAAATCTTAAAATTTTGCCAACCATAGCCATAGCTATGCAGAACTTTCCATACCAACCTAAGTATTTAAACATACATCACATGCAAGATCAACATGTAACATGATAAAGCAACATCCATGGCCAATCATCAAGGTAACAAATATAGTAAATTTCATCAAAGTTCTCGGATCAAAATCCTATATAAATGTTTCTAATTTTAAAGCTTTTCTAAACAAATATTGTTAAACCTACCTAAAGATCTCCCTAGCTCACTTAGTGAATTCTTTTTCTTGTTTCCTCTTGAAGGAAGCAGCAAGATTCCTCCATTTCCTTAGCTTTTATAGCAGCTTAAATAAGAGATGGAGGGTGAGTTTTTAAACTCCAAGAAAGAAACAAAAAAGATGGATTCAAGTGGAGATTAAGCTAACTTACCTTGAGTACTTAGTTCTCTAGACTTCTTCTTCCTTCCTTTCTTCTCTTCTCTTTCTCTCCTCTCCTCACTCTACCTTGCTTCTATTTTTCCTCTCCCTCACTTGGACGAAATTCTAATGTTATAAGGGTGGGTTTTGTTTAAATAGACTATAAATTGGTTCAACTTTCATGATCATGGGTCTACCTTATCACAATTGGGATACACTTGGTTGCTTTTTGAGGAAAGACAACTCATGTTCTTATCTTCCTCTACCTTATTCAAGATATGCATAGCAAAAGAAGATTTGTATTTTGAAAATCATGATAAAATATTCTTAAGATAAGGGACAAGGTCCCTTTGATTTAGGGATTCTTTTTCTTTTTCTTTTGTCTCACACAAGTATGATAGGTTTGCCTTTCTAAGTGGCAAGTTTCTAACCCTTGAATCTCCCTTACTTGGCTGAAATTATTTGTGTAGGGTAGGAATGTTTTGTCCTAATGTAACATCCCTAATTTCATTTCTTTTATTGATAAAAGTACAAAAATATTTAATTAAGGAAATAAAATTTATTAGACAATATTTTAGATATCTAAGGAAATATAATCCTTAGATATTCTTCACCTTATGTATATACACAGAAAATGTTTCTAACATTAAGAACAAATAAAGAGGAAAAACCTAATAGGAAAGAAATTAGAAATAACATACTAAAGAGATGCAAAATTATTGGATAAGGAAGATAAATTTTTAAAAACAAGTAAAGGTCTTAAAATTTCAAGAACATTGGATTAGGGTAATTTTTCCTAATTCAAGAACTAGAATTGCTAAGTTTAAAATCTTTACCCATACATTGGGTGTAATAACCGTAAAATTTAATGAAAAATTCCAATTAAAGGAAATGTAGAATAAAAAAGAGAATTTTGACAATAGAGATAAGAACCGGTGAAAATATGTATATTTATTACATGGATTAAAGAATTACAAAAGAAATATGAGAATTTATATTTTGGCGCGCTATTAGCAAAAATATTTTTATTTATGGAAAAATAATTATAATTTGTTAAAAGTAAGTGGACTTTTAAGTAAAAGAAGTATTGTGTTGCTTAAAATAATTATACCGGCCTCTATTGAATTTTTATGGTATTTTTAGAAATATTCTTTCTTTTAATATGAATAAAGATATTTGTTTTGAAATTTATTTTAATATGATTTTTATCAAGAAAAATCATGATTTAAGAGTTTAACTAAAGGATTAGGAGAAAGGAAATTTTTAGAAATTTTTGGGATATTTTATGATGAAAAATGGAATTTATATGAATTTTTATAAAAGAAAATCTTATTATTAATTATTTAATAATTATTATTATATTTTTTTTAAAAAAGAAGATAACAGAATGTTTAAACGGAAGGCCGGGAGAGGAATTGAGAAAGGGAAAAAAAATCAAAGAAATGCACAGTAGTGAATAGTGAGTGAATAGTGATATCCAATTTCATCTTTCGATTTGGAGTGTTTATGGGCTTCCGATACCAAAACTAAAAGTGTTATTGGATTCACGACGAAGAGTACTTCAGTTTTGACTGATCAGTTTTTCAAATCAACCGTTGAATCACCGTAGATCTGAAGTAGAAAATCTCGGTAAAAGGTAAGTTCTGAAAAACCTTACTTAGAAATTTCTAATTAGAAATCTGACTCCGTAGATGGATTCAGAAACTAGATAAACATTAAGATATGAATTTGTTTTGTTGATTCAGTAAAAAAATTTGTAACGGTGAATAGTATTGTCCAGCGATAAATAGTGTGGTGAATAGTGATTTCTGCGTGAATAGTATTTTTCGGCGGTGAACAGTACCCGAGCTCATTTAAGGTTTTTGGACCCTCCGGACATATTTTTGAAGCTTATTTGGTCAAATTCAAACTAGAAACGAGGATTTTAGAGCTATCCAATCTGGAGCCCTTACTTGTGAGTAGATGATTCTTCCTATGACTTGCCTATACTCTTCTTGATACTTGAATATGTATATGATTATGTTTATAAGATATACACACTGTGATATGTTTCTGAAATGCATTAAAACGATTTGATATGCTTACATTTTGAAATACAGTTCAAGAAGAGTATATTTTTGAAAATGGATTTATGAACTCATGGTGTATATGATTTCACATGTATTTCTCATTAAATGATAAAGTGAATATTTATACACGTGACATTGATTTATAGAGATATATGATTGCCTAGAGAAAGGGCATATATATGTGATAAACCCTGAATGGGTAATTTATAACAGATGAATTTTGAAATACATTGAACATGTGATTTGTACATGTATTTCGCATTACATGTCAAAGAAAGTATGTTATACATGTGACATTGATTTTACAGTGATATGTTTGCCTTGGATATGGGCATGTATACATGTTTTCCCTGAATGGGAAGTTTTGACATATGAGTATTTTGAGACTGAAAGTCTGTATTATATTGAGAATTTATACTGGATTATATGGCATATGTGTATATGGTATTTTCTGTGGAGGAATCCTATTGGAAACACTGTCTGCTAACAGCAGGTGATGTTAGCCTTGGTGCGCACCTTGATTGCCTCAGCTAGCAGGGGAGGTGGTGCTAGCCTCGTGTGAGGGCCAACACACGGGAGATTATATGTGAAGGAGAGCGGAATGCCTCCTATATATGGGCGAGATGCCAGTTATATGAGATGTTATTTTGCCTTCCCTTGTTGTGTGCTTGGGAAAGACCCATACAGAGTCCCTTCGCGTGTCCTCTTGAATGGTAGTAGGGCAAACCTCAGCGGGATGCTGAGTTTAGGCAAATCCTATACCACCAAAGTACGGAAGGGGTCAAACTTTGGTATGGTGGTTCTGATATGGGATCCTCCAAATATTTTATGAGAAATGTTTTGATGCATAGCATAATTTGATTAATGATTTTACAGTATTGAATATGATTTTGAACTTGACATGAGCATTGTGTATACAGTACCGCTTATGGTTTGAAAGACCTGATTATGATTTTTGAATAGAGAATATTTGAAAATGCGGGTCCCATGTGGATGTACTTCTGAAATGTAATTTTTGATAACATAAATTTTATTATATGAGTACATCCATATGTTGACCTAAGAGGTCATAGGAGGTATTATCTGCTCACTGAGTTGTAAAACTCACTACACGATGTGGATCTATTTTTCAGATAAAGACATAGAGTTTGATCCAACAGCCACGTGATCGACTAGAGGTCGTACTCCAGTGGTGAGCCTACATTGTTTCTAGGCTCTCAATGTTTTATATTTGTAAAATATTTGTACTCTAGAGTTGCTCTGAATGTCACAGGTAGGATCCTTGTTTCTACTGTTACTCTGGTGTTTATAGACGTAAACTGTATATTGTATATGTGTATAGGAACTTATATGTATTGATTTATATGATTAAGAATGGCATTATGTACATTTATGAAAAATATATGTGTATAGTATATGGATTTCACGTGCCCTAAAATTAGGGTCATGACAAGTTGGTATCAGAGCATTAGGTTTCCCTGTAACAATCAGAGCAAAGGATTTTTTTAGTAGGACCTTTAGTATCGATATGAGCTGGACATATTTATAATTCAGGTGCTGCTGAGGGATTCTATAGGGTTTCAAATTCCTTTCTATTCCAAGTTGTTAAAGTTTATAGTATAAGATAGATTGAATATTGTGACATCTTAAGAGGTATATATGGATCAATTACAGCTTGGAAGTAAAAGAGATATGCGTCTTAAAGAATTTAAAGAATTGAGACAGATACCAAATATGATGGTTTCTGAATGTGACATCCGTTGTACCGGTTGTCTAGATATGGTAGACTGTGATGTGATATTGAGAATGAATTTGTTGGCATTATGTCATGTCATTTTGAAATGTCATTATATGGTGATTAAATTCAATTATTGAAGAATTTTCTTTCTTGATACAAGGGGATCGTAATGAGATACCCAGTAATCTAATTTATGCTTTAGCAGTCCATAAGTGACTACAAAAAGGTGCCAAGGATAGTTGGCAGTGGTGAGAGATGTTGATATAAAGTATACCACTGTAAATTAAGTTCTAGTGGTTAGAAAATTTTATGATGTAATTCTTGAAGAATTGTTAGGATTACCTCGAAACGTAAAATATAATTTGGTATTGATTTACTTCCTAGAACCTAACCAGTGTCTATACCTATATATAGAATGACACCGACTGAACTCAAGGAATTGAAGGATTAGTTGTGACACTTGTTAAACTAGGGATTTATATACCCTAGTACTATTACTTGGAGTGCTTCAGTTCTATCTATGAAAAAGAAAGATGGATCACTATGACTATGCATAGATTATAGACAATTGAATAAAGTGACAATGTGAAATAAATACTCATTACCTCATATAGATGATATGTTTGACCAGCTACAAGGTGCTCAACATTTTTTAAAAAAACTTGAATTGATTTGATATTTGGATCTCATCAAATGAGGATAAGGGAAGAGGATATTCGAAAAAAAAAACAAATTTCTTTTAGGACTCGTTATGGTATTATGAGTTTTTGGTGATGTCATTTAGTTTGACAAATGCCCAGTTGCATTCATGGACTTGATAAAAAAAGAGAGTATTAAAGCCATCTCAGGATTAATTTATTATTATAATTATTGATAATATACTAGAATATTTCAAGAGTGCAGAGGATCATAAGCAATATTTAAAGATAGTATTACAAACTCCAAGGAAATATCAGCTATATGCTAAGTTCTCAAAATATGAATTTTGACTTAGTAATAGTACTTTCTTAAGGTATGTGGCTAGCAAGATGGTATCCAAGATAACCCTAAGAAAGTAAAAGTGGTACAGCAATGTCCACATCTTGCTACAGTTACAGATGAAGATCCAAGTCCAATTTGCGCTTTCTGCTGTGGTCTGTTGTCCATTCTATTTGAGCTGTGATTGGATCAGGTACATGAACATATGCTTGTAAAGTATCAATCAACTCCTCAGCATCTGAAGCTGAGATGAGAATTCGTCGTGCTGAGTGTGGGATAAACCTTTGTTCCACAGCATGATCAAGGAAAGATAACAGACCATCAAAGAAGTGATTAACATTTAACAAACCTATCGGTTTGTGATGCATATTTAGTTGTGCCCAAGAGACTATTTGGAAAATTTCTTCTAAAGTACCAAAACCCCCTGGTAAGGCAATGAAGGCATCAACATTGCTCATCATTCTAGCCATGCGCTCATGCATGGATGCAACCTTAAACTCTTCCCCAATTGTCTTTCCTACAATGTTAGATGCAGCTAGAGCTGTAGGAATAATACCTAGAACTTGGCATCCTCCTACATGTACAGCTGTAGACACACATCCCATTAACCCACGGTTACCTCCACCATAGATTAGATGAATTTTTCTCCTGACCAGCACCATACCTAGGTTTTGTGCTGCTTTCACATATTCTCCGTCCTTTCCAGGACTGGAACCACAAAAGACACAGATATTTCAAAACTGATGGAATGCGGTTCCCTCCATAATTTCTATCACCTTAACTCTGAGTATGAAGATAAAGACACTAATGTAAGCATTTATAGAACTCAGAGAAGGGCATATGTATAATAGCTATGTGAATAGGCCGGACATAAATATAACAACTATGTGAGTGATTGATAAATATCAGTTAAATTGAAGATAAAATTTTCAAAAATGACGGCAAGCATGTATATATACAGCAGTTATGACTGTGACCCATATTAAACACATAAAGAAAAAAAAAGATTGAAAAATGCAAACCAGTTAGTTGTCAAAGAGGGACAATCAAAAGATTTATCTTGTTTTTCTCAATATTCTTACCAGTCGACTAATGGTTTGTAAGTCGACTAGCTATTTTGAGAAATTTTAATTTGGATTGGTTATTTTACAGTTGATTGATTACATCTATTCTGAAGCAATCAACTGCATCCTACCAGTTAACTATGTTCTATTGTTTTTCACAGACTTTATAAGCTCAGAGATATCTCTTTTTCATATGATATGCTTCTGCCGAATAACAATATCTTTGTATTAAATATTGGCACATATATTCAAAATTTGCGGCCACCGATTTTTACCGAAATCGTAGATAGATTTTGTTTATAGATTTTCAAGAATTACGGCCACCGATTTTAATGCTTTTCAATGTTTGTCCAAATATTTGTCTTTCTATTTTGGCACCATTCTCTATTGTGCTTTTCGTCTGTTTCACTGCATTCTCCCTCATTAACGGTTGGCATTAAATGCAAGGTTGTTTTTCCTCATTTCAAGGAAAGATAATTTCTAATATTTGGAACTCAGTTATTATGGTGTTCAACTGATTAGTGGATTAAAGTAATAGAAATTTTGAAAAGAATAGATAGATGATGATGTAATGGTGCTTTGACGACGAATGTAATCAAAGGAATTAACGGTTTTGAAATTTTTGAAGAGTAAAGTATGAAAAGTAAGATTTAAGATAATCTCAAAATTTTTAATTTGGACATATGAAGAATATTTTTAGAATCATCTATGAGAATAATGTATTTTAATTTCGAGAATTTATCTATACAGAATTAAAATAAATGGTTAACGTAAGTATTGTAGCTACGTGTGTCACGGATATTTTGCCACTAGAATCATTCAATTTGGAGTCCATATGATGTAGATATGATCCGATTAGTTAGCAAATGTCAAAAAATAGTTCATCAGGGAAGAATATGTTGGGATAGCTTCGGTATTTTAATTTCTGGGAATGAACTGTACGAAATTAAAATAAATGGTTAACATAAGAATTCTAGATATGTGTGTCTCAGATTTTTAGCCACTGGAATCATTCAATTTGGAGTCCATATGATGTAGATATGATCCGATTAGATAGCGAAGGTCAGAAAATGGTTCATCAGGGAAGAATATGTTAGAATAGCTTTGGTATTTTAATTTCTGGGAATTATCTGTATGGAATTAAAATAAATGGTTAACATAATAATTGTAGATATGTGTGTCACAGATTTTTAGCCACTGGAATCATTCAATTTAGAGTCCATATGTGGTAGATATGGTCCGATTAGTAAGCAAAGGTCAGGAAATGTTTTATTAGGGAAGAATATGTTAGGATAGCTTTGGTGTTTTAATTTCTAGGAATTATCTGTATGGAATTAAAATAAATGGTTAACTTAATAATTGTAGATATGTGTGTCACAGATTTTTAGCCATTGGAATAATTCAATTTGGAGTCCATATGTGGTAGATATGGTCCGATTAGTAAGCAAAGGTCAGAAAATGTTTTATACGGAAGAATATGTTAGGATAGCCTTGGTGTTTTAATTTTTGGGAATTATCTGTAGGGAATTAAAATAAATAATTAACATAAGATTTAAAGATATATGTGTCACAGATATGTAGCCACTGGAAGCATTCAATTTGGAGTCAATATGAGGAAGATATGAGCTGATTAGTAGTCAAAGGTCAGAAAATGGTTCATCAGGGAAGAATATGTTAGGACAGCTTCTGTATTTTAATTTTTAGGAATTATCTGTACGGCATCAAAATAAATGGTTAATATAAGAATTGTACATATATGTGTCACAGATATTTAGCCACTGGAATCATTCAATTTGGAGTCCATATAATGTAGATATGATCCAATTAGCTAGCAAAGGTCAGAAAATGGTTCATCAGGGAAGAATATGCTAGAATAGCTTTGGTATTTTAATTTCTGGGAATTATCTGTATGGAATTAAAATAAATGGTTAACATAAGAATTGTAGACATGTGTGTCACAGATTGTTAGCCACTGGTATCATTCAAGTTGGAGTCCATATGATGTAGATATGATCCGATTAATTAGCAAAGGTCAGAAAATGGTTCATCAGGGAAGAATATGTTAGAATAGCTTTGGTATTTTAATTTCTGTGAATTATCTGTATGGAATTAAAATAAATGGTTAACATACGAAATGTAGATATGTGTGTCATGGATTTTTAGCTACTAGAATCATTCAATTTGGAGTCCATATGATGTAGATATGATTTGATTAGGTAGCGAAGGTCAGAAAATGGTTCATCAGGGAAGAATATATTAAAATTGCTTCGGTATTTTAATTTCTAGGAATTATCTGTATGGAATTAAAATAAATGGTTAACATAATAATTGTAGATATGTGTGTCACAGATTTTTAGCCACTGGAATAATTCAATTTGGAGTTCATATGTGGTAGATATGATCCGATTAGTAAGCAAATGTCAGAAAATGTTTTATCAGGGAAGAATATGTTAGGATAGATTTGGTGTTTTACTTTTTGGGAATTATATGTAGGGAATTAAAATAAATAATTAACATAAGAATTAAAGATATATGTGTCACGGATTTTTAGCCACTGGAAGTATTCAATTTGGAGTCCATATGGGGAAGATATGAGCTGATTAGTAGCCAAAGGTCAGAAAATGGTTCATCAGGGAAGAATATGTTAGGACAGCTTCTGTATTTTAATTTCTGGGAATTATCTGTATGGAATTAAAATAAATGGTTAAGATAAAAATTATAGCTATGTGTGTCATGGATTTTAATCCACTGGAATCAGTCAAGTTAGAGTCCATATGAGGTAGATATGGTCCGATTAGTAGGTAGAGGTCAGAATTTATCCAAGAAGAAATAACCTATACATTTAGGGAGTAATATCATCTTGATTTCTTAATATTTCGCTACAATGTTCAACATAATAGTTCTAGATAATTGTTTTATCTTGAGATTGACACCAAGATCACTTACATCAGAGTTAAATTGAGGGAGTTATGCTCTGATTAGTAAGAGAAGGTTAGATAGGATGAAAGCCTGCATCAAGAAAATAAAGAAATAAAATTAGTATTTAAAAAAGATGATGAATCTTAATAAATGACTAGTATAGCCATAGCCATTGCCATTGTATGAACTTCTTACCATCTTAAGTGTGAAATTTTGACATGGAAATATTTTATAAAGTGATATTTGAAATGGTTATGTTCATGGCATGATTACCAATGATTTTTGGTAATAATTATATTTTGATGAACATACTTGTTATTGAAAGCATATTTTTGATTATCATTGTGAAAAGAAAAGAAATGAGCACGGTCACATGGAAATCTGTGTGGTGCACCAGTAGGGGACGCCCTACCAACGGTTATGATCATGTTAATGAGAAAAGAAAGAGAAAGTGGGCCATGTCGGACGGAGTGAGAAAAGCCCGTACCGGAGAGTAGAAAATACTCACCCTGACCGGGGTAGCTTGATATGAGAATAAATTGATAGTCATCATATGATATTCTGAAAATAGTTCATCATGTCATACATATCATTACTGTATGATTCTTATGTGCATAGATATAATGCATTCATGTGACCAAAGATATTTTCTGTAGTTTATACAGCTGAATATGACATGATGAACTATATTGATGGTAAATTATGATTTTTTGTTGAACTTACTAAGATTTAATTCTCACTATATTTTCATATCATGTTCAGAAGAATAATATGCAGATTTTCTCTATGACACTTATTTTTATTGTACGTTGGATTGAGGTGCCCTACCATGGGCAACTACCAACTATATCAGATGTGTCTGTCGTAGTTGTGATTGAGATTCCGGTGGACGTGCCACCCGCACCAGTGTCACCGGAAGTAGTCGACATAGATGACTAGAGCTACTATGTATCTTTGTACAAATGTTTGTAAAATAATGGTGTGTAGTTTGTAAAATAATGGTGTGTATGGAAACTAAGTATTGTATTATAAGTATTGTATCACTGTTAATAACAATTATGCTTGGTTAAAGTGATTATTATTACAAGTTAAGTGGTTAGAATTAAAGTAGTAATAACTTCATAGAATATTTTTTTTAAATATAAAATAAAATTGTTACATTTACTTAAATGGAGTTGTTACATAATTGGTATCAGAGCAGGTCGATCCTAGATGGCCAGTGGGTGGATGGTTATCTAAATCGATCTTATAGTGTCTTGAGTATGTTGTGGTTGTGCTGTGTAGGGGATCAGTGATTCATATAGGTAAGAAATTACTAGTGTTTCCTATCTATATGCCGAGTTGGTGTTATGACTGCTATTAAATATTTTTGAACTAACTATTGGGCTTGATCACCTCAATAGCAGCATAAATTTGTTTTTGCCATAGTAGGAAATGGCGCCACCAAGGAGGAATCCAGCAACCAATGCAGAGGAAACCCTGCACAACTTTGCCACGGCAATTCGAGACCAAGTCATGACCACCAACCAAATTTTACAACATCTCCAGAATGCTAATAACCCAAATGGTGAGAATGGTACTAACAACCGGATGGCTGGAAAAGATAATGGCATATCCGAGTTCTTGAAGACTAGACTGCCTTGTTTCCAAGGTGGCTATGACCCAACGGTAGCCAAAAGGTGGATAAGGGAATTAGAGAAAATCTTTGAAGTGATGGGCTGTACTGAAGAGCAGCAAGTTATTTTTGCTGCATATATGTTAAATGATGAAGCAGAATACTGGTGGCGTGGAGCTAGAGAACTTTTAGCTCATCAGGGAAGACAGATCACCTGGCAAGTGTTTAAGGACATTTTTTTTGAAAAGTACTTTCCAAGTACTGTACGGACAGAGAAAGAGATCGAATTTCTCCAACTCAGGCAAGGAAGCATGACTGTGGACCAGTATATCGCAAGGTTCGAGGAGCTATTTAAGTTCTCCTCTTATCTGCGATATAACCCAGATGAAGCATGGAAGGCGGTTAAGTTTGAAGCAAGACTAAACCCAGAGATAAAGAATGCTGTTATAGCTATAGAGATCAAGGAGTTTGTACCTCTGATAAATAAATGCAGACTCCTAGAAAAGAGTTTAAGGGCAGTGGAGGACGAGAAGCAAAGGCGAAACCTATGGAAGAGGAAGAAATTTTTTTCCAATCCTGGAAAGAACGTGAGAAGAAGTGGATATGGAGCTGGTAAGAGACCATTGATTGTGGGTCCTAGACCTTTTCAACAAGACCTTGCCTCAGTCAAGTGCGCTAAGTGCGGACACATGCATGGTAACCAGCCATGCTACATGGGACAAGATGTCTGCTTCAATTGCGGACAGAAGGGACATTTTGCAAGAAACTGCCCAAAGAATGCGGGAAAACAGCCAGAACAGAGGCCTCAGGTGAAAGGAAGGGTTTTCACCCTGAGCGGCCAAGAGGCAGCTCAATCTTCTGAAATGATTCAAGGTACATGCTATATCTATGGATTTACTCTTATGGTGTTATTTGACTCTGGTGCTAGTCATTCATTTATATCGAAAGAATGTATTAGAAAGTTTTAGTTTCCTATTTCTGAAACTCCCTATGAGCTATCCGTAGTAACCCCTACAAGGGAACGGGTATTAACTTCCTCTGTATGTAAGAACTGTCAAGTCACCATCTAGGAGAAAACGTTTTCTGTAGACCTCGTCTGTTTACCTTTAAGAGGTATTGAGGTCAATCTAGGGTTAGACTGGATGTCTAGAAATCGAGTCTTGCTAAATTGTTATAACAAGACTGTTGAATTTCTACCTCCTACTCCGAACGAGGAGGTCCAGTTATTGATACTAAATGCCAATCAAGTTAATAGGGAGTTGAAGAATGGAGTACTTGGATACATTCTCTTGTATTTATCAAACCTAGAAGTCGAATCGAAGCTTGATGAAATCCCAATAGCCAACGAGTTTCCTGAAATATTTCCATCAGATATTCCAGGCTTACCTCCCAAGAGAGAGATAGAGTTCTCTATTGATCTCCTACCTGGGACAGGGCCTATCTCTATTGCACCATATCGAATGGCCTCGAAGGAACTACAGGAACTTAAGAAGCAGTTGGAGGAACTATTAGACAAGTAATTCATTAGACCGAGTGTATCACCTTGGGGAGCTCCTGTATTGTTTGTTAAGAAGAAAGACGGGAGCTTAAGACTATGCATAGATTATAGACAGCTGAATAAGGTGACTATCTAAAACAAGTACCCTCTCCCTAGGATAGATGACTTATTGGATCAATTGAAGGGAGCCTCCATCTTTTCTAAAATTGACTTGAGGTCAGGATATCATCAGATTAGGATCAAGGAGGAGGACATACCGAAAACTGCCTTCAGGACTAGGTATGGGCACTATGAGTTTCTTGTAATGCCCTTCGGGTTGACGAATGCACCTGCAATTTTTATGGATTACATGAATCGAATTTTTTGACCCTACCTAGATCAATTTGTTGTAGTGTTCATTGATGACATCTTAATATATTCTAAGAGTGAGAAAGAACATGAACAACATCTCCGCATCGTGCTGCAAGTGCTGAAAGAGAAAAAATTATATGCCAAATTGGAGAAGTGTGAGTTTTGGCTGTCAGAGGTGAAGTTTCTTGGACATGTCATCTCTAATAGAGGGGTAGCCATAGATCCTAGCAAGACGGAAGCAGTGATTCAGTGGGAGAGACCAAAGACGGTTACGGAAGTCAGAAGTTTCCTGGGTTTGGAAGGATACTACAGAAGGTTTATACAAAACTTCTCTCGTATAGCCTTGCCATTAACTAAATTGACAAGGAAGGGAAGTCCTTTCAAATGGACTGATCAATGTGAAGCTAGATTTCAGGAGCTGAAGAGAAGACTGACCACTCCTCCTGTTTTAATTATTCCAGACCCCACAAGACATTTTGAAGTGTATAGTGACGCTTTAAAGAAAGGGCTAGGATGTGTGCTGATGCAAGATAAGAGAGTAGTTGCTTACGCCTCTAGGCAACTGAGACCCCACGAAGGAAACTATCCAACCCATGATCTTGAATTAGCAGCAGTAGTGCTTGCCTTAAAGATTTTGCGACACTATTTGTACGGGGCAACCTTTGAAGTATATTGTGATCATAAGAGTCTTAAATACCTCTTTAATCAGAAGGAGTTAAATATGAGGCAACGAAGATGGGTATAATTCCTCAATGACTACAAGTTTGAGATAAAGTATCATCCCAGAAAGGCGAATGTTGTAGCAGATGCCTTGAGTCGGAAATCTCTGCACATGGGTCAGATGATGGTGTATGAGATGCAGATGCTAGAGGAGTTTCGAAATTTGAAGCTAACCACTACTCTTACTCCAAAGAATCTAGTCATTAATGGTTTAAGTATAGGGTGTGACCTTAGAGTCCAGATCAAAGAGGCTCAAGCTCACGACCAATACTTACAGGATCATAAAGACCAAGGTAATTTTTCTGTCATGGAAGATGGAGCAATCATGTATCAGGGAAGGATTTGTGTCCCTCAAGAACGAGAGTTGAGGACTAAGATCCTGCAGGAGGCGCATCAGAGTAAATACACAGTCCATCCTGGATGCACTAAAATGTACCAGGATTTAAAAAGGATGTATTGGTGGCCAGGGATGAAAAAGGACATCGCTGAGTTTGTGGCGAAATGTCTCATTTGTCAAAAGGTAAAGGTGGAGTATCAAAAGTCAGCAGGATTTCTACAACCTCTTGAGATCCCTAAATGGAAATAGGATAGTATCTCAATGGACTTTGTTATGGGATTACCTAAGACTTCAGTGGGACATGAGTCTATCTGGGTAATAATTGACAGATTAACCAAATCTGCTCAAATTTTGCCCATAAAAATTAACTATTCACTGGATAAATTAGCCCAATTGTACGTCCAGGAAATAGTTAGATTGTATGGAATTCCCTTAAATATCGTTTCTGATAGAGATCCAAGGTTCACATCAAGGTTTTGGAAGGCGTTGCAGGAAGCTTTTGGTACTCAGTTGCTGTTCAGTACTGCCTACCATCCTCAAACTGATGGGCAGACAGAACGCACCATTCAAACCTTAGAAGATATGTTGAGGGCCTGTGTGATAGAGCAAGGTAAAGGATGGGATAAATACCTACCTTTAGTAGAGTTTGCTTATAATAATAGTTATCATTCTAGTATTAAGATGGCCCCCTATGAAGCTTTATACGGTAGAAAGTGTTGATCTCCACTATGTTGGTTTGAGGTAGGAGAAAAGAACTTGTTGGGTCTTGATCTAGTTCAACAAACCACTGAACAAATCAGGATTATACGAGACAAAATACTTACAGCTTAGAGTCGGCAAAAGAGTTACTACGATAAGAGACATAGACCTCTGGAGTTTGAGGAAGGAGACCATGTATTTCTGAAACTTTCCCCGACTACTGGAGTTGGTAGGTCTCTCAAAACAAGAAAGCTAAGTCCACGATTTTTGGGACCTTACCAAATTCTGAAAAAAGTAGGGACATCATCATATCAAGTTGCTCTCCCACCTAATTTGTCCAACCTACATAATGTTTTCCACGTATCACAGCTGCGGAAGTATCTTCCAGATTCATCACATGTAATACATGATGAACCAATCCAAATAAAGGAGAACATGACATACCAGTTAGTACCTGCATCCATATTGGACACTGACGTGAAGCAACTGAGAAATAAAACCATTCCCCTTGTTAAGGTGTTATGGGAAGGTTTGACTCCGGAAGAAGCAACTTGGGAGCTGGAAGAAGTCACGAGGAAGAAATATCCGCAATTGTTCTTATTAGGTACTTTTTGAAATTTTGAGGACAAAATTCTTTTAGGGGGAGAGAAATGTAACATCCCTAATTTCGTTTCTTTTATTGATAAAAGTACAAAAATATTTAATTAAGGAAATAAAATTTATTAGACAATATTTTAGATATCTAAGGAAATATAATCCTTAGATATTCTTCACCTTATGTATATGCATAGAAAATGTTTCTAACATTAAGAACAAATAAAGAGGAAAAACCTAATAGGAAAGAAATTAGAAATAACATACTAAAGAGATGCAAAATTCTTGGATAAGGAAGATAAATTTTTAGAAACAAGTAAAAGTCTTAAAATTTCAAGAACATTGGATTAGGGTAATTTTTCCTAATTCAAGAACTAGAATTGTTAAGTTTAAAATCTTTTCCCATACATTGGGCTTTTACCTATGGACACTTCATATAGAGTTTTCCACTTCACATAAGTTTCTAGCAAGCCCATTGAATAACCTAAGCAAGAAATAAAACATAGACTTGGACTAGGATATAGTAATTGGACCAATAGCCCAAAAATTATGAAAATGTGACCAAGCCCTCCAAGAAAGGTAGAATTTTATCCAAAGCAAAGAAAATGGGTAGGAATAAGCCCAAATCCAAGAGGAAAAATAAAATAAAATAAATTAGGTGATGATATAATAATGTAATAATAATAAAGATTAGGTTACATGGCATTAAGACAAAAATTTAGCAAGTGGTGTGATTCTACATTCATAATTTTGGCAAATGGCATGATAATACAAGGCTTTAGGACAAAAACATCTATATCCTACACTCATAATTCTAGCAAGTGGTATGATAATACATAGCATTAGGACAAAACATTCATATCCCACACAAATAATATCAACCAAATAATGGAGATTCAAGGGCTAGAAATTTGCCACCTAAAAAGAAAAACCTATCATACTTGTTTAAGACAAAAGAAAATAGAAATGAATCTCTAAATCAAAGGGACCTTGTCCCTTATCTTAAGAACATATAATCATAATTTTCAAAATACAAATCTCCTTTTCCTATGCATATCTTGACTAAGGAAGAGGAAGACAAGAACATAAGTTGTTTGTTTTCCAAAAATTCAACAAAGTGTATCCTAATTGTGATAAGGTAGACCCATGATCATGAAAGGTGAATTATTTGGTGGTCTATATAAGAAAACCCACCCTTACAACATTTTAATTTTTTCCAAGTGAGGAAGAGAGAGAAATAGAAGCAAGGTAGAGTGAGGAAAGGAGAGAAAGAGAGGAGAAGAAAGGAAGGAAGAAGAAGGAGAAATTTAGAAGGCTAAGTACTCAAGGTAAGTTACCTTAATCTCCACTTGAGTCCATTTTTTTTTCTTTTTCATCCTTGAGGTTCAAAAAATTCACCCTCCTTCTCTTACCTAAGCTGCTAGAAAAGTTAAAGGAAGGAAGGAATCTTGCTACTTCTTTCAAGAGGAAACAAGAAAACCAATTCACTAAGTAAACTAGGGAGATTCTTAGGTAAGTTTAACAATATTTCTTTTTGAAGAAAACTTTTGAAACTTATAATATTTATATGAGATTTTGATCTTAGAACTGTGATGATTGGTCATGGATGTTGCTATGTCATGTTACATATTGATCTTGCATGTGATGTATGTTTGAATACTTAGGCTGGTATAGAAAGTTCTGCATAGGTATGGCTATGGGTGGCAAAATTATAAGCTTCTGTATTTTAATTTCTGGAAATTATCTATATAGAATTAAAATAAATGGTTAACATAAGTATTGTAGCTATGTGTGTCACGGATATTTAACCACTGGAATCATTCAATTTGGAGTCCATATGATGTAGATATGATCCGATTAGTTAGCAAAGGTCAGAAAATAGTTCATCAGGGAAGAATATGTTGGGATAGCTTCGGTATTTTAATTTCTGGGAATTATCTGTATGGAATTAAAATAAATGGTTAAAATACGAATTGTAGATATGTGTGTCACGGATATTTAGCCATTGGAATCATTCAATTTGGAGTCCATATGATGTAGATATGATCCGATTAGGTAGCGAAGGTCAGAAAATGGTTCATCAGGGAAGAATATGTTAGAATAGCTTGGGTATTTTAATTTTTGGGAATTATCTGTATGGAATTAAAATAAATGGTTAACATAATAATTGTAGATATTTGTGTCATAGATTTTTAGCCACTGGAATCATTCAATTTGGAGTCCATATGTGGTAGATATGGTTCGATTAGTAAACAAAGGTCAGAAAATATTTTATCAGGGAAGAATATGTTAGGATAGCTTTGGTGTTTTAATTTCTGAGAATTATCTGTAGGGAATTAAAATAAATAATTAACATAAGAATTAAAGATATATGTGTCACGGATTTGAAGCCACTGGAAGCATTCAATTTGGAGTCCATATGTGGAAGATATGAGCTGATTAGTAGTCAAAGGTCAGAAAATGGTTCATCAGGGAAGAATATGTTAGGACAGCTTCGGTATTTTAATTTCTGGGAATTATCTGTTTGGAATTAAAATAAATGGTTAACATAAAAATTATAGCTATGTGTGTCATGGATTTTAATCCACTGGAATCTGTCAAGTTGGAGTCCATATGAGGTAGATATGGTCCGATTAGTAGGTAGAGGTCAGAATATATCCAAGAAGAAATAACCTATACATTTAGGGAGTAATATCACCTTGATTTCTTAATATTTCGCTACAATGTTCAACATAATAGTTTTAGAGAATTGTTTTATCTTGAAATTGACACCAAGATCACCTACATCAGAGTTAAATTGAGGGAGTTATACTCTGATTAGTAAGAGAAGGTTAGATAGGATGAAAACCTACATCAAGAAAATAAAGAAATAAAATTAGTATTTAAAAAAGATGAATCTTAATAAATGAGTAGTATAGCCATATCCATTGCCATTGTATGAACTTCTTACCATCTTAAGTGTGAAATTCTGACATGGAAATATTTTATAAAGTGATATTTGGAATGGTTATGTTCATGGCATGATTACCAATGATTTTTGGTAATAATTATATTTTGATGAACATACTTGTTATTGAAAGCATATTTTTGGCTATCATTGTGAAAAGAAAAGAAATGAGCACGGTCACATGGCAATCTGTGTGGTGCACCAGTAGGGGACGCCCTACCAACGGTTATGATCATGTTAATGAGAAAAGAAAGAGAAAGTGGGCCATGTCAGACGGAGTGAGAAAAGCCCGTACCGGAGAGTAGAAAATACTCACCCTGACCGGGGTAGCTTGATATGAGAATAAATTGATAGTCATCATATGATATTCTGAAAATAGTTAATCATGTCATACATATCATTACCGTATGATTCTTATGTGCATAAATATAATGCATTCATGTGACCGAAGATATTTTCTGTAGTTTATACAGCTGAACATGACATGATGAACTATATTGATGGTAAATTATGATTTATTGTTGAACTTACTGGGATTTAATTGTCACAATATTTTCATATCATGTTCAGAAGAATAATATGCAGATTTTCTCTATGACACTTATTATTACCGTACATTGGATCGAGTTGCCCTACCTTGGGCAACTACCAACTATATTAGATGTATCTGTCGTAGATGTGACATAGATTCCGGTGGACGTGCCACCCGCACCAGTGTCCCCGGAAGTAGTCGACATAGATGACTAGAGCTACTATGTATCTTTGTACAAATGTTTGTAAAATAATGATGTGTAGTTTGTAAAATAATGGTGTGTTCGGAAACTAAGTATTGTATTATAAGTATTGTATCACTGTTAATAACAATTATGCTTGGTTAAAGTGATTATTATTACGAGTTAAGTGGTTAGAATTAAAGTAGTAATAACTTCATGGAATATTTTTTTAAATATAAAAAAAATTGTTACATTTACTTAAATGGGGTTGTTACACCTAATGACATGTATTATGATACCACTTGCTAAAATTATTAGTGTAGGATATAGATGTTTTGTCCTAATGCCATGTATTATTATACCACTTGCTAAAATTACGAATGTAGGATATAGATATTATCACGCCACTTGCTGAATGTTTGTCTTAATGCCATGTGAGCTAATATTTATTATTATTACACTATTATTTCGTCACATGATTTATTTTATTTTATTTTTTCTATTGGATTTGGGCTCATTCTTACTCATTTTCTTTGCTTTGGCTAAACTTATACCTTTCTTGGAGGGTTTGGTCACATTTTCATAATTTTTGAGCTATCGGTTCAACTTCTATATCCTAGTCCAAGTCTATGTTTTATTTCTTGCTTGGGTTATCTAACAGGCTTGCTAGAAACTTATGTGAAGTGGCAAAACTCTATATGAAGTGTCCATATATGAAAGCCCAATTTATGGGTGGAGATATTAAACTTAGAAATTTCTAACTCTTGAATTAGGAAAATTACCCTAATCCAATCTTCTTAAAATTTTAAGACCTTTACTTAATTCACAAAAAAATTTATCTTCCTTACCAAATAATTTTTCCTTCCTTTAGTATGTTATTTCTAATTTTTCCTATTAGGTTTTCTTGCTTTACTTATTCCCTTAATGTTAGAAACATTTTCTATGAATACACATAAGGTGAAGAATTTCGAAGGATTATATTTCCTTAGATATCTAAAAATTGTCTAATAAATTTTATTTCCTTAATTAAATATTTATGTACCTTTATTAATAAAAGAAACAAAATTAGGGATGTTACACTCACTGCATATTTCTATAAAAGAAAAAAAATTATGAATGAAATAGACAAAATAAAAAGATAAATGATGAGAAATAAAAGAAATTGAGTGGGAAAAAAGAGTGAGAAAAATAGAAATAAGGGTAAGGCAACATAAGGAGATCTAAAGGATGAGGTAGCCTACTTGAGTGTCTGAAAATCTATTTGATGCATACAACTAATGGTAACAATAGAAGTAGATATATAATAGGAGAATTTTGGTTTAGTTTTAGAAGAACAGAGACTATCTGGTAAATGTCTATTCATATATCTTTTGTGTGCATATTGATCGAGTGTAAAAATCACCTGTCTTGCATTTCTCTATCATCTGAAATTTGTATGCATCATTTCCATTCCTTTTGATATGACATGTTATTTTCTTGAGAAAAAGCAAAGGTTTAAGCATAAGGGAGTTGATAAAGGGGAAATTTGAGTGTTTAATGGTTATATTGTATCCCCTAATTTAAAGTAAACTTGTGATTATTCCCCCGTTTTTGGTTATGCTTTGCTCGAGATACTGCTTTGGTTTGTTTTATGCTTATAGGTGTTGTGTGTATGTTTCACTAAATAACCGTAAGTGCACGGCGTAGCTGTAGCTAGTCCAGCGAATATGAGTCGTATACTACAGAGAACAATGTTAATAACTAGAATTATACAAAACAAGCTATCTAAATCGATGTAATTCAATTAGAGAGTGTCACAATTAAATAAATAAAGACAATCAATTAAACAAAGCCTAGGGTTAGGGTTCACCACACTTATGATATTCAACACTCAATATGTACCTCTAATTGCAATTATCTAGGTTATTGGGGATGGTTTAGCCTTAATTAACTAGAAACCTCTTTCAAGCGTTACTAATCATACCTAGATTAATCCAATGACCTACTTTCGTGGTTCTTAGTTCAACCTAGGTCCATTAAGTTCTATGCCAACCATGGAATACAATTAATCGGTTTTCCCTTGCCCATGAATTGATTCAATCCTAGAGAATCTTAAACTACTTTCGTGATTAAGATATCCCTAATTAACTATTAGGTTCCGGTATTAATCTTCACCTTTCAGTTCATCAATTAATATCCTAAGACGTGATAAAACATTGGCCAGACATTCATCAACTCTTATAGTCAATGCATAATAGCTAATCCTATTTAACCATGGATAACACAATTAGGGTTCCAATGATTCAATTAGCACAATGTATCATCACATCATAAGTGGGTTTATCGAAACCCTAGATTAAATCTACTGAAGCATGATAGAAAGATAGATCAAAGGCATAATCATTAAGTAAATCATCAATATCCAATACAATGTAAAAGGAAGAAGTAGAAGCAGATATGGAAAGATAAAAACTAGATTGCTGAATGTAGAGATGAAATACAATGCTGAATCAATCTCAAATCTAAGCTAAGAACATGGAATTAAGCACTAATCCTACTCTAAAACTAATCTAATGGTGTTTCCTAAGCCTAAAATTGAGTAAAAGAAGGTCTCTCTATGTCTGAATGCCTTTGGCTGCATTTCCCATTCCATATATTTGACTTTTGCGGCTCAAAACCCTAAAAAAGACGATGTGTATGGACCCGAAGCACGACCGTGCTTCATGATATGGCCTGGCCGTGCTTCGGGCTGGTTTATGGGATTTTTCTACACTTCTTGCCTATAGCACGGCCTGGCCGTGTTGGGGGCTGCCATGCTCCTTTCTTGCCAAATTTTGGTGTGTTGCCTCCTTGCTTCCTCCTCATCTTGTTCCAAGTCCATATGGCACTTCTCATGAGTGTTTTCCTTTGCTTCTTGGACTCTTTTTCTCTCCTATAAACATAAAACAAATTAAAGAAGTATCCAGAACAAAGTATTACCAAAAGCAGAGAAATAATCACAAGTTTACTATGAATTAGAGGATAAAATATAGCCATTAAGTACTCAAAATTCCCCTTTATCAACTCCCCCATGCTTAAACCTTTGCTTGTCCTCAAGCAAATAACATGTCATATCAGGAAGGGGGAAAGATGCAATCAGATTCCAGAAGATAGAAAAGTGCAATACAGGTAATTTGTCACTCAATCAATGTGAATACAATAGATATATGAATAGACATTTACTAGATAGTGTTTGTTCTTCTAAAACTAAACCCAAATTCTTCTATTATATATCTACTTCTATTATTACCATTGGTTGTATGCATCAAATTGATTTTTGTACACTCAAGTAGGCCACCTCATCCTTTAGATCTCCCTATGTTGCTTTACCCTTATTTCTATTATCACTCTTTTTTTATTCATACTCTTTCTTTATCTTTCTTTTCTCTTTTTCATTCATTCATAATTTTTTTTATATAGAAACATGCAGTGAGTGCATTTTATGCTCCATCTCACTAAGGTAAAGGTATATAGGTACTCATACTAAGGCCTTTTTGGTTCCTTGAAGGGGTACTCAGAGTGAAAACTTTTTGGGGTGCACATTCCCTCATTTTTCACCTCTCCCTTCCTTCACACTCTCATAGTGTTAAAATAAAAAATAGCATACAATTCACAGCACAATAGAGAGATATTTTTCAAAAAAATTAGAGGTTTAATCCAAGAAGAGAGAGACTAAAATTATAACTACCTATTTCATATCCTATTGTGCATCACATGTTCATGAGCTAAAATCAACCTATATTGCATAAATCTATCTCTGAAATAGTAAACTATGTGATTTTGCATTGCAACATGAGATATTTAGCCAATAATATATAATCAGAGGAAATCACAAGCCTAAAGCTACTCTCCCATGCTTAAACTTGACATTGTCCTCAATGTCAGTATAAATTAAAGTATAGGCAAAAGGGAGAAGGAACTTACGTGCTCATTGGTCTTCTGAAAGAGGTGGTGGAGGTTTCTGACTCTGGTGCTAAATGTATTTGGCTCGCATTAGCAACATGGAAAGCCAATGTCAAATTCTGGAGGGAAGCTATAATGGTGATGCCAATAGCAGATGGCTATTTTTCTCTTTTCCCTCTATATTTTTTTTACTTGGAGCACGGCCGTGCTTCACAGCACGGCCTACCCGTGCTTCACAGCACGGCCTACCCGTGCTTCACAGCACGGCCTACCCGTGCTTGGCGCTAAAAATCCAAAAACTCTGGATTTGGCCCATGTTAGCCAACACGGGCAAGGGGTGCTTGGGCTGGGCTTGGGGCACGGCCGTGTCTTGTGACACGACCTGCCCGTGCTGGGAGCTGGATTCCTTCAATTCTTCGAAAAATTCCTACATTTTTCAAGGTTGCTCAATTTCCCCTGATTTTCATTCTTTATTTCAACTTTGGACATATGGGAATGGACCTATAAATCATATGGAAACACTCATTAAAATATAACCTAAGAAATCAACTAAAATTAAAGATAAAAACTAAACCAAAAGGCAAGAAAATAAAACAAAAAAGAAACTTTAAAAATTAAAAGGTAGGTTGCCTCCTACAAAGCGCTTGTTTAAAGTCATTAGCTCGACTTTCTTTCCATGCTTTCCACTAAAGGAGGCTTTAAGAGAGTTTGAATAACTCTCCTTGCTATCCATTGTCTCTTAGTATGGTTCTTGAGTCATTGTCCAATGGCCTTCAAAGATTTTTTTGGCTCATTCATTTCTTCCTTTGCTTCATTCAAGCTTTGAGGAGGTGGTTTGGGTTCAAGCTTTGTATCTTTCACTTCCTCCTCAATATCTTGCTTTTCTTCCTGTTGTTTGACATAAACACAAGAACTTTCCACAGAGCATAACTCAATTGGGTCAAAAAGAGAAAAATTCATGGCATTATCATTCACATTAAGTTTAGTTAAGTCAATCATGTAGCAAGATTCACCTAGAGATGGAGGGTGCATAGCATTATTCAAATTAAATTCTACTTTTTCATCCCCTACATTCAAAGAAAGCTTTCCATCTCTCACATTTATATTGGCACCAGCCGTAGCTAGGAAAGGCTTTCCAAGAATGATGGGGATTTTGTCATCTTCCTCCATATCTAAAATAACAAAATCAACCGGTATATAAAATTTTCCTACCTTTAGAGGAACATCCTCTAATATACCTACTGGATGCTTGATGGATCGGTTAGTCAAATGAAGAGAAATGGTGGTAGGCTTCAAGTCACCCATCTGAAGCGTTTGGCAAACCGAAAGAGGCATGAGACTTACACTTGCTCCAAGGTCACATAGGGTTCTGCCTATTTTCATCTCACCAATAAAGCAAGGGATTGAGAAGTTTCTGGGATCCTTAAGCTTTTGAGGAAGCTTATTCTGAATTAATACACTTGATCCCTCTGTCAGTGCCACCAGAGCATGCTCATCAATTTCCCTCTTGTTTGAGAGGATCTCTTTCAGGAACTTTGCATAGGATGGCATTTTGGAGATGGTTTCTAGGAATGGAATGTTAATATTCAACTTTTTTAGCACATCCAGAAATCTCCCAAACTACTTCTCTAACTTGGCCTAAACCAATCTTTGAGGAAAAGGGATTGGTGGCTTGTATGGTTCAGGAGCCACATATTTTGGCTCTTCTTCCTTCTTTTCCTCTTCTTCTGGTTCATCTTCGCTTCTCTTCTTAGATGCAAGCTGAGGTTCATTTTTCTTTACCTTCCCACTTCTTTTAGATTCAGCTAATTGCTTACCACTTCTTAAAGTAATGGCATTGCAATGCTCTCTGGGGTTCTCAGTCTGGCCTGGAAGTCTGCCAAAGTTCCTATTAGATAGACTTGCTTGCTGTGCTATCTAAGTTTTCAGCATCTTGCTATGAGTAGCAAGTGAGTATACCTTAGAGGCTAAATCTTTTATAGCCTCATTCATGGAATAGTTATGGGCTCTAAATTCATCATTCTGCTTACTCCGTGTAGTGATGAAATTCTCCATTAGAGCCTCCATATTTGACTTTGGTTGAGGAGCTGGGTTGAATTGCCTCTGATTCTGAAACTTAGGGGGTTGTCTAAAATTATTCTGAGGCTGTTGATTTCCATTCTACTAGTAAGAGAGATTCGGGTGGTTCTTCCAGCCTGGGTTATATGTGTTGCTGTACGGATTGTTTCTTTGATTATTGTTCACAAAACTTACCTGCTCACAATCCTGAAGTGCAGAGTTCCTAAGCTAGCATTCATTGGCCACATAACCTATGCAACACAAATCTCATAAGTAGAAGATGATGAAAAGGAACCAACATTGTTGATGCTTAACTTATCCAATTTCTGAAACAATGCATCAACCTTAGAAGTTAGATGATTAAACGCATCTACTTCATACATGCCTGCTGATTTTCTTGGCTGCCTCTCATTAGACCAGGAGTAATGATTTTGAGCCATATCTTCTATCAGCTCATATGCCTCATCAACTGTTTTATTCATCAAAGCTCCTCCAGCTGCAGCATCCACAGACATACGGGTGTTGTAAATCAGTCCATTATAGAATATATGGACTATCAGCCACTTTTCCAACCCATGGTGTGGGCATATTCTGAGGAGCTCTTTAAATCGCTCCCAAGTTTCATATAGTGACTCCCCATCTTTTTGAGCAAAAGTAGTTATCTGATTCCTATGATGAGCTGTCTTACTCGGTGGAAAGTATTTGGCCAAGAAAGCTTGAGAAAGTTGTTAAGCTGCTGCCATGTGATAATGGACCCTGATGGAAGAGAATGCAACCATGCACAGGCCTTGTCCTTCAGAGAGAAAGGGAACAGTATTAGTTTAATGGCATCAGAAGATACTCCATTCAGCTTCAGCGTGTCACAATACTCCAAAAACACTGAAAGATGGAGATTTGGGTCTTCAGTAGGTGATCCTCCAAATTGATTCTACTGAACCATCTGTAAAAGACAAGGTTTCAGCTCGAAGTTGTTGGCCTCTATGGCTGGTCTGACAATACTGGGATTCAGGCCTTGAGTATCTGGGGCGGTAAAATCCTTTAGAGATCGGTTATCTTTCTCCCCTATCTTAGCTATAGAATTTTCTTGCTGTTGTCTTTTTCTTCTTCTTCGTAGGGTGCGCTCAATCTCTGGGTCAAATTCAGCAATGAATTTGTGGCCTATTCGCTTAAAATAGCTACACACCTATGAAGGAAGAAAAAGGAACAAAAATTAGAAAAAGAAAATTATGCAGAAAAATTAAAAAGAAAGTGATCTAGTCTAGCTATTTTGTAAAATATCTAATATTAACTTTGTTCCCCTGCAATGGCACCAAAAACTTGTTGTGTGTATGTTTCACTAAATAACCGAAAGTGCACAGCATAGCTGTAGCTAGTCCAGTGAGTACAGGTCGTATCCTACAGAGAACAATGTCAATTACTAGAATTATACAAAACGAGCTATCTAAATCGATGTAATTCAATTAGAGAGTGTCACAATTAAATAAATAAAGATAATCAATTAAACAAAGCCTAGGGTTAGGGTTCACCACACTTATGATATTCAACACTCAATATGTACCTCTAATTGCAATTATCTAGGTTATTTGGGATGGTTTAGCCTTAATTAACTAGCAACCTCTTTTAAGCGTTACTAATCGTACCTAGATTAATCTAATTACCTACTTTCGTGGTTCTTAGTTCAATCCAGATCCATTAAGTTCTATGCCAACCATGGAATACAATTAATCGGTTTTCCCTTGCCCATGAATTGATTTAATCCTATAGAATCTTAAACTACTTTCGTGATTAATATATCCCTAATTAACTATTAGGTTCTGGTATTAATCTTCACCTTTCAGTCCATCAATTAATATCCTAAGACGTGATAAAACGTTGCCCAGACATTCATCAACTCATATAGTCAATCCATAATAGTTAATCTTATTTAACCATGGATAACACAATTAGCGTTCCAATGATTCAATTAGTACAATGTATCATCACATCATAAGTGGGTTTACCGAAACCCTAGATCAAATCTACTCAAGCATGATAGAAAGATAGATTAAAGGCATAATCATTAAGTAAATCATCAATATCCAATACAATATAAAAGGAAGAAGTAGAAATAGAAGTAGAAGCAGAGATGGAAAGATAAAACCTGGATTGCTGAATGCAAAGATGAAATACAATGCTGAATCAATCTCAAATCTAAGTTAAGAACATGAAATAAGCACTAATCCTACTCTAAAACTAATCTAATGGTGTTTTCTAAGCCTAAAATTGAGTAAAAGAAGGTCTTTCTACGTCTGAATGCCTTTAGCTGCATTTCTCATTCCATATATCTAAATTTTGCGGCTCAAAACTCTAAAAAAGACAATGTGTACGGACCCGAAGCACGGCCGTCCTTCAGGCTGGTTTCTGGGGTTTTTCTACACTTCTTGCCCAGAGCACGGCTTGGCTGTGTTGGGGGCTGCCATGCTCCTTTCTTGCCAAATTTTAGTGTGTTGCCTCCTTGCTTCCTCCTCATCTTGTTCCAAGTCCATATGGAACTTCTCATGAGTGTTTTCCTTTGCTTCTTGGCCTCTTTTGCTCTCTTATAAACATAAAACAAACCAAAGCAGTATCCAGAACAAAGTATAATCAAAAACAGGGAAATAACCACAAGTTTACTATGAATTAGAGGATAAAATATAGCCATTAAGTACTTAAAATTCCCTTTTATCAGTAGGTGAGCAAAATAGGCCAAGAAGTAAGGGAAAACACTCGTGAAAGGAGCCATATGGACTTAGAACATGCTAAGTGGGAAGCAAGGAGGCAACCCTGAAGAAATTGGCAAATTCTGAGCCTAGCAGATTGAAGCACGGCTAGGTCATGCTTTTTGCGAGAAGTGGAGAGTTTCCCATATTTCCAGCCCATAGCATGGCCAGCCCGTGTCATGAAGTACAGTCGTGCTTCGTATCTGTATACATGTGATTTTTAGGGTTTTGAGCAACCAAGATGTTATATATACATGGGGGAAGCGCAGGGAGAGACATGCAGACTTATTCATACTCACTTTTACTCAATTTTAAGCTTAGGAAACACTCTTAGGTTAGGTTTTTACTAGATTCATTGTTGAATTCATGTTCTAGAGTAGGGTTTACAGCAATTAAAGCATTGTATCTCTATTACATTCTGCAAACCAGGTTATATCTTTATATTCTGCACGTACTTCTTCTTCTACTCCTTTCTTTTGGTTTGTATTAAACTTTAATGATTTACTTAATGATTATGCTTTTGATTTATGTTTCTATTATGCTTGAGTAGATTTGATCTAGAGTTTTAGTAAACCCACTTATGGTATGATGATGCTGAACTATTGAATTGAACTATGGAACCCTAATTGTATTATCCATGGTTAATTAGGATTGACTATTATGCATTGATTATATGAGTTAATGAATGTTTGGCCAATGTTTTATCCCGTCTTAGAATATTAAGTGATGGACTGAAAGGTGAAAATTAATACCAGAACCTAATAGTTAATTAGGGATATCTTAATCACAAAAGTAGTTTAAGGTTCTCTGGGAATGAATCAATTAGTGGGCATGAGAAAATCAATTAATTGTATTCCATGGTTGGCATAGAACTTAATGGACCTAGGCTAAAATAAGAACCACGAAAGTAGGCAATTGGATTAACCTAGGTACGATTAGTGATGCTTGAAAGAGGTTGCTAGTTAATTAAGGCTAAACCATCCCCAATTACCTAGATAATTGCAATTAGAGGTACATGTTGAATGTTGAATATCATAAGTGTGGTGAATCCTAACCCTAGGCTTTTATTAATTGAATTACTTATTAGTTTAATTGTGACAAACTTTCTATTGCATTACATTGATTTAGATAGCATATTTCGTATAATTCTAGTAGTTGACATTGTTCTCTATAGGATACGACCCATACTTGCCGAACTAGCTACAGCTATGCCGTGCACTTGCGATTATTTATAAAACAGACACAATAAGCACATTAAAGGGTTAAAAAAGTTGAATTTTTTTTTCAAACAAAAAAACTAAGTGAATTATTCTTGAGTAAAACACAGGACGGGGTGTTGATGTGAACCGTGCAATGGTAAGGTTAATTATTGAGTGAATATCGAAAAAGTCCCACATCAGTTAGCGATGGAGGTCTTAGGTGATATATATAGGTTCTCAATCCTCCCCTTACAAGCTAGCTTTTGAGGAGTTAGGCAAGTTTATATCATGTAATATCAAAGCTTACCCTCGACTGGTCGGGTGGGTTGGATAGATTGCCGATCGAGGCATTTCGTCAAAAATTATCCCATAAAGGTAGCTCGTGGAGTAGCCCGTACACCTTGCACGGGGACATGTAAGCTAAAAAGTGGGTGAATGATGTAAACCGTACAATGGTGAGGGTGATAATCGACAAAATCCAACATCGGTTAGCGAGGGAGGTCTTGGATGTTTTATATAAGGGTTTGCAATCCTCCCCTTATAAGCTAGCTTTTGAGGAGAAGTTAGACGGGTTCATATCATTCTAGGACATAAGTTTCATGTTATTCTTGTTTGCCACCTTTCGAATCCCACCACCAAAGGTCTTACGAGCGTGATAGCGCCTCCAAGTAGGGTCAAATGCCACGAAACAAGGAGATAGGGTCTCGACAGTGATGAACAGCTGCCACAGGCACCAGGACGTCAGTTTCATGTGATTCTAACGAGTCGCGGCCACAACCATACTCCAGGGTCGCGTTATACGCTTCAAACAGGAAAAACTATTCTCGGTGGAAGGGAGGAGTCGTGGTGAGCGATAAGGCATCCGTTTCGTACGATCCTGGCTTGCTGGCTACTGGATCATATATTTGGAGAGCTTGCTCTCACATTCACGCACCAACCTCAGGCCAAACACTCCGAAGCAGGAGAAAATGGTCCTAATGGAGAAAAGAAGCCAAGGCGAGCACTAAGGAATATGTTTCATGCTATTCCACTATCCTGGCTACCAGATCTTGCTAGCTAATGTAACAACTCCATTTTTTTCCATATATATATTTTTGTAAAATTCCATGAATTTATTACCTCTTTACATCTAACTATTTAACTCATGATAACATTCAATTAAATTAACTAAACATATTTAAGGTTTATGATATACCATTAATACTGATACAATTCTGGGATCAAATACACATCATTAATTTAAAACGTCTATACAAAAAAATCAAACACATATATGTCTACATCTTATTCATCCATATTGACCAATTCTGGGGATACGGGTGCGGGTGGTTACACCTTCACCGGGACCTTAGCCAACTCAACCAAATGTACGTTAAAAGTCGGTCATAGAGAATATCTGCATATTTAGTTTTCTGAACATGATAAAGAAAATAGTGAGAATTAAATTCCAGTAGGTTCAACAATAAATCATAATTATCATCAATATAGCTCATAATGTCATGTTCATCTATATAAACTATAGCAAATACCTTAGGTCACATGAATGCACTTTATCTATGCACATGAAAATCATACAGTAATAACATGTATGGCATGAATAACTATTTTCAAAATATTATATGATGGCTATCAACTTATTTTCATATCAAGCTACCCCGTTCAAGGTGAGTACTTTCTACTCTTCGGTACGAGCTTTTCTCGCTTCGTCCGACCTGGCACACTTTATAACATCCTTAATTTCATTTCATTTATTAATAAAGGTACATAAATATTGAATGTAACATTCGTAATTTCGTTTCTTTTATTAATAAAGGTACATAAATAATTAATTAAGAAAATAAAATTTATTAGACAATTTTTAGATATCTAAGAAATATAATCCTTAGAAATTCTTCACCTTATGTGTATGCATAGAAAATGTTTCTAACATTAAGGGAATAGTTAAAGACAAAAAGCCTAATAGAAAAAATTAGAAATAACATACAAAAGAGAGGGAAAATTCTTGGGTAAGGAAGATAAATTTTTGTGAAGCAAGTAAAGGTCTTAAAATTTCAAGAAGAATGAATTAGGGTAATTTTTCCTAATTCAAGAGTTAGAGTTACTAAGTTTAATATCTCCATCCATGAATTGGGCTTTCACCTATGCACATTTCATATAGAGTTTTTCTACTTCACAAGAATTTCTAACAAGCCAATAGGATAGCCCAAGCAAGAAATAAAACATAGATTTGGACTAGGATATAGAAGTTTGACCGATAGCCCAAAAATCATGAAAATGTGACCAATCCCTTCATGAAAGGTAGAATTTCAGCCAAAGTAAAGGAAATGGGTAAGAATGAGCCCAAATCCAAGAAGGAAAAATAATAATCATGTGAGGAAATAGTAGTGTAATAATAATCAAGATTAGGTCACATGGCATTAAGACAAAACATCTATATCCTACATTCATAATTTCAACAAGTAGGTAATAATACATGGCTTTAGGACAAAACATCTATATCCTATATTCATAATTTCAACAAGTGGGTAATAATACATAGCATTATGACAAAACATCCTTATCCTACACAAATAATTTCAGCCAAGCAAGGGAGATTCAAGGGCTGGAAATTTGCCAACTAAAAAGGCAAACTTATCATATTTGATTAAGACAAAAGAAAAGGAAATGAATCCCTAAATAAAAGGGACCTTGTCCCTTGTCTTAAGAACATTTTAACATGATTTTCAAAATACAAATCTCATTTTGCTATGCATATCTTGACTAAGGGAGAGGAAGACAAAAACACGAGTTGTTTTTTTCAAAAAAAAACCAAGTGCATCCTAATTGTTATAAGGTAGACCCATGGTTATGAAAGGTGAACCACATGATATTTTATTTAAGCAAAACCCACCCTTATAACATTATAATTTCATCCAAGTGAGGGAGAGAAAAAACATAAGCAAGGTAGAGTAAGGAAAGGAGAGAAAGAGAGGAAGAAAGAGGAAGGAGAAGTCTAGAGGACTAAGTACTGAAAGTAAGTTAGCTTAATCTCCACTTGAATCTACCTTTCTTCTTCATTCTTGGGGTTCAAAAACTCACCCTCCTTCTCTTATTTAAGCTGCTAGAGAAGCTAAGGGAATGGAGGAATCTTTCTACTTCCTTTAAGAGGAAACAAGAAAAAGAATTCACTAAGTGAGCTAGGGAGATCTTTAGGTAGGTTTAACAATATTCCTTTTTAGAAAATCTTTGAAATTAGAAACATTTATATGGGATTTTGATCTCAAAAATTTAATGAAATTTACTATAATTGTTACCTGGATGCTTGTCCATGGATGTTGTTATATCATGTTACATGTTGATCTTGCAAGTGATGTATGTTTGGATACTTAGGTTGGAGTTGAAAGTTCTGCATAGGTATGGCTATAGGTGAAATTTTTTTAAGATTTTTAAGCTGTTATTTAGTATATTTAAATGTGGTAAAAAATTGATGAAATATTATTATATGTAAATTAAGAAGAAAATGGAAGAGTACATAATAAAATGATGAACTAAAACCTTAGAAAAAGTTTGGTTAGGAAATTGGATTTTGGAGTAATGAAGGAAGCTTCTATTTTTCAAATTTTGGGAAGAATCGGTTAGTAATTAAAAGAAATGGTTAATATGAAAATTATAGATATATGTCTCAGATTTTTAGCCACTGGAATCACTCAATTTAGAGTCCATATGAGGTAGATATAGTCAGATTAGTAAGCAGTGGTCAGAAAATGATTAACTAGGGAAGAATCTGTTAGGAAAGATTCTGTGTTTGAATTTATGGGAAACTTATGTAGAGAATTAAAATAAATGGTTAACATAAAAAATAAAGATATATGTCTCATGGAAATGTAGGCACTAGAAGCACTCAATTTGGAGTTCATATGGGGGAGATATGGTTCAATTAGTAAGTAAAGGTCAGAACCTACTCGAGAAGAAATGACGTTTAACTTAAGGGAGTAATATCACCAAGATTCCTTATGCTTTCACTACAATGTTCAATATAATCATTATAGATAATTGTTTTATCTTTAAATGGACACCAAGATCACCTAATGTGAAGTTAAAATGAGAGAGTTATGCTCTAATTAGTGGGAGAAGGTTAGGAAGAATGAAAACCTACATCAGAGAATAACATAACATAGAGCATGGCCGTGTTCCAAGGCACGGCCAGGCCGTGTTTTGTGCTGGAAAGGGTATTTTAAAGCCTAAAGCATGGTTGTTTTATAAGAAATGGCCAAGCCGTGTTATAGGATACGTTTAGGCCGTGTTAAAAGCTGGTAAATCTTATTTTCAACATTTTTCTACCCTAAATGAATCTCATTAACTATAAGAAATTAATAAAAACCAAATTGAAGAAGGATGCCATATTAAATTTGTGAGAACATATGTTGAAAATGATATAAGTATGAGAAAAGTGACTAGAGCCCAAGCATAAAGAAAATGAAGAGATAAAAATAATATTTAAAAAGGAAGAATCTTATAAATGAAAATAATAAATGACTAGTGTATGCCATAGCCATTGCCATTGTATGAACTCTTTACCATCTTAAGTGTGTAATTTTGACATGGAAATATTTTAAAGTGATATTTGAAACAATTATGTTCATGTCATGATTACCAATGATTTTTGGTAATGATTATATTTTGATGAAAAATTATGGCATGTGAGTATAATGAACATACTTGTTATTGCAATCATATTTTTGGCTATTAATGAGAAAAGAAAAGAAAACAAATAAGCACGGTCACATGGCGGTTCGTGTGGTGCACCAATAGGGGACACCTTACCAACGACTATGGTTATGGTAATGTGAAAAGAAAAGAAAAAGTGTGCCATGGCGGATGGAGCGAGAAAAGCCCATATTGGAGAGTAGAAAGTACTCACCCTGACCGAGGTAGCTTGATATGGAAATAAGTTGATAGTCATCATATGGTAATCTAAAAATAGTTATTCATGCCATACATGTCATTACTGTATGATTTTCATGTGCATAGATAAAGTGCATTCATGTTACCTAAGATATTTGTTGTAGTTTGTACAGATGAACATGACATGATGATCTATATTGATAATAATTGTGATTTATTATTGAACCTATTGGGATTTAATTCTCACTATATTTCCATATCATGTTCAGAAAACTAGTTTTGCATATTTTTCTTTTGCTTTGGCTCTTAGTATACGTTAGATTGAGTTACTCTATGTTAGACTGATCCTAGAAATTAATAAGGTGTTTGTGGTCGAGTTGGCTAAGATCCCGATGAAGGTGCAACCACCCATACCTGTATTCTCGAAACTGGTCAATATGGATGAATAAGATGTAGACATATATGTGTTTGATTTGTGTACGGATGTTGTTAATTAATGGTGTAAAGCTTAATTATGTTTGGTTATATTAATTGAATGTTATTATGAGTTAAATAAAGTTAATGACTTCATGGGACTTTAAAGAATTTATATATATGTATATATGGTAAAAAATTGGAGTTGTTACACACTTTTTCTTTCTTTTCTCAATTTGATAGTTATAGCCGTGAGTAGGGCGTCCCCTACTGGTGCACCACACAGACCGCCATGTAACCTTGCTTGTAACATCCTAAGTCACTAATAAAGCTAGATAAATATAAGAATAAGTAGAAAATACATATGACAAAGAATTAAAATGCTTAGTTATGTAATAATAAGGTATTGATAGAATAAGTGACATATAGTTAATCATGAATCATATAAATAAAATTCTTAGGAGCATAATGGATGGGGAGAAGATACAAATACATTTTTAAGACATTACTAATCTAAGATTAGTAGTAAATTAAGGCAATATAAACAACTAAGGAGCTGCCAATTAGCACCACAAAATTTCAGCTACATAGTATACCACATTGCCCATAAAATTGTAGCCACCTTGCAGTCACCTTACACCTACCAAAGTATGCCACATTGCCCATAAAGTTGCAGTCACATAGCATGCCACATTGCCCACAAAATTGTAGCCATCTTGCATCTACCAAAGCATGCCATATTGTCCACAAAGTTGCAACCACATAGCATGCCACATTGCCCACAAAATTGTAACCACCTTGCACCTACCAAAGTATGCCACATAGCCACAAACACTTTACCCAAAATCAGCCAAGGAAATTGCCACCTTTCAGCAAGGAAATCCTACCACATAGCCACAAATATTTCAGCCACATTCTAGCCAAGAAATTGCCATTCACTTCAGCCATGCTTTAGCCCACAATCAGAAAAAATAATGCAAAAGCTGCTACCCCACACCATGCTCCTGTAGTCTCACAACCTCCCTGTAGAAACCACAAGGGAATCCATGCAAAAACACAAGGGAATCCCTACAAAACATAGCATTCCTTTTTCTCTTGAGTGGTGGAAACCAGCGGCCAAGCATCTTGATGTCTAGGCATTATTTTGGGCAACAAATTCAAACTACCCATTCCTCATGAAATCAGCACCAAGAGGGAGAAAAGGTGGCCATAAAACTTATAGCCAAAGGGGGAGAGCAACCAAATAAACATAGCTAAGTTTTAAGGGAAACTAAGAGGAGAAGCAAGCTAAAATTTGAGAGCCATAGGAGTACTTTTGCACAAGGTGAGTTTTCCCTCTTGAAGAAAGTTGGTTTGTAGTGAGTTAAGCTCATTTTGGGCTCTGCATGGGTGATTCTTGAGCATGAGATGCAAGAGTTTAAAGTTGAAAATATGGAACTCTAATGGTAGGGAAAAATCTTTTCCATCTAAGTAACAAACATGCTGAAGCACCACACATTATGCACTAGGAAGTTATTGTTCCTACACCTAAAATTGTTAGGCCCTGTGTTCTTAGACTATTTGATTGGGTAAATGGCTTTTAAATTCTTTAATATTTGGTGAGAAAAGTATTGAAATATTGATAATCAATTCTGAAAATTTTCATTATTTTTGAGAACCTACAAATAGGCCATTTGCAATCAAAACAGTGCTGAGAGAAAGCTACTGGACAGCTTAGGATGTTGATGGAAATACTAAACATTGAAGGGGTTAGATGTTGAATTTTTGCATGAAACTTTTATGACATAATATAGGGATTCTAATTAAGGATATCACTATATTTAAGATAATTCTGGGTAGTTTAAAGCATATAATAAAAAATGGAAATTCTGTGGGACAAGAAGTGAGTCAGAATAGACCCGAACTGCGGATAGCCATAAAAAGTGTGTTATTGGAGGGGTCAAATAAACTATGTTTTACTTGAAATTTTTATGGTAATTATATAACATATCTAGTATGCTCCATATCAAATATCATGAATTTTGAAGAAGTTTTACATAGTCAAGGGAATGGAAAACCTAATAGAAAAGGAACTAAAACCAATCTGCACTGTTCTGTGTTAAGGAGGTACTTCTTAGGGTGAATGGAATAGTTAAGGGCTGAGAGATCCACAAAATAAAATAGACATGTAGAGGAACCTCCATGGAAAATTTTAGAATTTTTAGAGGAATTTTGTCATATTTAATAATAACACCAAATCTGAACAAAATCACAATTTTGTTTTGGGGAGCAAAAGCTCTTAAACTAGAGAATTATGATTTTAGATGCTAATATGCATTCATTAACTAAAAGCTCTTATATATTTTAGTTTGAGTAGCTGGTTGTAACATTGGCAGCCTTAAAAAGAAAGTGATTGTGCAAGAATTGAGGTAGTTAGCTTTTCCTTAAAAACACTCTTTATGTTTATGAACGTGAATTCATCAATTTCACTGGCTGCTTGACTTTTATGCTATGATAAATTATGATATAAAGATATGCTATGTATGTATTCTTGAGTTTACATCACTTTAGAGATTAACAGTATATATACATGTGTAACACTAGGTACTAAAAATACATCCAAAAGGTGAAGTACTGTGGGGTTACACCAAAATAGTGGAGTTAACCTATTTACATCAACAATATATGTACATAACTACTATCTTACTGTCCCTTCCCCATGACTATCACCACGAACATCACTACTGCAAACTGTCCTAGGTAAGGAATGTCCATAGTCTGAAGCTTAAGCAGAATAGTCAACACCACGAACATCATGCTAATGGTCTGAACATAACACAACAAATATAGTGAGATATAAAAATCCCAGCAAGATCAACATCCAGTAAAAATAAAGGCATAACTAGAGAACTTACGTGTTATGTTCAGCTGTATAATCTACATAAAATATTTTTTCTTTTGTACAATAAAGATATAGTATACACATACAGTCTTTATACAAGTTATGCATAAACATCATGCAAACATAACAAACTATGTATTAATAAGGTACCTGTACATTGCTAATAGTGGATTATCATTTGATAATTCCTCAATTTTCAAACCTCAGTGTGGCATGAGCCCTTACCCCTCCTACTACTTACCCACCACTGAGTGCCTTGGTTGGAGTGGTCCTTCCCAGATTGACCATTCTAGGATATAGGCCATCCCCTATCTCGGTATCGTATCACAGCCACGACCCTTCAGTCACCTTACCTCCATAAAGTGCCATATGTCACCGGGTCACCTTAGATGGGTAAGGGTTATCCTGGACTTGTTAGTCTCCTTAATACAGTAAGGGTGACACATGTTGCCAGGCCATCTTCCTTCAGAGAGGATCATTCTGACCGTCAATCGCCTCTAAGTATTACAAAAATGCCATGCCATTACTTTGGGACTAACCATTAGCTAAGGCCTTGTTTGGTGAGTTGAAAATTTTGCCAAGTGTTTAATCTCCTCTTGAGGTGTATTCCAATGGATTTTTGTTGACCTCTCTTCATAGCTCCTTATCCCTATTATGGTTGCCCATTTCTAGTCCTATAGGCAAAGAAATTACTATTTCGTCCTTGATTATTTCCTTCAAAAATGAGAAATTCCTTATTTAATGTCCATAATTATTTCCTTATAACTACCACATTTAATCCTTTTTAATCTTTCTTAATATTCTATTTCGTGAATATAATTAATAGAAATTAAGGGTGTTACACTTCTCCCTCCTTAAAAGGAATTTTGTCCTCAAAATTCAAGAATTTACCTGTCCTCAAAAAATTATGGATGAGAGTGCCTCATATCTTCCTCTCTCTTCTATGTAGCTTCTTCCTCAGACAATCCTTTCCACAACACCTTCACCGACGGGACAGTTTTACTATGTAGTTTCTTTACACTTTGGTCCAGAATCTCAATCGAGTCTGGTTGAAAAGTTAGGTTTTCTTTTAGAGTTATTTCTTCCTCCTGAATCACATGCGATGGATCCAGTAGATATTTTTAAAGTTAAGAAACATGAAACACATTGTGCAAGTTTGATAGTCTTGGGGGTAAGGATATTTGATATGCCGATGGCCCAACTTTCTTAAGTATCTGATAAGGTCCTATGTAACATGGGCTTAATTTCTTAACCTTCATAGCTCGACCAATTCCAGTAGTTGGAGAGATCTTCAAAAATACGTTTTCCACTTCCTAAAATTGTAAAGGCTTCCTCTTCGGGTCATAATAACTTTTCTGTTGACTCTGGCCAGTTCACATTTTGTTTTGAATCATTCGTATATGCCCCATAGTATGCTAAACTAACTCGGGACCTAACAACCTCCTCTCACCCACTTCATACCAACACAGAGGTGATTTGCACCTTCTACTATACAACGATTTGTACGGTGCTATCCTAATACTCTCATGGTAATTGTTATTATAAGCAAACTCTACTAAAGGGAGATACTTATCCCATTCTTTTCCTTGGTTGAAGGTTTAAACTCGTAACATATCTTCCATCGTCTATATTGTTCTTTTGCTTTGACCGTCTGTTTATGGATAATATGCAGTACTAAATCGTAATTTAGTATCGAAAGCTTCCTATAAAGCCTTCCAAAATATGGAGGTAAATCTAAGGTATCGATCTGAAACGATGCTACTTAGAATCCCATGTAATTGAATAATCTGCTTCATATAAAGGTGTGCTAGTTTCTCCAGCAAGTAGTTAATTCTTATAGGTAAAAAGTGTGTAGATTTTATCAATCTATCCACTATTACCCAAATGGTGTCATAACTAGTCTGAGTCCTAGATAAACCAGCGACAAAATCTATGGCAATGCCATCCCATTTCCATTTGGGAATCTCCAAGGATTACAGGATTCCAGAAGGCCTCTGATGTTCAATTTTGACTTTCTGACAAGTTAGGCACCTTGATACATATTCCGCTATATCTTTCTTCATTCTTGGCCACCAAAAGGATCTCTTTAAATCTTTATACATCTTTGTGGCTCCCAGATGGATAGCATATTTGCTCTGATGTCCTTCGTTTAGAATTTTTATCTTCAGGTCCTCTCCCATTGGCACACACATTCTTCCTTGATACAGGATGATTCCTTTTTCCGACTTCATGCAGTTTAGTGAATCATGTTGACTTTGAAGAAAAGAATCTTGTGCTTGCTCTTCCTTAATTTGCATCTTCAAATCGCATTCCACCCGTAACTCACAAACAAGTAAACTTTTAGGTATAGTTACTACCAACAACCTTAAATTCCTAAATTCTTCAATTAAGCTCATCTCTTTCATTAGCATATGACTCAAATGCAGAGATTTTCTACTTAACGCATTTGCTACTACATTCAATTTTCCCATGTGATACTTTAGTTCAAATTTATAGTCATCAATGAGTTCCATCCACCTTCTCTGCCTCATGTTCAATTATTTCTTATCGAAAAGATATTTCAAACTTTTTGTGATCCTTTGTATACTTCAAACACCATGCCATATAGATAATGCCGCCAAATCTTCAAGGCGAAAACTATAGCAGCTAACTCCAGATCGCGAGTGAGATAATTTTCTTCATGCAACCTCAGTTGTTTGGAGGCATAGGCAACTACCCTTCCTTTTGCATCAAAACACACCCCAATCCCTTCTTGGAATCATCCGTATAGACTTCAAAGCATCCCAAAGGATCTGGGAGAATAAAAATAGGAGGTGTAGTAAGCTGACTCTTAAGCTCTAGGAAACTGTTCTCACATTCTAAAGTCCATTTGATTAAACTTCCTTTCTGAGTCAATTTGGTCAAAGGTAACGCTATTTGCAAAAAACTCTATATAAATCTTTTGTAATATCTAGCCAAACCTAGAAAGCTTATTATTAGGGTCATTATCTTTGGTCTTTTACACTTGGGTATAGCTTCTGTTTTGCTAAGATCTACTGATACCCCATCTTTTGACACCACGTGCCCCAAAAACTTCACTTCTTGCATCCATAACTCATATTTCTCCAATTTAGCAAAAAGTTTCTTTTCTTTCAGGACTTGAAATATTGATCAAAGATGACGTTTATGTTCTTTTATATCCTTCGAGTAAATTAGAATGTTGTCGATAAAGACCACTACAAACTAATCTAGGTAGGGTCAGAAGATTCGATTCATATAATCCATAAAGACCACGAGTGCGTTAGTAACTCCAAATGGCATAACTAGGAACTCGTAATGCTCGTATCTAGATTTGAAGGTTGTCTTGGGAATATCTTCCTCCTTTACTCGAATATGATGATATCTTGATCTTAAATCTATCTTCGAGAAAATTAACCCCTTAAGCTAATCCAACAAGTCATCTATCCTCAGTAACATATACTTATTCTTGATAGTCACCTCATTTAGCTACCTGTAGTCAATACATAATCGTAAACTTCCATCTTTCTTCTTCACAAATAGCAACAAAGCTCCTTAAGGCGAAACACTAGATCGGATAAAATTCTTTTCCAGGAGATCTTTAATTTGCTTCTTAAGCTCTTTTAACTCTACAAGAGCTATCCTACACGGGGTGATAGAAATAGGAGTTGCTCCTGGCACCAAATCAATGGAAAATTCTATTTCTCGCTTAGGCAGTTGTTCCATAATTTCAGAAGGAAAGACTTCTAGGAAATCATGAACTACTGGGATCTTAACCAGTTCTTGCTCGGCTCTCGGGTTAAGAGCGCATAAAAGAGTACAGTCCAAATTCTCATCAACTAATGCCTTCTGGAGTTCATGGACCCAGTCACCTTTACCTTTAGATTCCTTATCAGACCTAGAAGGAAAAAGAAGAGTCTTCATGTAGCAATCCAAAAGGATCTAGTTACAATTGAGCCAGTCCATCCCTAGAATCATGTTTATATCCTCTAGGGGTAAACAAATTAGATCCAAAATAAAGGATCTACCATATACTTTGACTGGGCAGTCTTTATAGACTAAAGAGGTGCTCACTTTTCCTCCTGTAAGGGTTTATACTATCAACTCAAATGTCAATTCAGACATGGGACAAAGCAGTTTCTCCACACAAGCAGATAATATAAAAGAATGACTGGCACCCAAATCGAAAAGCACAATCAAAGGATAGCCATGAAGATAACATGTACCTTGAATCAAATCAGGAGTTAGAAATTTTGGGACTAACCATTAGCTAAGGCCATGTTTGGTGAGTTAAAAATTTTGCCAAGTGTTTAATCTCCTTTTGAGGTGTATTCCAATGGATTTTTGTGCAACTCTCTTCATAGCTCCTTATCTCTATTATTGTTACCCATTTTTTGTCCTTCAGGCAAAGAAATTACTATTCTATCCTTGATTATTTTCTTTTAAAATGAGAAATTCCTTATTTAATGTCCATAATTATTTCCTTATAACTACCCCATTTAATCCTTTTTAATCTTTTCTAATATTCTATTTCATGAATATAATTAATAGAAATTCATGGTGTTATAGAAATCATAAGGAATCTTTTAGTTATTACTCCCTCAAATTCAAAGTTATTTCTTCCCGGGTAGGTTTTGACCTCTACTTATTAATTTGATCATATATCTCCTCTATGGACTCTAAATTGAGCGATTCTAGTGGCTAAAAATTCATGAGTCATATATCTATATTTTTTATGTTAAACATTTATTTTAATTCCCCACAAATTGTTTCCAAAAATTCAAACATAGAAACTTACCCAACAGATTCTTCCCTGGTTAACTAGTTTCTGACCACTACTTACTAATCTAACCATATCTTCCTAATATGGATTCCAAATTGAATGATTCCAGTGGCTAAAAATTCGTGAGACATATATATATATATATATATATATATATATATATATATATTTTATGTTAAATATTTCTTTTATTTCCCTATAAAGTTTTCCCATAAATTTAAACACAGAAACTTACCTAATAGATTCTTCCCTGGTTAACCATTTTCTCACCACTTTATACTAATTGGACCATATCTCCCTCATTTGAACACCAAATTGGGTGATTTCAGTGGAGAAAAATCTGTGAGACATATATCTTCATTTTTCATGTTAACCATTTCATTTAATTCCTAACCAATTCTCATAGAATTTCAAAATCATAAGCTTCCCTGGTGACTCCGAAATCTAGTTTTCTTAGCCTAGCATTTCCTAAAGTTCCAGTTCATCCTTTTATTAAGTCCTCTTCCAATTTTTTCCAAATTTCCACCTAACCATATAATTACTCATCTCAACATTTAATTATATTTCTTACTTAATTTAACATATTCCATCATCTACTTCAAAAGAAAAATAGAATCAAATCGTGCATCACTAAGGGTGTTTCTCAACAAACATTTCTCATGATCTTCCCCTAGGTATTTAAGGCCATACTTAATTTACCAACCTAACTATCTTCCATCCATTTTTACCACATCCCAATATGCATCACAATAGTACAAAAATCCCTAAAAGTTTGCCACCCAAAGCCATGCCTAAGCAGAAAATTTTCATATTAATATATGCATTCAAACATCCAACACATGCAAGATCAACATGTAACATGATATAGCAACATCCATGGCCAATCATCAAAGTAGCAAATTTCATCAAAGTTCTAGGATCAAAATCCCATATAAATGTTACAAATTTCAAATATTTTCTTCAAAAAGAAATATTGTTAAACCTACCTAAAGATCTCCCTAGCTCACTTAATGAATTCTTTTTTTTTGTTTCCTCTTGAAGGAAGTAGCAAGACTCCTCCCTTCTCTTAGCATTTGTAGCAGCTTAAATAAAAGAAGGAGGGTGAGTTTTGAACTCTAAGGATGAAGAGAAAAGATGGATTCAAGTGGAGATTAAGCTAACTTACCTTGAGTACTTAGTCCTCTAGACTTCTCCTTCTTCTTCCTTCCTTTCTTCTCCTCTCTTTCTCTCCTTTCCTCGCTCTACCTTGCTTATGTTTTTCCTCTCCCTCACTTGGACGAAATTATAATGTTATAAGGGTGGGTTTTGCTTAAATAAACTATCAAGTGGTTCACCTCTCATAATCATGGTTCTACATTATCATAATTAGGATGCACTTGGTTATTTTTTGGGGAAATACAACTCATGTTCTTGTCTTCCTCTCCTTTAGTCAAGATATACATAGCAAAAGGAGATTAGTGTTTGAAAATCATGATAAAATGTTCTTAAGACAAGGGACAAGGTCTCTTTGATTTAAGGATTCATTTCCTTTTTCTTTTGTCTCACTCAAGTATGATAGGTTTACCTTTCCAGGTGGCAAATTTCTAGCCCTTGATTCTCCTTTGCTTAGCTGAAATTATATATGCAGGATAAGGTTTTTTTGTCCTAATGCCATGTATTATTACCTACTATATCATCACATGGCTTGCTGAAATTATTAGTGTAAGATATAGATGTTTTGTCCTAATGCCATGTATTATTACTTACTATATCATCACATGGCTTGCTAAAATTATTAGTGTAAGATATATATGTTTTGTCCTAATGCCATGTGACCTAATTTTGATTATTATTACACTACTATTTTATCACATGGTTTTTATTTTTCCTTCTTGGATTTGGGCTTATTCTTGCCCATTTCCTTTGCTTTGGCTGAAGTTCTACATCTCATGAAGGGTTTGGTCACATTTTCATGATTTTTGGGCTATCGGTCCAACTTCTATATCCTAGTCCAAGTCTATGTTATATCTTTTACTTCGGCTATCCAATTGGTTTGCTAGAAACTCATGTGAAGTGAAAAAATAAACTCCATAAAGTGTCTATAGGTGAAGGCCCAATGTATGGGTGGAGATGTTAAACTTAGGAACTATAGCTCTTGATTTAGGAAAAATTACCCTAATCCAATCTTTTTGAAATCTTAAGACCTTTACTTACTTCCAAAAATTTATCTTCCTTACCCAAGAATTTTGCCTCTCTTTAGGATGTTATTTCTATTTTTTCCTATTAGGTTTTCTCTCTTTACCTATTCCCTTAATGTTAGAAACATTTTCTATGCATACACATAAGGTGAAGAATTTCTAAGGCTTATATTTTTTTTCTTAGATATCAAAAAATTGTTTAATAAATTTTATTTTCTTAATTAAATAGTTATGTACCTTTATTAATAAAAGAAACGAAATTAGTGATGTTGCAGCGAACTTCTTATAGCCTTTTTCTCACCCTCAAGTCATGCCAAATGTCTCAAAATAGGAAGCGAGGGTCTCGATGAAAGGGAGAATCTGCGACGATCTTTGGGATGAATGTTACACAAGATTTCGGCAAGCAGCAGTCCTGATCAAGAGAAGAAGCCGTGGCGAGTAACAAGACATTTATTTCGCATGATTCAAGTGAACTAGCAGTGGGAACCTGCCGTTGGAGACTCCACGGTCGCGTCTATGCTTTTGGGTCAAGTCAAACCCTTTGAAAAGCGTCCTGTTGGAGAGGGAAGCCGGGGAGAGCACTAGGACATCCATTTCAAGCTATTCCAACACGCGGCCTACCGAATCCCCCGATAGAATGTCTTATAAGTGTGCTCGCACCTCCAAGTGGGGTCAAATGCCCCAAAATAGGGAGTTAGGGTCTCAACGGTGACGAATAGCCACCACAAGCACTAAGATGTCCGTTTCATGCAATTTTGATGTGTCACGGCCATAGTCGCACTCCAAGTTCCTATTATATGCTTCGAACAAGAGAAATTGGTCTTGGTGGAAGGGAAGAGCTGTGGTGAGCATTGGGGAGTCCATTTTGCAGGAACTCGAAATGCCAACTACTGTATCTTGTATTCAGAGAGATTGCAGTCATGCTCATGCTCTAACCTCAGGTTAAACACTCTAAAGTAAGAGAAAAAAGTCTCGATGGAGAGGAAAAGCTAGGGCTAGCACTAGGGAATCTGTTTCACGCTATTTTGCTGCATTAGCTACCCGATCCCGTCGTCTGATGTCTTACGGCCTTGTTCTTGCCCTCGGTCAAGCCAAATGTCTCAAAATAGGAAGCTAGGGTCTCGATGGAGGGGAAAATCTACGGTGAGCTTTAGGATGCATGTTTCACTGTATTCCAACGAGTTGTAGCCCCAATCAAAGGGAGAAGCCATGGCAAGCAACGAGATGTCTGTTTTGCATGATTCAATCGAGCCGGCGATGGGAAACTGTCATTGGTGTTCCAACGGTCGTGTTTGTACTTTTGAGTTAGGTCACATGCTTTGCAAAGGCATTAAAGCATCCTGATGAAGGGGGTAACCTGAGGAGAGCACTAGGACATTCGTTTCATGCTATTCTGATGTGCCGCCTACTCAATCCCAACGTTGAAGGTTTTATGGTCGTGCTTGCGCCTCTGGGTGGGGTTAAATGCCCTAAAATAGGGGAAAAGGATCTCGATGGTGACGAGCAGCTGGCACGAGCACTAGGACATTTGTTTCATGCAATTTTGATGAGTCACGACCACAACGATACTTTAGGGTCGTGTGATAGGCTTCGAGCTGGCAAAATGAGTCTCAGTGGAAAGGAGGAGCCGTGGCGAGTGTTGGGACATTTGTTTAGCACGATCCCGATGCAGTGTAACAACTTTTTATTTATTTATTATATAGTATAGAGTTCACATACACGTCATTAATCAAAATGTACGTACAACAAAATTAAACACATAAATAACTACATCTTATTTATTCTAGTTGACCAATTCTGGAGATATAGGTGCAGGTGGTTGCTCCTTCACTGGGATTTGAACCAACTCGACCACAAACATATTATTTGATTTCGGGATCTGCCCCACATAAAGTAACTCGATCCAACGTACACTAAAAGCTAGAGCCATAGAAAAATCTGCATAACTAATTTTGTGAATATGATAGTGAAATATAGTGAGAATTAAATCCCAGTAAGTTCAACAATAAATCATCATCAATATAGTTCATCACATCATGTTCAGTTGTACAAACTACAGTAAATATCTTTGGTCACATGAATGCACTATATTTATGCACATGAGAATCGTACAGTAATGACATGTATGACAGGATTAATTATTTTTAGAATATCATATGATGACTATCAATTTATTCTCATATCAAGCTACCCCGGTTAGAGTGAGTATTTTCTATTCTCCGATACGAGCTTTTCTTGCTCCGTCCGACATGGCCCACTTTATCTTTCTTTTCTCATTAACATGATCATAACCGTTAGTAGGGCGTCTCTTATTGGTGTACCACATGGATTTGCCATGTGACCATGCTCATTTCTTTTCTTTTCACAGTAATAGCCAAAAATATGCTTTCAATAACAAGATAGTTCATTAAAATATAATTATTACCAAAAATATTTGGTAACCATGCCATGAACATAACTATTTCAAATATCACTTTATAAAATATTTCTATGTCAAAGTTTCACACTTAAGATGGTAATAAGTTCATGCAATGGCAATGGCTATGGCATATACTAGTCATTTATTATTTTCATTTCTAAGATTCTTTTTTTTTAATATTAATTTTATTTCTTTATTTTCTTGATGCAGGTTTTCATCCTATCTGACCTTCTCTTAATAATCAGAGAATAAATCCCTCAATTTAACTCCAATTTACGTGATCTTGATATCAATTTAAAGACAAAACAATTATCTAAAACTCTTATGTTGAACAGTTGAACGAAATATTAAGAAATCATGGTGATATTACTCCCTCAAAGAACATGTTATTTCTTCTTGGGTAGGTTCTGACCTCTCCCTACTAATCTGTCCATACCTCCCTCATAATAATTCCAAATTAAGTGATTCCAGTGGTTAAAACTCCGTGACACATATAGCTATAATTCTTATGTTAACCATTTATTTTACTTCCCTATAGAATGTTCCCAGAAATTAAAACACAGAAGCTATCCTAACATATTTTTCCCTAATTAACCATTTTCTGACCATTGCTTACTAATCGGACCATAACTACCTTATATGGACTCCAGATTGAGTGATTCTAGTGGCTAAAAATCCATGAGACATACATATACATTTTTCATGTTAACCATTTTTTTTAATCCTTACCAATTCTTCCCAGAATTTTAATAACAGAAGCGTAAAAGTTTGCCACCCATAGCCATACCTATGCAGAACTATCTACACCAACCTAAGTATTCAAACATACATAATATGTAACATGATATAGCAACATCCATGACCAATTATTAAAGTTCTAAGATCCAAATCTAATATAAATATTACAAGTTTCAAAACTTTTCTTCAAAAAGAAATATTGTTAAACTTACCTTAAGTACTTAGTCCTCTAGACTTCTCCTTCCTCTTTCTTCCTTTCTTCCTCTCCTTTCCTCACTCTACCTTGCTTCTATTTTTCCTTTCCCTCACTTGGACGAAAATTCCAATGTTATAGGGGCGGGTTTTGCTTAAATAGACCACCAAATAATTCATCTTTCATGATCATGGGTCTACCTTATCACAATTAGGATACACTTGGTTGAATTTTCGGAAAACAAACAACTTATGTTCTTGTCTTCCTCTTCCTTAGTCAAGATATGCATAGCAAAAGGAGATTTGTATTTTGAAAATTATGATAATATGTTTCTAAGATAAGGGACAAGTTCCCTTTGATTTAGGGATTCATTTCTTTTTCTTTTGTCTTAATCAATTATGATAGGTTTTCCTTTTTAGGTGAAAAATTTTCAACCCTTAAATCTTCCTTGCTTAAGTAAAATTATTTGTGTAGGATAATGATGTTTTGTCATAATGCTATGTATTATTACCCACTTGCTAAAATTATGAGTGTAGGATATAGATGTTTTGTTCTAATGCCATGTATTATCATACCACTTGCTAAATTTTTGTCTTAATGCCATGTCACCTAATCTTGATTACACCATTATTTCATCACTTTATTTTATTTTTGTTTTTATTTTTCCTCTTGGGTTTAGGCTCATTCTTGCCCATTTTCTTTACTTTGGATAAAATTCTACCTTTCATAATGGGCTTAGTCACATTTTCTTAATTCTTGGGCTACCGGTCCAATTTCTATATCCTAGTCCAAGTCTATGTTTTATTTCTTCCTTAGGCTATCCTATTGGCTTGCTAAAAATTCATGTGAAGTAGAAAAACTTTATATGAAGTGTCCATAGGTGAAAGCCCAGTTTGTGGGTGAAGATATAAACTTAGTAACTTTAACTCTTAAATTAGAAAAAATTACCCTAATCCAATCTTCTTGAAATTTTAATACATCTATTTACTTCACAAAAATTTATCTTCCTTACCCAAGAATTTCACCTTTCTTTAGTATATTTATTTCTAATTTTTCCTCTTAGGTTTTCTCTCTTTACCTATTTCATTAATGTTAGAACATTTCTATGCATACACGTAAGTTGAAATTTTTTTAAGGATTATATTTCCTTAGATATCTAAAAATTGTCTAATAAATTTTATTTTTTTACGGGATGTTACACGCAGAGGCTACTGGATCCTGCATCCAAAGAGCTTGCAGTCATGCTCGCACTTTAACCTTTGGCCAAACACTCCGAAGTGGGAAAAAATGGTCCCAATGGAGAAGAGAAGTGTAACATCCCACAATTTTCATTTTTAAACAATAATGTTTTGCTATAAATAAATATATTTTTATTTTTTTAAAAATGATTATGTTCTATCAAAAGTAAGTATACTTTTAATTCAAGTAATTATTGTTTTGCTTAAAATAATTATATTGGTCTTTAATAAATTTTTGTTGTATTTTTAGAAATATTCTTTCTTTTATTATGTATAAAGATATTTATTTTGTGATTTTTTATTAAGATTTTTATCAAGAAAAATCATGATTTAAGAGTTTAACTGAATGTTTATGATAATGTAAAATTTTAGAAAATTTTGGGATGTTTTAAGATGAAAAATAGTATTTATATGAATATATATAAAATAAAATTACATTATTTAATTATTAAATAATAATAATTATAATATTATAAAGAATAAAGAAAAGGGGAGGGGGAGACGGAAACAGAAGTTGAAATGGAGGAATAAATAAATCGTAAAATAGTGTGAATAGTATCTCCATATTTTCTCTCTAGATCTGGAGCGTCTATAGGCCTCTGATCTCTAAACTAAGGATACCACTGGATTCAAGACGGAGAATACTACGATTTTGACCGAACAATTTTTCAAATCAGTCGTAAAATCACCATAGATTGGAAGTAGAAAATCTTAGAAAAATGTAAACTCTGAAACTCTTACTTAGAGACCTCAAATTAGAAATCTGACATCGTAGATGGATTTAGGAGCTAGATAAACCTTAGGATATGAAATTTTTCAGTTATCTGATAACTTTTTATTCTTGGTGAATAGTATTTTTCAGCGATAAAAAGTATTTTCCGGCGGTGAATAGTATTTTTCGGCCATGAATAATGACCATTTTTCGAAGTCATTTTTTTTATTTTTGGACCCTCTAGACACTTTTTGAAATCTTTTTAGTCAAATGTGGATTGAAAAAGTGCATTTTGGGGATGTCTAATCTGGAGGCCTTACCCTGTGAAGAAATAATTCTTTCTATGACTTAACTCATGCTCTTCTTGAATTTAAAATGTATAATTGGTTATGTTTACAAGTGATTTATGCTATCATAAGTTTTTGAAATTTGTTAAAATATCTGTTTTGCTTATGAACTGGCACATAGTTCAAGAAGAGTATGGTTTTGAGAATGGATTTTTAAACTCATTGAATATGTGATTTTAAATGTATTTATCATCATATGGTAAAGTGAATATTATATGCATGAGGCATTGATTTATAAAACTATAAACTTGCTAATTATGATTGAATGGCAAGCGTAAAGCTCATGGCGAGTTGCTTGATAATTATACATTGCATTTGATGAATATGCATTTATATATATATATATATATATATATATATATATATATATATATATATATATATATATATATATATATATATATGTATTTATATGTATGGATGAAAATCGACAGGTTGTATGGCTTATGACGGTACCGAATAGGGGACGCCCTTTTAGCCTGAGTGAGTCAAGGGAGGGCTGCTCCAACTAGGTGACAATGGTAATGTGAGGGGGGCAGGAGGGTGATGTACTCACATTCCCTAATCACTTATTGTGACTGTAGTCGATCGGTCACTATGCATATAGCAAATTGCATTGACCAGACGCCGAGTAAGGCAAGTCATTTTACATTATAAGTTGACTAGATGCCGAGTGAGGTAGGTCATTTTACATTAAGTGTGTGGGTTGACCAGACACCGAGTGAGGCAGGTCATTTTACATTGAGTGTGTGGGTTGACCAGATGCCGAGTGAGGCAGGTCATTTTACATTGAGTGTGTCGGTTGATCAGATCGCCAAGTAAGGCAAGTCATTTTTAAATTAAGTGTGCTAGACCGCCGAGTGAGGTAGGTGCATTAAAAGTGATGATTTTATCTCCAAATCTTATTATTTTACTATAGCTTATACAACTGAACATAATAATATTTGTTTCATGATTGTATCGTGCTGCATATGGTTTTGGATATCTGAATATCCTTTGATTTGAGAATATTTGAAATACGGGTCCCATATGAATGTACTTCTGAACTGTATTTTCTATGTGACAAATTTTAAACTATAAGTACATTCATATGCTGACCTAAGAGGTCATAGGAGGTATTATTTGCTCACTGAGTTGTCAAACTCACTACACAATATTTCTACATTTTTCATATAAGAATATCAGAGTCTGATTCAACAGATAGGTGACATATTCTCTGGGTGAGTCTACGTTGTTTCCAAGGCTCACAGTTTTTGAATTATACCATGTTTGTATTCTAGAGTGTGCTCTAAATGCTATAGGCAGGATCCCTGCTTCTGCTGTACTTTGATGTTTATAGATTTGGTTTATATATTGTATATACATGGGAATACATATCTGTAAAAGAGTGTATTATATATGTAACATCCCGTAATTTTTAGATATTTTCCTTAGAAATTCTTCACCTTACATATATGCATAGAAATGTTCTAATATTAATGGAATAGGTAAAGAAAGAAAACCTAAGAGGAAATATTAGAAATAAACATGTTAAAGAAAGGTGAAATTCTTAGGTAAAGAAAGATAAATTTTTGTGAAGTAAGTAAAGGTCTTAAAATTTCAAGAAGATCGGGTTAGGGTAATTTTTCTTAATTTAAGAGCAAAAGTTACTAAGTTTAGTATCTCCACCCATAATTGGGCTTTAACCTATAGACACTTCATATAGAGTTTTTCTACTTCACATGAATTTTTAGCAAGCCAATAGGATAGCCCAAGGAAGAAATAAAACATAGACTTGGACTAGGATATAGAAATTGGACCGGTAGCCCAAAAATCATGAAAATGTGACCAAGCCCATTATGAAAGGTAGAATTTTAACCAAAGTAAGGAAAATGGGCAAGAATGAGCCCAAACCCAAGAGGAAAAAATTAAAAATAAAATTAAAGTGATGAAATATTGGTGTAATCAAGATTAAGTGACATGGCATTAAGACAAAAATTTAGCAAGTGGTGTGATTCTACATTCATCATTTTGGCAAGTGGCATAATAATACAAGGCTTTAGGACAAAAACATCTATATCCTACATTCATAACTTTAGCAAGTGGGTAATAATACATAGCATTATGACAAAACATCATTATCCTACACAAATAATTTTAGTTAAGTAAGGAAAATTCAAGGGCTAGAAATTTGTCACTTAAAAAGGCAAATCTATCATACTTGATTAAGACAAAAGAAAAAGGAAATGAATCCCTAAATCAAAGGGATCTTGCCCCATATCTTAAGAACATATCATCATAATTTTCAAAATACAAATCTCCTTTTTCTATGCATATCTTGACTAAGGAAGAGGAAGACAAGAACATAAGTTGTTTGTTTTCCAAAAATTCAACAAAGTGTATCCTAATTGTGATAAGGTAGACCCATGATCATGAAAGGTGAATTATTTGGTGGTCTATATAAGAAAACCCACCCTTACAACATTAGAATTTCGTCCAAGTGAGGGAGAGAAAAAATAGAAGCAAGGTAGTGTGAGGAAAGGAGAGGAAGAAAGGAAGAAAGAGGAAGGAGAAGTCTAGGAGACTAAGTGCTCCAGGTAAGTTTAACAATATTTCTTTTTGAAGAAAACCTTTGAAACTCATAATATTTATATGAGATTTTGATCTTAGAACTTTGATGATTGGTCATGGATGTTGCTATATCATGTTGCATATTGATCTTGCATGTGATGTATGTTTGAATACTTAGGTTGGTGTAGATAGTTCTGCATGGATATGGCTATGGTTGACAGAATTTTAAGCTTCGGTATTTTAATTTCTGGGAACAATCTATAAGGAATTAAAATAAATGGTTAACATAAGAATTAAAGATATATGTGTCACGGATTTTTACCCACTGGAATCATTCCATTTGGAGTCCATATTATGGTCTGATTAGTAGTCAAAGTTCAGAAAATGAATCATCAGGGAAGAATATGTTAGGATAGCTTCGGTAATTTAATTTCTAGGAATTATTGGTAGGGAATTAAAATAAATGGTTAACATAAGAATTAAAGATATGTGTGTCATGGATTTTTAGCCACTGGAATCATTCAATTTGGAGTCCACATGTGGTAGATATGGTCCGATTAGTAAGCCAAGGTCAGAAAATGGTTCATCAGGGAAGATTATGTTAGGACAGCTGTTGTATTTTAATTTCTGGGAATTATCTGTATGGAATTAAAATAAATGGTTAACATGAAAGTTATATATCTATGTCTCATGGAAATATACCCACTGGAATTATGCAATTTGGAGTTCATATGAGGTAGATATGATCTGATTAGTAAGCCAATGTCAGAAAATGGTTCATCAGGGAAGATTATGTTAGGACAGCTGTTGTATTTTAATTTCTGGGAATTATCTGTATGGAATTAAAATAAATGGTTAACATGAAAGTTATATACCTATGTCTCATGGAAATATACCCACTGGAATTATGCAATTTGGAGTTCATATGAGGTAGATATGATCTGATTAGTAAGCCAAGGTCAGAAAATGGTTCATCAGGGAAGATTATGTTAGGACAGCTGTTGTATTTTAATTTCTGGGAATTATCTGTATGGAATTAAAATACATGGTTAACATGAAAGTTATATATCTATGTCTCATGGAAATATACCCACTGGAATTATGCAATTTGGAGTTCATATGAGGTAGATATGATCCGATTAGTAAGCAGAGGTCAGAAAATGTTTATTCAGGGAAGAGTATGTTATTAATGCTGTAGTTTTTGAATTTCTGGGAATATTCTGTAGGGAATTAAAATAGCGCGCCAACATAACAATTATAGATATATGACTCATGGATTCTTACCAACTGGAATAACTCAATTTGGAGTTCTAATTTGGGAGATATGGTCTAATTAGTCTGTAAAGGTCAGAACCTATCCGAGAGGAACTATCCTGTACTTTGAGGGAGTAATATCACCTTTGTTTCTTAATTTTTCGCTACAATGTTCAACATAATAGTTTTATATAATTGTTTTATCTTGAAATGGACACCAAGATCACCTACATCAGAGTTAAATTGAGGGAGTTATGCTCTGATTAGTAAGAGAATGTTAGATAGGATGAAAACCTTCATCAAGAAAATAAAGAAATAAAATTAGTATTTTAAAAAGAAGATGAATCTTAATAAATGACTAGTATAGCCATAGCCATTGCCATTGTATGAACTTCTTACCATCTTAAGTGTGAAATTTTGACATGAAAATATTTTATAAAGTGATATTTGAAAATAGTTATGTTCATGGCATGATTACCAATGATTTATGGTAATAGTTATATTTTGATGAACATACTTGTTATTGAAAGCATATTTTTGGCTATCATTGTGAAAAGAAAAGAAATAAGCACGGTCACATGGCAATCCGTGTGGTGCACCAGTAGGGGACGCCCTACCAACGGTTATGATCATGATAATGAGAAAAGAAAGAGAAAGTGGGCCATGTCGGACGGAGCGAGAAAAGCCCGTACCGGAGAGTAGAGGATACTCACCCTGACCGGGGTAGCTTGAAATGAGAATAAGTTGATGGCCATCATATGATATTTTGAAAATGGTTAATCCTGTCATACATATCATTACAGTATGATTCTTATGTGCATAGATATAATGCATTCATGTGACCAAAGATATTTTCTGTAGTTTATACAGCTGAACATGACGTGATGAGCTTTACTGATGATAATTTATTGTTGAACTTACTGGGATTTAATTCTCACTATATTTCCATATCATGTTCAGAAAATTATTTATGCAGCTTTTGTTTCTAAGGCTCTGGCTTTTAGTGCACATTGGATCGAGTTACTTTATGTTGGGAAGATTTTAGAATCAAATAAGATGTTTGTGGTCGAGTTGGCTCAGATCTCGGTGAAGGTGCAACCACCCGCACCTGTATCTCCGGAATTGGTCAACCAAAATAAACAAGATGTAAATATCTATCTGTTTGATATGTTATACGTATGTTTTGATTAATGACATGTATGTGAACTCAATATTGTATAATAATAAAGGAAAAAAAAAGGTTGTTACAATATATGTTATGGAAAATATATAATCATAAAGTAAGTATTTTACGTGCCGTAAAATTGGGGGCGTTACAAGTTGGTATCAGAGTATTAGGTTTCCCTGTGGCTATCGGAGCAAAAGATTCTTTAGTAGGACTTTTAGTATTGATATGAGTCGGACATATTTATACTTCAGGTGCTGCTTAGGGATTCTATAGGATTTCAATTTCCTCTCTATTTCAAGTTATTAAATTTCCTAGTATAAAGTTGATTGAGTATTGTGACATCTTGAGAAGTATCTATAGGTCAATTACTGCTTGAAAGTGAAAGGGATAGGCGTGCCAGAGAATTTAAAGAATTAAGATAAATGCCAAATATGATCGTTTCTGAATATGATATCCGTTTTACCGGTTGTCTAGATATGGTAGACTTTGATGTGATATTGGGAATGGATTGATTGGCATCATGTCATGCCAGTTTAGAATGTAATCCTAAGATGATTAAGTTTAATATTCCCAGAGAACCTTCCTTCTAGATACAAGGAGATTGTAGTGAGGTACCCAATAATTTAATCTTTACTCTGAGAGCTCATAAGTTATTATAAAAAGGTGCCAAGGATATTTGGCAGTAGTGGGAGATGTTGATATAAAGTATACCAGTGTAAATCAAGTTCCAGTGGTTAGAGAACTTTTTGATGTAATTCCTGAAAAATTGTCAGGATTATCTCGAAACGTAAAATAGAATTTGGTATTGATTTACTTCCTGAAACCCAACCAGTGTCTATACCCCCATATAGAATGGTAACGACTGAACTCAAGGAATTGAAGAATTAGTTGTAGGACTTGTTGGACAAGAGATTTTTATACCCTAGTACTCCTTCTTGGAGAGCTCCAATACTATTTTTGAAAAACAAAAGATGGATCATTGCAATTGTGCATATATTATAAACAGTTGAATAAGGTGATAGTGTGGAATAAATACTCATAATCTCGTATAAATGATCTGTTTGACTAGTTACAAGGTGCTCAATATTTTTATCAAAAATTGATTTGAAATATAAGTATCATTAATTGAAGATAAAAGAAGAGGATATTAAAAAAAAATTCTTTTAAGACTCATTATGGGCATTATGAGTTCTTGGTTATGTCATTTTGTTCGAGAAATGCCCCAGCTTCAATCATAGATTTAATGAATAGTAATTAAGTCATCCTTGGATCAATTTGTTATTATATTTATTGATGATATACTATAATATTTCAAGAGTTCAGAGGATCATAAGCAACATCTAAAGATAGTTTTACCAACTCTAAGGGAGTATGGTTGGTAAAGATGGTATCCAAGTAGACTCTAAGAAAGTAAAGTGGTACAATAATGACTACGTTTTACTACATCTAAAGATGAAGATCCAAATCCAATTTGTACTTTCTACAGGTTTTTGCCATCCATTCTATTTGAGCCATAGTTAGATCAGGTGCATAAACAAATGCCTATAAAGCATCAATCAACTCCTCAGCATTTGAAGCTGAGATGAGAATTCGTCGTGCTGAGTGTGGGATGAATCTCTGTTCTACAGCTTGATCAAGAAAAGACAACAGACCATCAAAGAAATAGTTAACATTTAACAAACCTATCGGTTTGTGATGCATATTCAGTTGTGCCTAAAAAACTATTTGGAAAATTTCTTCTAAAGTACCAAAACCACCTGGTAAGGCATTGAAGGCATCGACATTGCTCATCATTCTAGTCATGTGCTCATGCATGGAAGCTACCCTAAACTCTTCCCCAATTGTCTTCCCTATAATGTTGGATGTAGCTAGAGCTGAAGGAATAATACCCAGAACTTGACATCCTCCTACATGTGCAGTTGTAGACACACACCCCATTAATCCACGGTTACTTCCACCGTAGACTAAATGAATCTTTCTCCTAACTAGCACCATACCTAAGTTTTGTGCAGCTTTCACATACTCTCCATCTTTTCCAGGACTGAAACCACAAAAGACACAAATATTTCGAAATTGACGGAATGCGATTCCCTCCATAGTTGCACACACTTTAACTTTGAGTATGAAAGTAAAGATATTAACGTGTGCATTTATAGAACTCAGAGAAGGGCATACTTATGATAACTATGCGAATAGGTCGGGAATAATTAGAACAGTTATGTGAGTGACTGGTGGATATAAGCTAAATTGAAGGTAAAATTTTCAAAAATGACGGCAAGCATGTATATGTACAGTAGTTGTGATAGTCGCTCATATTAGGCATATAAAGAGAATAAGGTTAAGATATCACCAGAAATTTGCCTTTTCCTTGTTGTCCTTGATGAAGCATTGATGTCTTGATTCTTGTAGGGAAGTTGTTGGTGATAGGTGTAATTGTAAAAAAAAGAAAGATTGAAAATGTAAACAAGTTAGTTGTTGAAGATGGACAATCAAATGATTTATTTTGTTTTCCCAATGTTTTAGCCAGTCCACTATCGATATTATTAAGTCAATTAGCTATTTTGAAAAATTTTAATTTAAATTGGTTATTTTACAGTTGATTGATTATATCTATTTTAAAGCAATCAACTACATCCTACCATTTAACTACTTATTCTTTGATTTTCACAGACTTTTATAAGCTTATAAATGTTTCTTTTCCACTGAATATTAACAGTTTTAAAGTAGATTTTGGCACATATATTCAAAATTTGCGGCCACTGATTTTTGCCGAAATAATAGCTAGATTTTGTTTACAGATTTTCAAGAATTACGACCACCGATATTAATTTTTTTTTCAATGTTTTGTTCAAATTTTTGACTTTCTATTTGGCACCGTTTTCTATTATGCTTTTTGTCTGTTCTACTGCATTCTCCCTTATTAATGTTTGGCATTAAATGCAAAGTTCTTTTCCCTTATTACAAGAAAAGTTAATTTATTTTCTTTGAAACTCAATTATTATGATGTCCAAGTTGCTAGTAGGTTAAAGTAATGGAAAGTTTAAAAGGATTGGACGGATGATGGCCTTATGGTGTTTTGAGGAATGTAATCAAGAGGATTATTGGTGTTGAAGTTCTTGAGGAATAAAATATGGGAAGTAGGATTTAAATTAATCTTTAAACTCTTAATTTGGAAATATGGAGACTTTGAAAGAATTTATCTAATAAAGAACGTATTAAAAAAATTTATATCAAGTATGTATAACTGTGTAAGTTGGCACACTATGTGCAAATTCGAAAGAATAATGAGCTTACAGTATATACTAATTGAGTATTAAGGTATGAAGAACACATAAGTTTACCTAATGTGGTTGAGAAGGGAAAGGAGAATAATTTGAGAACCATGTTCGAAAATAATGTAAAGAGATCAAGGTATTTGTGTTAAGGGTTTATATCATGCTAAGTTGAGTCTAGTACCTAGGATGTGAATTATACCTTAAAAGTTAGCTTTTCATTTAATAGTATTTTGGCCTAAAAACTCTATATAATCTCATCTTTAGATAATATTCAGCATGTCCTCATAAGTTTTCAGCCCATATTCTTGTGTCATTAGCTTAGATAAGGTGTCTTGAACGATCTCATTCAAAGCTTCTTTAATCCTTTTTTCTTGAGCTCTAGTACTTAGTCTAGTTGGAAGTTTTAATGGATCACTTGAACATTTCGAGCTAGCTTGATCATTATCATGGTTCTCATCACCTCCTTCTTCTTCAAAAGGATTCATCCTCGAATCTTCACCTACATCAAAAAGAGAGAGATAAGCAACAATAAAAGTGGCACTAATATTATACTCACTTGGTAGATCTATCTTGTATCCATTATCATTGTTGCACTCAAGAACTTGAAATAGATCATCTCCTCTTAGAGCCAACTTTAATTTTCTTTGGGTTGGAAACTTTTCCTTCTTTATATGTGTAACAACTTTTTCTTTCTTTTATTTATTATTATACAATATAAAGTTCACATACACATCATTAATCAAAACGTACGTACAACATTTCAAACACATAAATATCTGCATCTTATTTATTCTGGTTGACCAATTCCGGATATTCGAGTGCGGGTGGTTGCACCTTCACTGGGATCTGTGCCAACTCGCCCACAAACATTTTATTTAGGATCCGCCCATCATAGAATAACTCAATCCAACGTGCCCTAAAAGCTAGAGCTATAGAAATATCTGCATAACTAATTTTCTGAACATGACATAGAAATATAGTAAGAATTAAAACCCAGTAAGTTCAACAATAAATCATTATCAATATAGCTCATCACGTCATGTTCAGCTGTATAAACTACAGTAAATAACTTTGGTCACATGAATGCACTATATCTATGCACATGAGAATCGTACAGTAATGACATGTATGACATGATTAATTATTTTCAGAATATTATATGATGACTATCAATTTATTCTCATATCAAGTTACCCCGGTCAGGGTGAGTATTTTTTACTCTCCGGTACAGGCTTTTCTCGCTTCGTCCGACATGGCCCACTTTCTCTTTCTTTTCTCATTAACATGATCATAACCGTTGGTAGGGCGTCCCCTACTGGTGCACCACACGGATTGCCATGTGACCGTACTCATTTCTTTTCTTTTCACAATGATAGCGAAAAATATACTTTCAATAACAAGTATGTTCATCAAACTATAACTATTACCAAAAATCATTGGTAATCATGCCATGAACATAACCATTTCAAATATCACTTTATAAAATATTTCCATGTCAAAATTTCACACTTAAGATGGTAAGAAGTTCATACAATGGCAATGCCTATGGCTATACTAGTCATTTATTAAGATTCATCTTCTTGTTTAAATACTAATTTTATTTCTTTATTTTCTTGATGCAGGTTTTCATCCTATCTAACCTTCTCTTACTAATCAGAGCATAACACCCTCAATTTAACTCCGATGTAGGTGATCTCGGTGTCAATTTCAAGATAAAATAATTATCTAAAACTATTATGTTGAACATTGTAGCGAAGTATTAAGAAATCAAGGAGATATTACTCCCTCAATGTACAGGTTATTTCTTCTCGGATAGGTTTTGACCTCTACCTACTAATCTATCCATATCTCACTCATAAGAATTCCAAATTAAGTGATTCCAGTGGCTAAGCATCCGAGACACATAAATTTATAATTCATATGTTAACCATTTATTTTAATTCCTTATAAGATTTTCCCAGAAATTAAAGCACCGAATCTATCCTAACATATTCTTCCCTGATTAACCATTTTCTGACCTTTTTTTTACTAATCAGAACATATCTACCTCGTATGAACTCTAAATTGAATGATTCCAGTGGCTAAAAATCCGTGACACATATATCTATAATTCATATGTTAACCATTTATTTTAATTCCATATAGATTGTTTCCAGAAATTAAAACATAGAAGCTTAAAATTTTGCCACCCATAGCCATACCCATGCAGAACTATCTACACCAACCTAAATATTCAAACATACATAATATGTAACATGATATAACAACATCCATGACCAATCATCAAAGTTCTAAGATCAAAATCCCATATAAATATTACAAGTTTCAAAACTTTTCTTCAAAAAGAAATATTGTTAAACTTACCTGGAGCACTTAGTCCCCTAGAATTCTCCTTCATCTTTCTTCCTTTCTTCCTCTCCTTTCCTCACTCTACCTTGCTTCTAGTTTTTCCTCTCTCTCACTAGGACGAAATTCTAATGTGGTAAGGGTGGGTTTTCTTATATAGACCACCAAATAATTCACCTTTCATGATCATGGGTCTACCTTATCACAATTAGGTTACACTTGGTTGAATTTTTAGAAAACAAACAACTTATGTTCATGTCTTCCTCTTCCTTAGTCAAGATATGCATAGGAAAAGGAGATTTGTATTTTAAAAATTACGATAATATGTTCTTAAGATATGGGACAAGGTCCCTTTGATTTAGGGATTTATTTACTTTTTCTTTTGTCTTAATCAATTTTGATAGGTTTCTCTTTTTAAGTGGCAAATTTCTAGCCCTTCAATCTCCATTATTTGGTTGAAATTATTTGTGTGGAATAGAAATGTTTTCTCCTAATGCTATGTATTATCATACCACTTGCTAAAATTATGAGTGTAGTGTAACAACTCCATTTAAGTATCAATTTTTTTTTAAATACCATGAAGTTATTACCTCGTTACAACTTAACTCAATATAACATTTATTTAATTTATACAATACAGAGTTCACATACATGTCAACATAAAAATCTACATCTTATTTATTCTGGTTGACCAATTCCGGAGATACAGGTGCGGGTGGTTACACCTTCACCGGGATCTAAGCCAACTCGACCACAAACATTTTATTTGTTTCTGGGATCTGCCCAACATAAAGTACTTGATCCAACGTGCACTAAACGCCAGAGCTATAGAAAAATCTGCATAACTAATTTTCTGAACATGATATGGAAATATAGTGAGAATTAAATCCCAGTAAGTTCAACAATAAATCATCATCAATATAACTCATCACATCATGTTCAGCTGTATAAATTACAGAAAATATCTTTGGTCACATGAATGCATTATATCTATGCACATAAGAATCATACAATAATAATATGTATGACAGGAGTAACTATTTTTAGAATATCATATGATGGCCAACAACTTATTCTCATTTCAAGCAATCCTGATCAGGGTGAGTATCCTCTACTCTCTGGTACGAGCTTTTCTCGCTCCGTCCGACATGACACACTTTCTCTTTCTTTTCTCATAATCATAATCATAACCGTTGGTAGGGCGTCCCCTACTGGTGCACCACACAGATTGCCATGTGACCGTGCTCATTTCTTTTCTTTTCACAATGATAGCCAAAAATATGCTTTCAATAACAAGTATGTTAATCAAAATATAACTATTACCATAAATCATTGGTAATCATGCCATGAACATAACTATTTCAAATATCACTTTATAAAATATTTTCATGTCAGAATTTCACACTTAAGATGGTAAGAAGTTCATACAATGGCAATGGCCTTGGCTATACTAGTCATTTATTATTTTCATTTATAAGATTCATCTTCTTTTTTTAAATATTAATTCTATTTCTTTATTTTCTTGATGCAGGTTTTCATCCTATCTAACCTTCTCCTATTAATCAGAGCATAACTCCCTCAATTTAACTCCGATGTAGGTGATCTTGATGTCAATTTAAAACTAAAACAATTATCTAAAACTATTATGTTGAACAGTTGAACGAAATATTAAGATATCATGGTGATATTACTCCCCCAAAGTACAGGTTATTTCTTCTCGGATAGGTTCTGACCTCTACCTACTAATCGGACCATATCTACCTCATATGGACTCTAACTTGAGTGATTCCAGTAGCTAAAAATCCGTGAGACACATATCTATAATTCTTATGTTAACCATTTATTTTAATTCTATATAGATAATTCCCAGAAATTAAAATACAGAAGCTATCCTAACATATTCTTCCCTAATGAACCATTTTCTGACCTTTGCTTACAAATAAGATGATATCTACCTCATATGGACTCCAAATTGAATGATTCCAATGGCTGAAAATCCACGACACAGATATCTTTAATTCTTATGTTAACCATTTATTCTAATTCCATACAGATAAGTCCCAGAAATTAAAATACTAAAGCAATCCTAACATATTCTTCCCTAATGAACCATTTTTTGACCTTTGCTTACTACTCAGACCATATATACCTCATATGGACTCCAAATTGAATGATTGCAGTGGATAAAAATCCGTGACACACATAGCTATAATTCTTATGTTAACCATTTATTTTAATTCCTTACAGATATTTCCCAGAAATTAAAATACAGAAGCTATCCTAACATATTGTTCCCTGATGAACCATTTTCTAACCTTTTCCTACTAATCAGACCATATCTACCTCATATGGACTCCAAATTGAATGATTCTAGTAGATAAAAATCCATGACACACATAGCTATATTTCTTATGTTAACCATGTATTTTAATTCCATACAGATAATTTCCAGAAATTAAAATAAAAATGCTATCCTAACATATTGTTCCCTGATGAACCATTTTCTGACCTTTTCCTACTAATCGGACCATATCTACCTCATATGGACTCCAAATTGAGTGATTCCAGTGGATAAAAATCCGTGACACACATAGATATATTTCTTATGTTAACCATTTATTTTAATTCGATACAGATAATTCCCAGAAATTAAAATAAATGTGCTATCCTAACATATTGTTCCCCGATGAACCATTTTCTGACCTTTTCCTACTAATCAGACCACATCTACCTCATATGGACTCCAAATTGAATGATTCTAGTGGTTAAAAATCCGTGAGACATATATCTATAATTCATATGTTAACCATTTATTTTAATTCCTTATAGGTTGTTCCCAGAAATTAAAACACCGAAGCTAAAAATTCTGCCACCCATAGCCATAACCATGCAGAACTATCTACACCAACCTAAGTATTCAAACATACATAATATGTAACATGATATAACAACATCCATGACCAATCATCAAAGTTCTAAGATCAAATTCCCATATAAATATTACAAGTTTCAAAACTTTTCTTCAAAAAGAAATATTGTTAAACTTACCTGGAGCACTTAGTCCCCTAGACTTCTCCTTCCTCTTTCTTCCTTTCTTCCTCTCCTTTCCTCACTCTAACTTGCTTCAAGTTTTTCCTCTCTCTCACTTGGACGAAATTCTAATGTGGTAAGGGTGGGTTTTCTTATATAGACCACCAAATAATTCACCTTTCATGATCATGGGTCTACCTTATCACAATTAGGTTACACTTGGTTGAATTTTTAGAAAACAAACAACTTATGTTCATGTCTTCCTCTTCCTTAGTCAAGATATGCATAGGAAAAGGAGATTTGTATTTTGAAAATTACGATAATATGTTCTTAATATATGGGACAAGGTCCCTTTGATTTAGGGATTTATTTACTTTTTCTTTTTTCTTAATCGATTTTGATAGGTTTGCCTTTTTAAGTGGCAAATTTCTAGCCCTTCAATCTCCATTATTTGGTTGAATTATTTGTGTGGAATAGAAATGTTTTCTCCTAATGCTATGTATTATCATACCACTTGCTAAAATTATGAGTGTAGTGTAACAACTCCATTTAAGTATCAATTTTTTTTAAATACCATGAATTTATTACCTCGTTACAACTTAACTCAATATAACATTTATTTAATTTATACAATACAGAGTTCACATACATGTCAACATAAAAATCTACATTTTATTTATTCTGGTTGACCAATTCCGGAGATACAGGTGCGGGTGGTTGCACCTTCACCGGGATCTAAGCCAACTCGACCACAAACATTTTATTTATTTCTGGGATCTGCCCAACATAAAGTACTTGATCCAACGTGCACTAAACGCCAGAACTATAGAAAAATCTGCATAACTAATTTTCTGAACATGATATGGAAATATAGTGAGAATTAAATCCCAGTAAGTTCAACAATAAATCATCATCAATATAGCTCATCACATCATGTTCAGCTGTATAAATTACAGAAAATATCTTTGGTCACATGAATGCATTATATCTATGCACATAAGAATCATACAATAATAATATGTATGACAGGAGTAACTATTTTTAGAATATCATATGATGGCCAACAACTTATTCTCATTTCAAGCTATCCCGGTCAGGGTGAGTATCCTCTACTCTCCGGTATGGGCTTTTCTCGCTCCGTCCGACATGACACACTTTCTCTTTCTTTTCTCATAATCATAATCATAACCGTTGGTAGGGCGTCCCCTACTGGTGCACCACACGGATTGCCATGTGACCGTGCTCATTTTTTTTCTTTTCACAATGGTAGCCAAAAATATGCTTTCAATAACAAGTATGTTAATCAAAATATAACTATTACCATAAATCATTGGTAATCATGCCATGAACATAACTATTTCAAATATCACTTTATAAAATATTTCCATGTCAGAATTTCACACTTAAGATGGTAAGAAGTTCATACAATGGCAATGGCTGTGGCTATACTAGTCATTTATTATTTTCATTTATAAGATTCATCTTCTTTTTTTAAATATTAATTCTATTTCTTTATTTTCTTGATGCAGGATTTCATCCTATCTAACCTTCTCCTATTAATCAGAGCATAACTCCCTCAATTTAACTCTAATGTAGGTGATCTTGATGTAAATTTAAAACTAAAACAATTATCTAAAACTATTATGTTGAACAGTTGAACGAAATATTAAGATATCATGGTGATATTACTCCCTCAAAGTACAGGTTATTTCTTCTCGGATAGGTTCTGACCTCTACCTACTAATCGGACCATATCTACCTCATATGGACTCCAACTTGAGTGATTCCAGTGGTTAAAAATCCGTGACACACATATCTAAAATTCTTATGTTAACCATTTATTTTAATTCTATATAGATAATTCCCAGAAATTAAAATACAGAAGCTATCCTTACATATTCTTCCCTGATGAACCATTTTCTGACCTTTGCTTACTAATAAGACGATATCTACCTCATATGGACTCCAAATTGAATGATTCCAATGGCTAAAAATCTAGGACACATATATATTTAATTCTTATGTTAACCATTTATTTTAATTCCATACAGATAAGTCCCAGAAATTAAAATACTGAAGCAATCCTAACATATTCTTCCCTAATGAACCATTTTCTGACCTTTGCTTACTACTCAGAACATATCTACCTCATATGGACTCCAAATTGAATGATTCCAGTGGCTAAAAATCCGTGACACACATAAATATAATTCTTATGTTAACCATTTATTTTAATTCCATATAGATATTTCCCAGAAATTAAAATACAGAAGCTATCCTAACATATTGTTCCCTGATGAACCATTTTCTAACATTTTCCTACTAATCGGACCATATCTACCTCATATGGACTCCAAATTGAATGATTCCAGTGGATAAAAATCCGTGACACACATAGATATATTTCTTATGTTAACAATTTATTTTAATTCGATACAGATAATTCCCAGAAATTAAAATAAAGATGCTATCCTAACATATTGTTCCCTAATGAACCATTTTCTGACCTTTTCCTACTAATCGGACCTTATCTACCTCATATGGACTCCAAATTGAATGATTCTAATGGTTAAAAATCCGTGAGACATATATCTATAATTCATATGTTAACCATTTATTTTAATTCTTTATAGGTTGTTCCCAGAAATTAAAACACCGAGGCTAAAAATTCTGCCACCCATAGCCATAATCATGCAGAACTATCTACACCAACCTAAGTATTCAAACATACATCACATGCAAGATCAATATGTAACATGATATAGCAACATCCATGACCAATCATCAAAGTTCTAAGATCAAAATCTCATACAAATATTATATGTTTCAAAAGTTTTCTTCAAAAAGAAATATTGTTAAACTTACCTGGAACACTTAGTCCCCTAGACTTCTCCTTCCTCTTTCTTCCTTTCTTCCTTTCCTTTCCTCACTCTACCTTGCTTATATTTTTCCTCTCCCTCACTTGGACGAAATTATAATGTTATAAGGGTGGGTTTTCTTATATAGGCCACTAAATAATTCACCTTTCATGATCATGGGTCTACCTTATCACAATTAGGATATACTTTGTTGAATTTTTGGAAAACAAACAACTTATGTTCTTGTCTTCCTCTTCCTTAGTCAAGATATGCATAGGAAAAGGAGATTTGTATTTTGAAAATTATGATGATATGTTCTTAAGATAAGGGACAAGGTCCCTGTGATTTAGGGATTTTTTTTCATTTTCTTTTGTCTTAAACAAGTATGATAGGTTTTCCTTTTTAGGTGGCAAATTTCTAGCCCTTGAATCTCCATTATTTGGTTGATATTATTTGTGTGGGATATGAATATTTTGTCCTATTGTCATGTATTATCATACCACTTGCTAGAATTATGAGTGTAGGATATAGATGTTTTTGTCCTAAAGCCTTGTATTATCATACCACTTGCCAAAATGATGAATGTAGAATCACACCACTTGCTAAATTTTTGTCTTAATGCCATGTAACCTAATCTTTATTATTACATTATTATATCATCACCTAATTTATTTTATTTTATTTTTCCTCTTGGATTTGGGCTTATTCCTACCCATTTTCATTGCTTTGGATAAAATTCTACCTTTCTTGGAGGGCTTGGTCACATTTTCATAATTTTTGGGCTATTGGTCCAATTACTATATCTTAGTCCAAGTCTATGTTTTATTTTTGCTTAGGTTATCCAATGGCTTGCTAGAAACTTATGTGAAGTGGAAAAACTCTATATGAAGTGTCCATAGGTAAAAGTCCAATGTATGGGTAAAGATTTTAAACTTAGTAACTCTAGTTCTTGAATTATGAAAAATTACCCTAATTCAATGTTCTTGAAATTTTAAGACCTTTACTTGTTTCTAAAAATTTATCTTCCTTATCCAAGAATTTTGCATCTCTTTAGTATGTTATTTCTAATTTCTTTCCTATTAGGTTTTCCCTCTTTATTTGTTCTCTTAATGTTAGAAATATTTTCTATGCATATACATAAGGTGAAGAATTTCTAAGGATTATATTTCCTTAGATATCTAAAATATTGTCTAATAAATTTTATTTCCTTAATTAAATTTTTATGTACTTTTATCAATAAAAGAAACGAAATTAGGGATGTTACATGTAGGATATAGATGTTTTGTCCTAAAGCCTTGTATTATCATACCACTTGCTAAATTTTTGTCTTAATGCCATTTCACCTAATCTTAATTACACAATTATCTTATCACTTTATTTTTATTTTTCCTATTGGATTTGGGCTCACTCTTGTCCATTTTCTTTACTTTGGTTAAAATTCTACATTTCATAATGGGGTTGGTCACATTTTCATGATTTTTGGGCTACCGGTCCAATTTCTATATCCTAGTCCAAGTCTATGTTTTATTTTTTGCTTAGGTTATCCAATGGGCTTGCTAAAAAAATTATGTTAAGTGGAAAACCTCTATATGAATTGTCCATAAGTGAAAGCCCAATTTATGGGTGGAGATACTAAACTTAGTAACTTTAACTCTTAAATTAGGAAAAATTACCCTAATCCAATCTTCTTGAAATTTTAAGACCTTTACTTACTTCACAAAAATTTATCTTCCTTATCCAAGAATTTCAACTTTCTTTGGCATGTTTATTTCTAATATTTCCTCTTAGGTTTTCTCTCTTTACCTATTCCATTAATGTTAGAACATTTCTATGCATACACGTAAGTTGAAGAATTTCTAAGGATTATATTTCCTTAGGTATCTAAAAATTGTCTAATAAATTTTATTTCCTTAAATATTTATGTATGTTTATCCATAAAGGAAACGAAATTAGGGATGTTACAATATGCACCCACACCCAGTCACCAGATTAAAAAGTAACACGCCTTCTTCCTTTATTGGCCTTGTTTGCATATTGCTCATTTTTCTTCTTAATTTTCTACTTTACATGCTCATGAATTTACTTCACTAGCTCAGCTTTCCTGTGCCCATCTATGTTAGCTCTTGCATAAATCGGCAATGGTATTAAATCCAAAGTAGTGAATTGATTAAAGACCATAAACAATTTCAAAAGGAGAATATTCAGTAAATGAGTGTACACTCCTATTATATTCAAATTCAATAAATGGCAAAAAAATTTCCAAATTTTTCAAATTCTTTTGAATGACAATCCGAAGCATTTGGGTTACAACTCTATTGACAACTTTTGTTGGACCATCTATTCGTGTATGATAAGCTGTAGAGAACAATTTAGTACAAAGCCTTCCCCACAAAATCATCCAAAAGTGACTAAGGAATTTTGTATCCCTATCCGAAACAATGCTTTTAGGAACAACATGAAGTCTCACAATTTCTTTAAAGAATAAATCAACAATGTGAGTAGCATCATCAATTTTATTGCATGAAATGAAATGTACTGGTGCGTACTGTTGCAGGTACACCAAATATAATATCTTACCTCTCAAATTAACCTGTAGTTATGGGAGTAAGGGTCGATCCCATAGAGACTGGTATTATTTTTTGTGATTCTAATAAAGCGGTTTGATTAATTAAAGTAAAATAAGGTAAAAGAGAATGAAAATAATAAAATATAGTGATTAATAATAAAGACATTGGTTTTGGTTAATATCCACCATCAAGGAATCGCATTGATCGTTGACAACATAATCAATCTTTATTTGAATATCTATCATTGGGATTCTAACCATGTTTATCTTTAAGTCTAGTAATTGATGACAATCGCCTCAATTAACTATAATTAAAAAGAAATCCTTTAGCACATAAGTAAAGTATAACCTATTAATCACATGAATAACTAGAGAAACTGATAGAGCTAAACAAATATAGACACATCGGCTATATATAATTTAGTTAATTATTCACCACAGGTTTAATGATTTATAATCCAAAATTCTCAAGCCTATTTGCCTCTTAAATCATAATAATAAAAACATTTTTCAAAACATAATTCAGCAATAGATTAAGACAAATAATACACTAGTAGGCCTCCTAGCAATTATATGAATAATCATTGAAAAAAAATAGATTATTGAATAATCAATACTTAATTAAGATTGAAATAATAAAATCAAATCTAAATCTCACACTGCATGAAGATTCCTTGAGGTTTCAATCTTCCTCCACTAATAAAAAGTAAATTAACTGTACAGGGCCATAAGAAAATCAAGAGAGGAATTGAAGAAGAAGATTCAGAATTTGATGATTTGGTCCTTGAATCCTTGGATGGATTGGATGCCCTATTTTCATGCTTGTTTCCCCCTTTATTTATAGGTTGGGAGAGTCCTAAATGAAGTAGGATTGATTCTAGGTTAGTTTCATGTGTTTTTGGGCTTTATTTGGAGTCAAAATTGTAATATTTCATAATTTTAAAATAATAAATTTTTTCTATAAATAAATATATTTTTATTGTAAATGATTATGTTTGGCTAAAAGTAAATACGCTTTTAATTTCAATAATTTTTGTTTTGCTTAAAATAATTATATTTGGCTTTAAATAAATTTTTTTTTTTTATAAATTTCTTTCTTTTAATATGCATGAAGATATTTTATATTGTGATTTTTTTATTAAAATTTTATCAAGAAAAATTATGATTTTATTGTTCAACTAAAGTTTTGTAATAATATAAACTTTTAGAAATTTTTGGAATATTTTAGGATGAAAAATAGTATTTATAAGTATATAATAAAAATAAATAAATTTTAAATATTTAATTATTAAATAATAATAATAATAATGATAATAATAATAATAATAATAATAATAATAAAGAAAGAAAAAGGGGGAGGGAGAGACGCAACGTAAAAAGAATCATAAATCTTCGTGAATAGTATTTTTCTCTCCTCCATGTTCTCTCTCTCTAGATCTGGAGTGCCTACTAGCCTTTGATCTCAAAACTAAGGGTACCACTGGATTTAGGACGAAGAGTACTACAATTTTGACTGAACAATTTTTTAAATTAGCCGCAGATAAAAGTAAACTCTGAAACTCTTATTTAGAGACCTCTAATTGAAAATCTGACATCGTCGATGGATTCCCGAGTTAAATAAGCCTTAGGATAGGAAATTTTTTGGCCATCTGATAACTTTTTGTGGGCCGTGAACAGTAAATCCGGCCAGTATGAATAATGATTTTCTAGCGATGAATAGTATTTTCTAACCATAAATAGTACCAAATAGTTGACCAGTGTTGACCAAGCTCTCGGAGGCCAAATTTTGTGATTCCGAAGTTATTTCCTAGGTTTTTGGACCCTCTAGATTCGTTTTGTGATCTATTTGGTCAAATTTGTCTTGGAAAAATACATTTGGGGCTGTCCAACTTGGAGGCCTAACCTGTGAGTAGATAATTCTTTCTATGACTTGCCCCATGCTCTTCTTAATCTTAAAATGTATAATTGATTCTGTTTACAAATAATTTATGCTATCATAAGTTTTTAAAATGTGTTAAAATATCTGTTTTGTTTACGAACTAGCACATAGTTCAAGAAGAGTATGGTTTTGTAAATAGATTTTGAAACTCATTGAATATGTAGTTCTAAATATATTTATCATTATTTGGAAAAGTGAATATTATGTGCATGAGGCATTGATTTGTAAAACTATAAAGTTGCTTATTATGATTGAATGGCAATCGTAAAGCTCATGGTGAGTTGCTTGATAATTATACATTGCATTGATGAATATGCATTTATATATATGTATTTATATGTATGGATGAATATCGATGGGTTGTATGGCTTGTGACAGTACCGAGTAGGGGACGCCTTATTAGCTTGAGTGAGTCAAGGGAGGGCCGCTCTAACCGGGTGATAGTGGTAATGTAAGGAGGCAGATGGGTGATGAACTCACATTTCCTGATCACTTATTGTGACTGTAGTCGATCGGTCATTATGCGTATAGCAAATGAGTGAATTAAGTGTATTGAGAGCTGTAACATGCTTGAGCATTATGTAAAAAGAGTGGCTTTTTAGTGCATATATAATTGTTAATTATGCATCAATGAAAGTTATGACTTTATCTCCAAAGTTTAATATTTTACTATAACTTATACAACTGAACATAACATCATCCTTTGCTGTGTGCTTGGGAATATTTGATGGTTCTGATATGGGTTTCTCCTAATATTTTCATATGAAATATTTTAATGCATAACAAATTTTTTTTAATGATCATACTATGCTAAATATGGTTTTGGATATCTGAATATCCTTTGATTTGAGAATATTTGAAACACGAGTCCTATATGAATGTATTTCTGCACTGTCTTTTCTATGTGACAAATTTTAAAATAGGAGTACATCCATATGCTAACCTAAGAGATCATAGAAAGTATTATCTACTCACTAAGTTGTCAAACTCACTACATGATATTCCAACATTTTTGAGATAAGAATACAAAGTTTGATTCTGCATATAGGTAATCAGTTAGGTAACATATTCTCTGGGTGAGTCTATGTTGATTCTAAGGCTCACAAATTTTAAATTATACTGTGTTTGTATTCTAGAGTGTGCTTTGAACGCCACAGGTAGGATCCCTGCTTTTGTTGTTACTTTGACATTTATATCTTGGTATGTTTAATGTGTATACATGAGAGAACCTATATGTATCTATTTTCATGACAAATAATAGTGCTATGCATGTTATGGTAAATATCTAATTGAAAAAAATGTTTTATTTTATTTACATGCCTGTAAATTGGGGGCATTACAAAAATAACCTAAAAATCTCACTTTCACTTTTTGCAGCGGCGGCGGGTGCCTTGGCAACCTTTTATAGCATCGTGATGCCTCGTTGTTAAAAATCCTTAACCTGTTGGCTGCGCTAGTGCGACAACACTATTACTTCTTTAGAATCTAGAAAATCTGTCAACATAAAAGTTGTAGCCCTCTTTCTTATCTTTCCATAGACGCTAGAATTAACTTATTCTGAGCTAAAACGGGGGAGATATTCCTAAATATGTGATCAAAAGTTAGGATTCATCCTACTTCACTACAATTTTGATTTTCAAGCTTTGTAAAGCTCTAAAATCTCCCAAATTAGACAAAGTGCTCAACATAAAACTTATAGATAATTTTCTTGGCCTTTTCCAACCACTTGGATCACTTTGATTAGAATTCATATGTGGGATATATGGTCTCATTAGTGTCAAAAGGTCTAGAATCGCTGCAATTCAGCATTTTCCCATGAATTTCTTCTCTTTTTCTCCTCTTTTCTTCTTCCTTTGTTCCTACAACACAAAACACAAAAATAAGTTAATTCTTATTCATATTTTACATAAATCAAACAAAAAGTAAGTTTAAAGGTAGTAAAATCATGCTTGATTATGAACACATCAAATACCCCCACACTCAACCTTTTGCTTGTCCTCAAGTAAAATAATCCCTAAAGAAAAAAAAACAAAAATCAATATATGTAGTGAGTGTCAAGCTTACCAATTTTATGCCTCATAACATGAAAATATGGTAAAAAAATTTGAAATGTCATAACCATGCACAAGATTAACTTAATTGCAATCCATTATTTTATTCTCCAGAATCCCAAGTGTGTGTGTTTTTATGTCAATAAATTCCTTTTACTTGGATGAGTTTATATATCCCAAAATTTTGGGTGCGGATCTCTAATTAGTTTAGGATTTCCATAGGTTTATTTTTTATGCCACTCTCCACTAATGTAGGCCAAAACTACCTCTAAGATCAATAGGACTTTATTTAGCTTGTAATGTGGCTAGGGTTTAAGGTATGATAAAAGATACAAATTTAGGCTTAATCACCTAGCACCAAATGATTAAATCTGATCTCTTAAGCTTTTTCAAGTTTGGGGGGATTTTCCCCTACACTTATTTTTTTTTCTTCAATTGAATTTAATTCATTCTTTTTCTTGGTTCTCTATTTCTTTTCTTTCACCAATAGCATATGCCTTTATCCTCTTTGGATTTTTCTTTTCTTTCCTTTGCTCCACCCTTCCACCCTTTGGTCAATAAAGCTCTACAAAACAAATATTCAGAAGGATAATCATGGAGTGAATGAATAGAAAAAAAGAGGATATTTATCACAAAATTTGGCTTTTGGCTCATTTATGGAAATAGAATAAAAAGTTAATTAATCTCAAAATAAAGGAACTAAGGATATCTCATTGCTTGGGTTAGACTTGAAAGGCTTAATCTATCAAATAATGCTTAAATCATCTCCTAATTAATAGTATTAGCCTAGGATTTTTCCTCATATAGCATTTAAATAAGTTCTAGAATCCTATTGAGATCATAAAATATTTTTGAGCTATATAAACCTTCTCTAAGTAAAAGACAAATTAAATGCCCAAAGTTATTGTGCAAAAATGTTTCAAGATTCTAAAGTCAAAAAAGAAATTGCAAAAGGGTTAAAATTACACAACCATGAAGTTCTACATTTTTCAATAGCTAAAAAAATTTGGATACTCATATCATTGGCTATTAGTTGTGCCTAACAACACAACAAAAATTGAAACACTCACACAATTACTCAACTTGCTAAACACAATAAAAATGCATTGATAGTGAAAATTAGAAAATTGATGCTCAAAATAGGGTCACAATTATTCAACCAAATATACTTCCACCCCCACACTCAAACTTTACATTATCCTCCATGTAAAAGAAAGAGAAATAAAGATGGAGATATGAAGATATTGAAGCTAAGTGAACTTTCCTAAATTTGTTTGGGGTGGGATAAGAGTGTTGCATTACTAGACCTTGGATTTTTCTTATTTCCACCTCTCTCTTTTTTCTTTTTCTTTTTTGCAATGACTATGTTAGGTTGCCTCCCAATAAGGGCCTTTGTTTAATGTCGTTGACTCAACTTAAAGCTCCTTATGTCATTCATAGAGGATACTTGATGTCTACTTTAATTTGAAATTTATAGGATTGATTCAAACCTTGAATTTCGACTGCATGACAAGCAACTACATTAGTAATAACAAGGGGTCCAAACCAAGGAAGGTATTTCTTACCTTTGTGGGGTCTAACCCTTTTGATCTCTAGAGCTTGATGCAATTCTATAGTTAGGTTTATTCCTTTAAGGTTTACAATTGTTTTTGTAATGGCACTTCCTTTTTCTTGAAGAATATGCATTAATGCCTCTTATTTTTTAGCACTTCGATTTTTGGCAACTATGATAAGTGGTGCATCTCCAACTTCCAAGTATTTTAGGTGATTGGAAAGATGTATTAGACTTAATCCAAGATCCTGCAAAATAGAATATGCACTTGTTTCATTAGAATTTGGTAATGAGGTAGGGGGATCCTTACCTATTTTTTGCACTTTTGGAGCTGCTTTTAATTCTCCATTATTCTCCTACAAGTGAACACTCAAGGTTGGTTCTTCAACCTTTTTCTCCAAAGGTTCAACATCATGTGCTAAAGAATCTATCATATTAATAGCATTGGTAGTAAGATCTTTCATGTCATTACAATCACTAAATTTTATAATTTTTCCTTCAAATTATGGCCTTGGAGGTTTTTAAGAATGGTCTCCCTAGCAAAATTGTAGTGGTTTGATTATCATTCTCCATATTAAGTACATAAAAATTAATAGGAAAAATTAGGTCACCAACTTACACTAAAACATCATCAACCACACCCTCAGAAAGAGTATTAAATTTGTCAACCAATTGAATTACAACACCAGTTTCTTTCAAAGGTCCTAGTGCTAAATATGCATAAACAAAATATGGCATTACATTAATATATGCTCATAAATCTAACATGGCCTTCTCAAATTCAATATTTCCTATAGTGCAGGGAATAGAAAATATGCCTGGTTCCTTGCATTTTGTAGGGAGCTGTCTTTGAATAATTGCATAAACATGTTCCCCTATTTTTACTTTATTAACTTCTTTCAACTTCTGCTTCCTCTTTTGGGTGCATAATTCCATTAAAAATTTGGCATAACGGGGCAGCTCCAGTTTCTTCCTTATCACTTTGTAGCATGATGGTACTTACATTTTCCCTTGGGTTTACCACAGTTTGAGAGGGAAACTTACTTGAATTTTGAGCGTATAACTGACTAATTGTGGTTATTAATTGGCCCATTTGATTTGCTAGGCTTTGAATACTAGCTCTTGTCTGTTGCTGAAATTGTTGAGTGTTATGTGTAAGAAATTTAATGATTTCTTCTAAAGAACTACTTACTTTGGAATCCTAAGATGCAATCTCTCTAGGATAATAGGCCTATGGGTTATACTAAAAATTTGTTAAATTTTGTTTTGCATGCCTATTTTGTGCATTCTCATACTTGAAGTTAAGATGATTCTTCCATCCAGGATTATATGTATTAAAGTAAAGATTATACCTCTTCAGTTGTCCATGGAAACCTCCTACCGCATTAGCATATTTTGTAGATTCTTTTTGGAGTGTAGGGAATATATCAGTTTGGTGCATTCTCATTGAACATATCCCACAAATTTTAACTTACTGAGATGTCACCAATCATCTTGTTCTTTGTGATCGTGTAAGTATTGGTCGTGAGCTTGAGCCTCTTTAATCTTGGCTCGAAGATCACACTCTATACTCAACCCATTGATGATTAGCTTATTTGGGGTAAGAGTAGTGACCAGCTTCAAATTTTGAAACTCCTCTAGCATCTGCATCACATACACCATCATTTGACCTATGTGTAAAGATTTTTGACACAAAGCATCAGTTACAATATTCTACTTTCCTAGATGATACTTTATCTCAAACTTGCAATCATTGAGAAATTCTACCCATCTTCGTTGCCTCATATTTAACTCCTTCTGATCAAAAAGATACTTAAGACTCTTATTATCACCGTATACTTCAAATGTTGCTCTGTAAAAATAATGTCGCCAAATCTTTAAGGCAAACACCACCGCTGCCAATTTAAGATCATGGCTTGGATAATTTCCTTCATGGGGTCTTAGTTTCCTAGAGGTATAAGCAACTACTCTCTTTTCTTGCATTAGCACACACCTTAACCCTTTCTTTGAAGTGTCACTATATACTTCAAAATGTCCTGTAGGGTCTGGAATAATTAAAATAGGAGGAGTGGTCAATCTTGTCTTAAGCTACTAGAAACTAGCTGCACATTGATTAGTCCATTTGAAAGGACTTCCCTTCTTGGTTAATTTAGTCAATGGCAAGGCTATACAAGAGAAGTTTTGTATAAACCTCTTGTAATATCCTGCCAAACCCAAGAAACTTCTAACTTTTGTAACCATCTTTGGTCTTTTTCACTGAATTACTGCTTCCTTCTTACTAGGGTCTACGGTTACCCCTCTATTGGAGATGACATGTCCAAGAAACTTCAACTCTGTCAATTAAAATCTACACTTCTCCAATTTGGCATACAACGTTTTCTCTTTCAGCACTTGCAACATGTTTCGAAGATGTTGTTCATGTTCTTTCTCACTCTTAGAGTATATCAAGATGTCACCAATGCACACTACAACAAATTGATCTAGGTAGGGTCAAAAAATGCGATTCATGTTATCCATGAAAATTGTAGGTGCATTTGTCAACTTGAAGGGCATTACGAGAAACTCATAGTTCCTATTCCTAGTCCTGAGGCTACTTTTGGTACATCTTCCTCCTTGATCCTAATCTGATGATATCTCAGTTTCAAGTCAATTTTAGAAAATATGGAGGCTCCCTTCAGTTGATCTAATAAATTATCTATCCTAGTGAGAGGGTACTTGTTTTTTACAGTCACCTTATTCAGTTGTCTGTAATCATGCATAGTCTCAGGCTCCCGTCTTTCTTCTTAACAAACAATATAGAAGCTTCCCAAGGTGATACACTCGGCCTAATAAATTGCTTGTCTAACAATTCCTCCAATTGTTTCTTGAGTTCCTGTAGTTCCTTCGAGGCCATTCTATAAGGTGCAAAATAGATAGGCCCTATCCCCGGTAGGAGATCAATAGAGAACTCTATCTCTCTCTCAGGAGGTAAGCCTAGAATATTTGGTGGAAATACTTTAGGAAATTCATTAGCTATTGCAATTTCATTAAGTTTTGGTTTGACTTCTATGTTTGATAAACACAAGAGAATGTAACCAAGTACTCCACTCTTCAACTCCCGATTGACTTGATTGGCATTTAACATTAATAACTGCATCTCCTTTTGTGGAGTAGGGTAATTTTTCCTAATTCAAGAACTAGAGTTACTAAGTTTAAAATTTTTACCCATACATTGGGCTTTTACCTATGGACACTTTATATAGAGTTTTTCCACTTCACATAAGTTTCTAGCAAGCCCATTGGATAACCTAAGCAAGAAATAAAACATAGACTTGGACTAGGATATAGTAATTGGACCAATAGCCCAAAAATTATGAAAATGTGACCAAGCCCTCTAAGAAAGGTAGAATTTTATCCAAAGCAAAGAAAATGGGTAGGAATAAGCCCAAATCCAAGAGGAAAAATAAAATAAAATAAATTAGGTGATGATATAATAATGTAATAATAATAAAGATTAGGTTACATGGCATTAAGACAAAAATTTAGCAAGTGGTGTGATTCTACATTCATAATTTTTGCAAGTGGCATGATAATACAAGGCTTTAGGACAAAAAACATCTATATCCTACACTCATAATTTTAGCAAGTGGTATGATAATACATGGCATTAGGACAAAACATTCCTATCCCACACAAATAAGATCAACCAAATAATGGAGATTCAAGGGCTAGAAATTTGCCACCTAAAAAGGCAAACCTATTATACTCGTTTAAGACAAAAGAAAATGGAAATGAATCTCTAAATCAAAGGGACCTTGTCCCTTATCTTAAGAACATATCATCATAATTTTCAAAATACAAATCTCCTTTTCCTATGCATATCTTGACTAAAGAAGAGGAAGACAAGAACATAAGTTGTTTGTTTTCCAAAAATTCAACAAAGTGTATCCTAATTGTGTTAAGATAGACCCATGATCATGAAAGGTGTATTATTTGGTGGTTTATTTAAGTAAAACCCACCCCTACAACATTTTAATTTCGTCCAAGTGAGGAAGAGAGAGAAATAGAAGCAAGGTAGAGTGAGGAAAGGAGAGAAAGAGAGGAGAAGAAAGGAAGGAAGAAGAAGGAGAAGTTTAGAAGGCTAAGTACTCAAGGTAAGTTACCTTAATCTCCACTTGAATCCATTTTTCTTCTTCATCCTTGAGGTTCAAAAATTCAACCTCCTTCTCTTACCTAAGCTGCTAGAAAAGCTAAGGGAAGGGAGGAATCTTGCTACTTCTTTTAAGAGGAAACAAGAAAAACAATTCACTAAGTAAGCTAGGGAGATTCTTAGGTAATTTGATAATTGCATTTCATTATAGTTTCTATGTGCTGTCCGTGTATGTTTACTAAATTTTTCTGGTGTTTTAAGCACTCTTACCCCCTGATTTAATTAAATAGGATGACTCTTCTAGAGATAACATCAGCTACCTCATTGCTACAACATTTCAGTAAGCATATGTGGCAACAATAGCAGAACCCCAGGTGATAGTGAGTGAGCTGCTCCCTCTTTTTTGTAATGCACTGATTCTATTTGATATGGTGCCGGTGGTAGAACTGCGCAGTAGGAGTAGCCACCATCGAGCAGGGGACAGCAGCAGAGACACTGCAAGCTACTGGTACAGAACTGCCTCCACTACTGAAAGTGGAGAGGAAAAAGCTGCACAACAAGGGTGTCGACTGCAGAGTAGAAGGAATGTCAGCAACCCAAGGAACTTTACTGGGACCACACGGGCTGCCTATAAAAGGCCATAAAGCAGTTATTGCAGAGGGCCCGAGGGGGATGAGAGAAAGCAGGGGAGAATTTGGAGGAGGAAACACCATAGTCGAGGATGTGTTGACACCAGGAGGTGCAGCATTAAGGGAGTAGTTTTGCAGTTCCAGAAGGGGATTGTCCCTTGTTGTTATATTACTGTTTTATTAAAAAGAAAGAACTGCACTTTATAATTTTATTTAAATCACTTAGGATGCATACCATTGTTTTTGGGATTTTTGTACCCAGTGTACCCATGAGGCTTGGCTAGTTTCCAGCTAGGGTTGCACAAGGGTTGTAATGAATTAAAACACATTTTTATTATCAATACAATTCGCTGCAGTTTTGCTTATAATTCAATTGTGTTTCCTGTTAGTTTTTCTTTCCTTAATAACGAAAGTTTGGAGGAAGAAAACCAAGGCCGACATTCACCTGGAAGGGTAATGGAGGCTGGGCAAAGGATTGAATGCATGGGGGTTAGCGCATGTAGGGATATACGGGCACCCTATTAGACCAATAATGGAACTTCATGCACAATTTGGAGGTGAGGACTGATGCAGGAATGCATGTCTAAACCTTAGAATTGCAAGGAATGGAAGCCTGGGAAGACTCCATTCAAGATTGAGGTTAGCACTTAGAACAATTGCTGCAGCAAGCCTAGAGCAAATATGAGTGCTGTAGTCCATGGCAACCCTGAGCAACCCTAGATCTCCCAATATAGTTTCCTCTTTACTTCCTATTACTCCTTATTTTAATTATAGTTATAGTCAGTCAATCTACTTTTTATATCAATCTTGTGAACCATCTTAACTTTGCTACAGCATTCATACAGCAAAAATCTCTATAACAGTTTTAGCTCACTCCTTGTGGGACGATACTCACTCATCACTTTATTACTTGGTCACAACACGTGCACTTGCGTTCTGACATTGTATTCATCTTTGTATGAATTACAACCCAACAATTTTTTGGCGCCGTTGCCAAGGAGTGTCGACTTAAAATTGTTTTTAGATACTCAACTGTGTGAAGTATTGTTTTGTTGTATATCTTTTTACTTTGGTGTCTTGTTGAGCAGGTAACACAGTGTATGAGCAGGGCTGACAGAGAACTTCTGCCCCTTGATCCAGAGATAGAAAGAATGCTTTTGAGAAGAAGAAGAGGGCAGTTAGCACCTAAGCAGCAGGCAGAGATGGCTAATTAGAATGGAGCAAACAACATGGATGATAGAGATAAAGTCCTAAATGCTTATGTTCAACCAAACCTGAATGGGTTGAACCCGAGCATTGTGAGACCAGAGATCGAGGCTTTACATTTTGAGCTCAAACGAGTAATGTTCCAAATGCTGCAAACTGCAGGGCAATTTAGTGGCATGCCCACTGAAGACCCTCACCTTCACTTAAGATTGTTCATGGAAGTCATGGATGCTTTCAAAATGAATGGGGTAACAGAAGAAGTGCTCAGGCTGAAGCTGTTCCCTTATTCATTAAGAGACCGAGCAAGAGCATGGTTGAACTCTCTGCCACCTGACTCTATCGCTAACTGGAGTGATTTGGCAGAAAAATTTCTGTTGAAATACTTCCCGCCCACTAAGAATGCCAGATTGAGAAATGACATCACCTCTTTCCAGCAATTAGAAGGTGAATCTTTGTATGAGACCTGGGAGAGGTATAAAGAGCTATTACGGAGATGCCCCCACCATGGAATTCCTTACTGCATTCAGATGGAGACCTTTTACAATGGCCTCAATGCCCAAACTCGTACCATAGTGGATGCAGCAGCTAATGGGGCACTATTGTCCAAGACATATAATGAAGCACATGAGCTGCTTGAAAGGATGGCCAGTAACAACTATCAATGGCCAATGGACAAAGTTTCAACTGGAAAGAAAGCAGCAGGCATGCACGAAGTGAGTGAAGTGACTTCTCTCACAGCCCAGTTAGCTTCACTAGTTAACGTCTTGAAGAGCCAGCAAATTGCCCGCCCTCAAGCAGCCAATGTAGTCCAGGAAACAGGACCATATTGTGTACTATGCAATGGACCTCATCTATTTGAAGCTTGTCCCTCAAACCCAGAATCAGTGCGTTTTGTGGGTAATATAAATCACAATAACAATCCCTACTCCAACACATATAACCCAGGATGGAGGCAACACCCCAATTTCTCCTAGAGTAACTATGGTACAGGACAAGGGAGCAACTCTGCCCCGCAAAGACCACAGGGTCCACCAGGCTTCCAACAGCAAAGACAACAGCCTCAGGAAGCCCCCACTTCACTGGAATCCCTGCTGAAGGAATATATGGCAAGGAATGATGCTCTAATCCAGAGTCAAGCAGCCTCATTACGGAATCTAGAAACTCAAGTGGGGTAGCTTGCCAATGAACTAAAAATCAGACCCCCAGGGACACTTCCTAGTAATACTGAAGTCCCAAGGAGAGAAGGGAGAGAGCACTGCAAGGCTATAGCCCTGAGGAGTGGGAAGATGGTGGAAGCACCAAAAGCAAGAGGGCAAGACCAGACAGACTCCATTGTACCTCTAGAGAAGAAAAAAGACAAAAAGAAGCAAGAGGAGAAGGTAAGCGAGGAAGCAACCATCTCTGGAGGAAATGCCGCAACTATGCCATAGCAGAATTCGACAACTTTGCCATAGCAAGGCATGCATCAAGCTAAGTTACCTCCCCCTTTCCCTCATAGATTTTAGAAGTAGTAGAATGACCAGCAATTTAAAAGGTTCCTAGATGTCCTGAAATAGCTACACATCAACATTCCTCTGGTGGAAGCACTGGAGCAGATGCCGAATTATGTGAAATTCATGAAGGACATCTTGACCAAGAAGAGGAGGTTTGGTGAGTTTGAGACTGTTGCTCTCACAAGAGAATGTAGTGCTGTGCTACAAAATAAGTTGCCACCCAAACTTAAGGATCCAGGCAGTTTCACCATACCTTGTTCAATCGGGAACCAGTATTTTGGCAAGGCACTTTGTGACTTGGGAGCAAGCATCAACCTCATGCCAATGGCCATCTTTAAAAAGCTAGGAATTGGAGAAGCAAGGCCTACCACAGTCACACTGCAATTGGCAGACAGATCCATTGCCCATCCAGAGGGAAAAATAGAGGATGTCCTGGTTAAGGTGGATAAGTTCATCTTCCCAGTAGACTTTATAATTCTGGACTATGAAGCTGATGCAGAGGTACCAGTTATACTGGGCAGACCATTCCTAGCAATTGGCCGGACACTAATTGATGTTCAGAAAGGTGAATTAACCATGAGAGTCCAGGATGAGCAAGTTACATTCAATGTGCTCCAGACCATGAAGTTTTCCAGTGAAGAAGAGGAATGTGCAGTGGTCTCTATGATAGACACATTAGCATCAGAACAATTGGAAAAATGCTGCAAGGAGCCACCAGCAGCAGCATGGACAGACCACTCAGATTCTAAAGGAGAAGATGAGAAGGAATTGGCTTGGATTGATGTTAGACAAGGCTTTAGGAAGCAGGAGCCATTATATGTGACCCCACCAGATTCAAGGTTGCTGAAAGCATCCGTGGAGGAGCCACCGGTCTTGAAGATGAAGCCTCTGCTAGCACACCTTAAGTATGCTTATTTAGGAGAAACAACCACTCTTCCTGTGGTTATCTCAGCACTTTTGACAGAGGAACAAGAGGAGAAATTGGTCTTGACACTGAAGAAATTCAGAGGGGCCATTGGCTGGACACTTGCTGACATTAAGGGGATCAGCCCCTCATTTTGCATGCATAAGATCCTCTTGGAAAGCAATGAAAAAGGGTCCATAGAACCCCAGCGAAGGCTCAACCCAATAATGAAGGAGGTGGTTGAAAAGGAAATTATCAAGTGGCTAGATGCTGGAATTATCTACCCAATATCAGATAGTTCTTGGGTGAGTCCGGTTCAGTGTGTCCCTAAGAAAGGGGGTATGACTGTGGTGGAAATCGATAGTAATGAGCTCATCCCCACCAAGGTTGTGACCGGCTGAAGGATTTGCATGGACTATAGGAAGCTGAACAAGAGCACTAGGAAGGACCACTTCCCTCTGCCATTCATTGATCAAATGTTAGATAGACTTGCTGGAAGGGAATACTATTGTTTCCTGGATGGGTACTCAGGGTACAACCAGATTGCTATAGCACCAGAAGATCAGCATAAGACCACATTCACATGTCTTTATGGTACCTTTGCATTTCGAAGGATGCCATTTGGGCTGTGCAATGCTCTAGCAACATTCCAGCGATGCATGATGGCAATATTCACAGAAATGGCTGAGTAGTTTGTGGAAATCTTCATGGATGATTTCTCAGTCTTTGGGGACTCCTTTGACCTATGCTTTGGAAACCTTGCTAAAGTCTTGCAAAGGTGTGAGGAAACAAACTTGCTGCTGAACTGGGAGAAGTGTCAGTTTATGGTAAAAGAGGGGATTATGCTGGGGCATAAGGTTTCTCAAAGAGGACTTGAGGTTGACAAGGCCAAAGTGGAAATCATTGAGAAACTGCCTCCTCCCACCTCGGTCAAGGCCATTCGAAGCTTCTTAGGACATGTAGGATTTTATAGGAGGTTCATTCGGGACTTCTCTAAAATTGCCAAACCTCTATGTAGTTTGTTAGAGAAGGACAAAATTTTCTGTTTTGATGAAAGTTACATGACATCATTCTGCGATCTCAAATAGAAATTGAGTACAGCCCTAGTTATTATGGCACCAGACTAGACTTCTCCATTTGAGCTGATGTGTGATGCTAGTGAAACAGCATTGGGGGCTATCCTCGGGTAGCGCATAAACAAGCTGTTTCATTCTATTTATTATGCTAGCAAAATGCTGCAAGGTGCCTAGCTAAACTACACTATGACAGAGAAGGAATTGCTTGCAGTAGTGTTTGCCTTTGAGAAATTCAGAGCGTATTTGGTAGGAGCAAAGGTGATAGTGCACACAGACCACTCTGCCATCAAACACTTGGTTAGGAAAAAGGATTCCAAGCCCAGGCTCATTCGGTGGGTGCTTTTGCTTCAAGAATTTAATCTAGAGATCAGAGACAAGAAAGGAACTAAAAATCAAGTGGCAGACCATCTCTCCAGATTGGAAGGACACAGCTCCAGGTCAGAGGAAATCAATGAAAGATTTCCAGACGAGCAACTCTATCTCCTGTCTCAAGATGATGTGCCATGGTATGCTGATTATGTAAATTACCTTGTGAGTGGAATGCTCCCACCAGACTAGACGTGGCAGCAGAAGAAAAAATATCTACATGAGGTAAACTCATACTACTGGGATGAACCATACCTTTACAAGCAATGTGTTGATCAGATGATTAGGAGATGCATACCCAGTGAAGAGATGGAGCAAATCTTGCAGCAATGCCATGCTTCCCCTTATGGAGGTCATTTTAGAGGAGTTAGAACTGCAAACAAGGTGCTGCAGGCAGGGTTCTATTGGCCCTCTTTATTCAAGGACTCCCACTCCTATGCAAGGCAATGTGATCGGTGTCAGAGGACAGGGAATATATCTCGCAGACATGAAATGCCACTGAACAACATCTTAGAGGTGGAATTATTTGATGTCTAAGGAATAGATTTCATGGGACCATTTCCCTCAAGTTTCGGCAATCAATACATCCTTGTAGCTGTAGACTATGTCTTAAAGTGGGTGAAAGCCAGTGCATCCCAGACTAATGAAGCCAGAGTCGTGACCAGATTTCTGAAGAGAAACATCTTTACAAGGTTTGGAACCCCTAGAGCCATCATCAGCGATGGAGGGACCCATTTCTACAATCGGCAGTTCAAGGCACTACTTGCCAAATATGGAGTCAGACACAAGGTGGCAACCCTTTATCACCCACAAACGAGTGGGCAGGCTGAAGTCTCTAACAGAGAGATCAAGAGAATCTTGGAAAAAATAGTAGGCCCCACGAGGAAGGATTGGTCCTCAAGGTTGGATGATGCACTTTGGGCATATAGAACAGCCTATAAGACACCCCTGGGCATGTCACCATACAGATTGGTATCCGGGAAGGCTTGTCATCTACTAGTAGAGTTGGAACATCGAGCATACTGGGCAGTGAAGAAGCTAAACTTGAACCTGGAAGTTGTGGGTGAGAAGAGGATGCTGCAGCTAAATGTGCTGGATGAATTTCGTGGTCAAGCCTATGAGAATGCCAAACTATGCAAAGAGAAAGCAAAACAATGGCATGACAAGAAGATACAACCCAGGAACTTCGAAGTGGGATAGAGAGTACTACTGTACAACTCTAGGCTGACCTTGTTTCCTGGGAAGTTGAAATCACGTTGGTCTGGTCCTTTCCGCATAAGCAAGGTTTTCCCCTTTGGGACAATTGAATTAGAAGAAGAAAAGGAGGGGAGGACATTCAGGGTTAATGGACAAAGGGTCAAGCACTATCTAGGAGGTGATGTAGATAGATAATACACCTCCATTCAGCTGCAAGAGGAATGAACAGGAAGGAAGTCAGGCTGAAGACTGTAAAACAAGCGCTTATGGGAGGCAACCCATGTTTAAATCTGTTGTTGGTAAAGTTAGCAGTTTTTAGATTGTTTGATTTATGAATTTAATGACATTTTTGTTTGCTACACAGATAGGGAAACATAGCAGGTTGCAGGAAGGTTCTCACTTTGCTGTAGCAAAAACTGCGTGAGGTAGGCTTGGCTCTGATGTAGCAAGATTTTTGGGCAAGCCACCTCTGCTGCAGCAAAAGCATAGGCAAGGCAGTATTGCTGCAATAGTTGCTGCAGCAATTGCGTTCAGTTCTAGGTGAAGGAGTTTCCCAACCATAAAAAAAAATTAAAGTAGGCGGGAAAACTTGCAGAAGGCCATAAGACACCCACGGTCTTTAACCTCTGCAACTTCCAACCCACTTCACCCTCGAGTTAAGACACCCACGTTTTTCACCTCTGCAACTCCCCTTCCCATTCCACCTCTCTCGAGTTCTCAAAGCCCTACAACCTCCTCACCTCCCTCGCATCGGAAACCCCTACCTCTAAACCCTCGAACCAATCATGCCCAGAATCAAGACAGTGGCCAGAAAAGCAATCAAGGTGAAGAAATTCACCTCTGAGGAAAACCGGCAGTAGCACGATGAAGAGATCGTACCCCGAAACTTCTGCGCTGAGAAAGGGTTCACCTTCACCTCCTCTGGAGATTTGGGGATGCCCATGTACGTTGGCACAGTAGTCAAGCATAGGGGTTGGGAAAATTTTGCAAGCCACCCGCAAACGGCCCTCATTCCTCTGGTTCGGGAATTCTATGCGAACTTCTCACCAGAAACTGACAAGTGGGTGACAGTTCGGGAGTCGAAGGTGCGTTTTGACCAAGCTTCAATCAACAATGCCTACAATCTACCAGACAAAGAGGACAAGTATGAGGACTATCTATATGGTTTGCGGGACGAAGACTGAGATGCAATGCTCACCCGGGTGTGCCTTCCTGGCACCACCTGAGATAAATCTCCTCAGGGCTCCACCACTATCAATCGGATCTCTTTGGTGCCGACAGTGAAAGTCTGATATCATTTTCTCAAGACCCGTCTGCTACCTTCCACCCATAGGCAGACAGTGAGCCGAGACAGAGTAGCAATGGTGGATGCCCCCATACTCGGCATACCACTCAATGTTGGTCGCATCATCAGTGGCCAAATCCAGGCATGCGCAGCCGCAAAAAGGGAAGCTTACTTTTTTCTTCCTTCATCACCATACTGTGCAAGAATCGTGGAGTACCAGTCTCTATTGATGAAGAAGTCTTAAAGGACACCAACTCCATTACTACTACCACCATTGCTCGAATTGTCCTTGAAAAAGCAGCCCCACACCCACCAGCTACCTCTCGAGACCCTCCACAAGCTGCTAGACCATCTGTTTCTTCCTCTGCCACTCAGCCAGTTGACAAGACCCTTCAGCATATTCTACAGCAACAAGCTACAATCCTCAGACAGCAAGCGCAGCTGCTGCAGCATCAGCAGACCTTTTGGCGCTATGAACAGAAGAGGGACTTCGCCCTCCACACCACCTTGGAGCAGAACTTTAAGCAATTCTTTCCATTCCCGGAATTTCCAACTGACTTGCTCCATACTACTTTCGAGGAGTCAGCCCCAGCGCTTGAACTACAGACAGAGCAGCACAAGGATTCCGAAGGATCCTCCTCCAGCAAGGAGCCCCATCCGGAACCCCACCAGACACCAGAGGGAACTAAGTCCTCTAATGACAATGAGCCCATTGAAAAACGGGCAGCAATGATGTGCAAAAGAAAGGCCCCAGAGCAATCAACACAGCGGAGGGGTGGGCTTAGAAGTTCATCAAGATCTTCTGGGGGTCAATGCCCCTAGGGTGCTGCAGCATACCTGCTAGCACCCTCAGGAAGTTCCCTCAACTCTTCTTCCTTCTCTACTGTATTTGGAATTCTTTTGTTTCTGCTTCTGTTTTTGGGTGTCTTTTGTTTATGGCCATTGCATCAGCAGTGAGGACACTGCTCAATTTAAGTTTGGGGGGGTGTGATATAATGTCTGCTGGGAATAATATAATGTTGCTGTGGCACTTTGTGTTTTGTTCATTGTTGTGGTATCTGCTGAAGCATTGATTTTATGCTATAGTATTTGCTGGAGCAAATGTTAGGTTAGACTTGTTTATTTGTGTTCTATTTGTCTGAATGCTGATATTTGTGTTCTTGCCTGACTGAATTAGATGAAACTGCAGTGTTACTGGTTACTACCTGTAGAAATTATCTTAAATGTGTATTTCCATTCACAAAATAATAATAAAAGTCTGCATTTTGCATAGCCTGCTGAAAGATCTGAGATACTCCATGAAGAGGATTGGGTAGTTCACTAGAAACCAAAATAGGAGACCTACAACCTCACCCAATCACACAGAACCCTCTTCTAATAAGCACAGGATCATGGGCAGTTTGCCAAAGAAAAATTTGGTGATCTTTCAGAAATTGGACCTAAGTCTTAGAGCTAGTATTGAGAGCTCTCTGTAGAATTATAAAAGAGGCAGACGCATAGGGTCAAAAAGGCTTAAGTTTGAGGTGGGGGGAAGTAGGACATAAAGAGAGAAATATGGACACTCTAATGCTTTGTAGTTCCTTAGTAACCAGGGGTATGCATGAGCCCCATGTGTGCCTTTGCGTAAAATAGGGACATAGAGTGGACACTCCAATGCTCTATAGTTCCTTAGTAACCAGGGGTATGCATGAGCCCCATGTGTGCCTTTGCATAAAAAAGGGATATAGAGTATGAGTGGGAAGCGGTTTAAGGGTGATAAGGCTGAGTAACCGGGTGCCTGCATTGAACATGTTGGCATTCGTGTCAAAAGGCTGTAATTACCTCTGCTAGAATAAGATCTATGCTAAAAAAAAACAAAAAATAAAGAAAGAAAATCAATGAGCTACCACTCCCCCCACATTTGCTGCCCTATCTGCACCTATGATGATTGACAGCTTAACCTAGGAAGCTCGATATACTAGCATGAAAGTCTTAGGAACTCTGGCTGTTTTTGACCCAAGTAGCTCTTAGGGAAACTGTCCATGTCACACACACAACTTCAAAGAAGGTTTTTGCTGTGATTGGGAGAAAGGTTTGTGGTATCCTTTATATGGAAGAAATCCTGAGAGTTGAGAGCCATCAGCAGAACTATGGATTCATGCATGAGAAAAGTCTGGAATTTCTGGGTGGTAGGAATGTAGTAAACAGAGTAGGTTGCTTGGGGACAAGCAATCCTTTAAGTTTGGGGGAATTTGATAACTGCATTTCATTATAGTTTCTATGTGCTGTCCGTGTATGTTTACTGAATTTTTCTGGTGTTTTAAGCACTCTTACCCCTTGATTTAATTAAATGGGATGACTCTTCTAGAGATAACATCAGCTACCTCATTGCTGCAGCATTTCAGTAAGCATATGTGTCAACAAAAGTAGAACCCCGGGTGATAGTGGGTCAGCTGCTCCCTCTTTCCTGCAATACACTGATTCTATTTGATATGGTGCAGGTGGCAGAGCTGCGCGGCAGGAGCAGCCACCATTGAGCAGGAGACAGCAGCAGGGACACTGCAGGCTGCTGGTACAGAACTGCCTCCACTACTGAAAGTGGAGAGGAAAAAGCTGCACAACAAGGGCGCCGACTGCAGAGCAAAAGGAATGTCAGCAACCCAGAGCACTTTACTGGGACCACACGGGCAGCCTATAAAAGGCCATAAAGCAGCTATTGCAGAGGGCCCGAGGGGGACGAGAGAAAGCAGGGGAGAATTTGGAGGAGGAAACACCATAGTCGAGGATGTGTTGACACCGGGAGATGCAGCATTAAGGGAGTAGTTTTGCAGTTCCAGAAGGGGATTGTCCCTTATTGTTATATTACTATTTTATCAAAAAGAAAGAACTGCACTTTATAATTTTATTTAAATCACTTAGGATGCATACCAGTGTTTTTGGGATTTTTGTACCCAGTGTACCCATGAGGCTTGGCTAGTTTCCAGCTAGGGTTGCACAAGGGTTGTAATGAACTAAAGCACATTTTTATTATCAATACATTTCGTTGTAGTTTTGCTTATCATTCAATCGTGTTTCCTGTTAGTTTTTCTTTCCTTAATAACGAAAGTTTGGAGGAAGAAAACCAAGGCCGACATTCACCTGGAAGGGTAATGGAGGCTGGGCAAAGGATTGAATGCATGGGGGTTAGCTCATGTAGGGATATACAGGCACCCCATTAGACCAATAATGGAACTTCATGCACAATTTGGAGGTGAGGACTGATGCAGGAATGCATGTCTGAACCTCAGAATTGCAAGGAATGGAAGCTTGGGAAGACTTCATTCAGGACTGAGGTTGTCACTTAGAACAATTGCTGCAGCAAGCCTAGAGCAAATATGAGTGCTGTAGTCCATGGCAACCTTGAGCAACCCTAGATCTCCCAATATTGTTTCCTCTTTACTTCCTATTACTCCTTATTTTAATTATAGTTATAGTCAGTCAATCTACTTTTATATCAATCTTGTGAACCATCTTAACTTTGCTACAACATTCATATAACAAAAATCTCTATAACAGTTTTAGCTCACTCCTCATGGGACGATACTCACTCATCACTTTATTACTTGGTCACGACACGTGCACTTGCGTTCTGACATTGTATTCATCTTTGTATGAATTACAACCCAACATAAGTTTAACAATATTTCTTTTTGAAGAAAACTTTTGAAAATTATAATATTTATATGAGATTTTGATCTTAGAACTTTGATGATTGGTCATGGATGTTGCTATATCATGTTACATATTGATCTTGCATGTGATGTATGTTTGAATACTTAGGTTGGTGTAGATAGTTCTGCATGGGTATGGCTATGGGTGGTAGAATTTTAAGCTTCTGTGTTTTAATTTCAGGGAACAATCTATAAGGAATTAAAATAAATGGTTAACATATGAATTATAGATATATGTGTCATGGATTTGTAGCCACTAGAATCAGTCAATTTAGAGTTCATATGAGGTAGATATGTTTCAATTAGTAAATAAAGGTCAGAAAATGGTTAATCAGGGAAGAATATGTTAGGATAGCTTCGGTGTTTTAATTTCTAGGAAAATTATATAAGGAATTAAAATAAATGGTTAACATATGAATTATATAATTATGTGTCACAGATGTTTAGCCACTGGAATCACTTAATTTGGAATTCTTATGTGGGAGATATAGTCAAATTAGTAAGTAAAGGTTAGAACCTACCCGAGAAGAAATAATATTGAATTTAAGGGAGTAATAACACCAATATTTATTACTATTTTGCTGATATGATTAACATAATAGTTTTAGATAATTGTCTTAGATTTCCATAGACACCAAGATCACCTCAATCGGAGTTAAAATGAGGGCATTATGCTCTGATTATTGAGCAAAGATCACAAAACACGGCCAGGCCGTGTTCTGAGTGCTTCAAGCACAGGTTAGCCGTGTTCGGGGCTGTTTTTGAGTATATTTAAAGTATTTTTAAAGTATGTCCATGTCCTGAAACATGGCCAGACCATGTTGGAAGCTAGTGAAGCCTATTTTCAACATTTTTCTACCCTAAATGAACCTCTTTAACTATAGAGTAATAGTAGAAATCAAATTGGAGAAAAATGCTCTATAAATTTGTAATAACATGTGTTAGAAATGATATAACTAATAAGAAATTGACTAAAGGCCAAGCATAAAGAAAATGAAGAGATGAAATTAATATTTAAAAAAGAAGACAAATCTTATAAATGAAAATAATAAATGACTAGTATATGCCATAACCATTGCCATTGTATGAACTTCTTACCATTTTAAGTGTGAAATTTTGACATGGAAATATTTTATAAAGTGATATTTGAAATGGTTATGTTCTTGGCATGATTACCAATGATTTATGGTAATAGTTATATTTTGATGAACATACTTGTTATTGAAAGCATATTTTTGGCTATCATTGTGAAAAGAAAAGAAATGAGCACGGTCACATGGCAATCCGTGTGGTGCACCAGTAAGGGACGCCCTACCAACGGTTATGATCATGTTAATGAGAAAAGAAAGAGAAAGTGGGCCATGTCGGACGGAGCGAGAAAAGCCCGTACTAGAAAGTAGAAAATACTCACCCTGATTGGGGTAGCTTGATATGAGAATAAATTGATAGTCATCATATGATATTCTGAAAATAGTTAATCCTGTCATACATATCATTACTGTATGATTCTTATGTGCATAGATATAATGCATTCATGTGACCAAAAATATTTTCTGTAGTTTATACAGCTGAACATGACATGATAAACTATATTAATGGTAAATTATGATTTATTGTTGAACCTACTGGGATTTAATTCTCACTATATTTCCATATCATGTTTAGAAGAATAATGCAGATTTTCTCAATGACACTTATTATTTCCATACGTTGGATCGAGGTGCCCTACCTTGGGCAACTACCAGTTATATCAGATGTGTCTGTAGTAGATGTGACTAAGATTCCGGTGAAGGTGCCACCTGCACCAGTGTCCCCGGAAGTAGTCGACATAGATGATTAGAACTAATATGTATCTTTGTACAAATGTTTGTAAAATAATGGTGTGTAGTTTGTAAAATAATGGTGTGTATGGAAACTCAATATTGTATCACTGTTAATAACAGTTATGCTTGGTTAAAGTGATTATTATTATGAGTTAAGTGGTTAGAATTAAAGTAGTAATAACTTCATGGAATTTTACAAATATAAAAAAAATTTGTTACATTTACATACATGGAGTTGTTACAGTCTGCACTTAGTGCACTTAATTGTGGCGAGGTCTTGTTGGAAAGGTCGGGGACCCGTAGTTAATTACCTTTTACCTGCTCTATATCCTCTTCCCTTCACGTTTTTGCTAGGATTGGGAAAACTTTTCTTCCTCTTCCACGGGTTTCGCCTTAGTTTCTCATCCTTCACTGCCCTTAAACTCTTCTCCAGAAGTCTAGATTTATTTATCAAAGGCACGAACTCCCTTATTTCCAAGGCTATAACCACATTTCTGATCTTTGGGTTCAGTCCTGCTTCAAACTTAACAGCCCTTCATGCTTCATTAGGGTTAAACCTCAGATCAAAGGAGAACTTAGACAACTCCTCAAAGTTAGCAATGTATTGGTCTACTGACATGTTACCTTATTGGAGTTAGAGAAATTCAATCTCCTTCTTAGCTTGCACAGTACTTGAAAGGTACTTCTCCAGAAAAATATCGTTAAAAACTTGCCAAGTGATCTGCCTCTTCGAGTGAGTTAACAGCTCTCTGGCTCCTCGCTGTAACAACTTCATTTTTTATACATACACACACACACACACACAAACACACACACACACACACACACACACACACACACACACACACACACACACAGATATATATATATATATATATATATATATATATATATATATATATATATTTACCTTTATTTTACTCATAATAACATTCAATTAATTTAACCAAGCATGATTAAGGTTTACACATCTTTAATTAACAACATCTGTACACAAATCAAACACATATATGTCTACATCTTATTCATCCATATTGACCAGTTCCAGGGATACGGGTGCCGGTTGTTGCACCTTCAACGGGATCTAAGCCAACTCGACCAGAAACACCTTATTAGTTTTTGGGATCTGCCCAATAGAGAGTAATTAGATCCAACGTACACTAAGAGCTAGAGCTAAAGAAAAATATGCAAAAGTAGCTTTCTGAACATGTTATGGAAATATAGTGAGAATTAAATTCCAATAAGTTCAACAATAAATCACAATTATCATCAATATAGATCATCATGTCATGTTCATCTGTATAAGCTACAACAAATATCTTAGGTCACATGAATGCACTTTATCTATACACATAAAAATCATACAGTAATGACATGTATGGCATCAATAACTATTTTCATATTACCATATGATGGCTATCAACTTATTTTCATATCAAGCTACCCCGGTCAGGGTGAATATTTTCTACTCTCTGGTACGAACTTTTCTCGCTTCGTCCAACATGGCACACTTTCTTTTCTGATTAACATAATCATAACTGTTGGTAGGGCATCCCCTACTAGTGCACCACACAAACTGCCATGTGACCATGCTCTTTTTTTTTCACATTAATAGCGAAAAATATGTTTTCAATAACAAGTATGTTCATTATACTCACATGCCATAATTTTTCATCAAAATAAAATCATTTCTAAAAATCATTGGTAATCATGACATGAACATAATCATTTCAAATATCACTTTATAAAATATTTTCATGTCAAAATTACACACTTAAGATGGTAAGGAGTTCATGCAACGGCAATGGCTATGTCATACACTAGTCATTTATTATTTTCATTTATAAGATTCTTCGTCTTTGTTAAATATTATTTTATCTCTTCATTTTCTTTATGCTTGGCCTCTAGTCACTTTCTTCCTACTTATATCATTTTCAACACATTCATACAACAAACAACAACTAAGCCTTTTTCCACTAGGTGGGGTCGGCTACATGGATCAAACGGCGCCATAGTGGCCTATTATGGATGAGATCAACACATGTTCTCAAAAATTTAATACGACATTCTTCTTCAATTTAGTTTTTATTATTATCCTATAGTTAATGAGGTTCATTTAGGGTAAAAAAAATGTTGAAAATAAGTTTTACCAGCTTCCAACACGGTCTAAACGTATCCTGTAACACGGCTTGGCCATTTCCTGTAAAACAGCCATGCTTTTGGCTTAAAAATGCCCTTTCCAACACCGAACACAGTCTGGTCATGCCATGGAACATAGCCATGCTCTATGTTGTGTTATTCCCTGATTCAGGTTTTTATCCTACCAGACCTTCTCTCACTAATTAGAGCATAACTCCCTGATTTTAACTTCGAATTAGGTGATGTTGGTGTCAATTTAAAGAAAAAAAATTCTATAAAACTAGTATGTTGAACATTTTAGCGAAATCTTACGTAATCTTGGTGATATTACTCCTCCAATTAAACGTTATTTCTTCTCAAGTAGGTTCTGACCTTTAATTACTAATCTGACCATCTTTCCCTCCTGTGAACTCCAAATTGAGTTATTTCAATGGTTTAATTTCCGTGAGACATATATCTATATTTTTTATGTTGACCAATTATTTTAATTCCCCATAAAATCTTCTCAAAAATTCAAACACAGAAGCTTTCCTAACAGATTCTTCCCAAGTTAACCATTTTTTGACTACTGCTTACTAATATGACCATATCTACCTCATATGGACTCAAAATTGAGTGATTCGAGGACTAAAAAATCCATGAGACATATATCTATATTTTTTATGTTAACCATTTCTTTTAATTCCTAACCAATTCTTCCCAGAATTTGAAAAAAAAAAAGCTACCATTGTTAATCCAAAATCCAGTTTCCTAACCAAACCTTTTCTAAGGTTTCAGTTCATCATTTTATTATGTCCTCTTCCATTATTTTCCTAATTTACATCTAATCATATTCCATCAATTTTTCACCACATTTAAATATACAAAATAGCAGCATAAAAATCTTAAAATTTTGTCACTCATACCATACCTATACAGAACTTTCCACACCAATCTAAGTATTCAAACATACATCACTTGCAAGATCAACATGTAACATGATATAGCAACATCCATGGCTAATCATCCAGGTAACAAATATAGTAAATTTCATCAAAGTTCTAAGAACAAAATCCCATATAAATGTTTCTAATTTCAAAGTTTTTATAAAAAATATATTGTTAAACCTACCTAAACATCTCCCTAACTCATTTAGTGAATTCTTTTTCTTGTTTCCTCTTGAAGGAAGTAGCAAGATTCCTCCCTTCCCTTATCTTTTCTAGTAGCTTAAATAAGAGAAGGAGGGTGAGTTTTTGAACCCCAAGAATGAAGAAGAAAGATAGATTTAAGTGGAGATTAACCTAACTTATCTTGAGTACTTAGTCTTCTATACTTCTCCTTCCTCTTTCTTCCTCTCTTCTCTCTTTCTCTTCTTTACTCACTCTACCTTGCTTATGTTTTTTTCTTCTCCCTCACTTGGATAAAATTATAATGTTATAAGGGTGGGTTTTTCTTAAATACACTATCAAGTGGTTCACCTTTCATAACCATGGGTCTACCTTATCACAATTACGGTGCATTTTGTTGTTTTTTGGGGAAAAACAACTCATGTTGTTGTCTTCCTCTCCCTTAGTCAAGATATGCATAGCAAAAGGAGATTTGTATTTTGAAAATCATGTTAAAATGTTCTTAAGACAAGGGACAAGGTCCCTATGATTTAGGGATTCATTTCCTTTTTCTTTTGTTTTAATTAAGTATGATAGGTTTGCCTTTTTAGGTGGTAAATTTCCAGCCATTGAATCCTCCTTGCTTGGCTGAAATTATTTGTGTAGGATAAGGATGTTTTGTCATAATGCCATGTATTATTACCTACTTGTTGAAATTATTAATGTAGGATATAGATGTTTTATCCTAATGCCATGTATTATTTACCTACTTGTTGAAATTATGAATGTAGGATATAGATGTTTTGTCTTAATGCCATGTGACCTAATTTTGATTATTATTACACTACTATTTCTTTCTTGGATTTGGGCTCATTGTTACCCATTTCCTTTACTTTGGCTAAAATTCTACCTTTCATGAAGGGATTGGTCACAGTTTCATAATTTTTAGGCTATCGGTCTAACTTCTATATCCTAGTCCAAGTCTATATTTTATTTCTTGCTTGGGCTATCCTTTTGGCTTGCTAGAAATTCATGTGAAGTGGAAAAACTCTATATGAAGTGTCCATAGGTGAAAACCCAATTTATGGGTAGAGATGTTAAACTTAGTAACTCTAGCTCTTGAATTAGGAAAAATTACCCTAATCCAATCTTCTTGAAATTTTAAGACCTTTACTTACTTCACAAAAATTGATTTTCCTTACCCAAGAATTTCGCCTCTCTTTAGTATGTTATTTCTAATTTTTCCTATTAGGTTTTCTCTCTTTACCTATTCCCTTAATGTTAGAAACATTTTCTATGCATACATAAGGTGAAGAATTTCTAAGGATTATATTTCTTAGATATCTAAAAATTGTCTAATAAATTTTATTTCCTTAATTAATTATTTATGTACCTTTATTAATAAAAAAACATAATTATGGATGTTACATTAAATTTTTATGTACCTTTATTAATAAATGAAACGAAATTAGGGATGTTACACTTGCCACCAATACTCAGCTTCATCCTTTAGCATATATGCTGTAAAGATAACCTGTTACTCTTTAGTGTAGCTCATCACCTCGAAGATCTTCTCTAATTCCCTTATCCACCTTTCAGTTACCGTTGGGTCATTTTGTTAAATGTTTTACCAAATACCGCAAGTGCACGGCGTAGCTGTAGCTAGTCCGGTAAGTACGAGTCGTATCCCACAGAGAACAATGCCAATTACTAGAATTTCACAAAAGGTGCTATCTAAATCGATACAATTCGATGGGAAAATATCGCAATTAAATAGATGAAAGTAACCAATTAAGCAAAGCCTAGGGTTAGGGTTCACCACACTTGTGATACTCAACAACTGATATTTATCTCTAATTGTAATTATCTAGATTATTGAGGATGGTTTACCCTCAATTAATTAGCAATCTCTTTCAAGCATTACCAATCGTACCTAGGTTAATCAAATTCCCTACTTTCGTGGTTCTTAGCTTAACCTAGGTCCATTAAGCTTTATGCCAACCATAGAATGCAATTAATCGGTTTTCTCGTGCCCATTAATTGATTCAATCCTAAAGAATCTTAAATTACTTTCATGATTAAGATAGCCCTAATTAACTATCAAGTTTTGATTTTTAATCTTCACCTTTCAATTCATCGATTAAATACCTAAGACGTGATAGATTGGTGATTAGGCATTCTATCAATTCATTCATGCATATAATAGTCAATCCTAAACAATCTAGAAGCAATCAAAATTAGGGTTTCATCATTCAAGTCATAAGCATGGTATCATCGTATCACAATTGGGTTTACCGAAACCCTAGATCAAATTTACTAACACATCATCAAAACAGAAATCAAATTCATCTTTATTGAATAAATCATGATAGTTCAGTACAATTGAAGGAGAATGAGTAGAAGTAGAAGAAGAGAATATAAATAGAAAGACAAAACCTGGTCTACAGAAAAGTCAGATGAAATACAACTTTGAATGCGGTAAATTCTACTCTAGAACATCAGAATCCACAATGATCTATGTAAAAACCTAGTCTAAAAGTGTTTCCTAAGCCTAAAAGGTGATTCTCCAGTGTTTCCTACAGTCTCCCCCTCCTTTGGCTGCGCATCCCCCAGCTTCTATATATGTTTGGCGGCTAAAACCCTAATTTTTTTCGTTCTGTACGGACCCTGAAGCATGACCGTGTCCCAGGCCATAGTCTGACCGTGCTTTGGGCTGGAATCTGGGGAATTTCTACATTTCTTGCTTAGAGCACAACCTGGCCGTGTTGCATGCCACCAAGCACGGCCTGGCCGTGCTACATGCTGCAAAAGTGCTTTCTTCATGATTTTTTATGTTTAGCCTCCTTGCTTCTTCCTTAGCATATCCCAAGTCCTTTTTTCTATTTCCATGATTGTTTTTCCTTGCTTCTTGGCTTCTTTTGCTCTCCTGAAACCATAAAACAAACCACAGCAGTACCCAGAACAAAGTATAACCAAAAGCGTATAAATAATCACAAGTTACTATGAATTAGGGGGTAAAATATGGCCAATAAGCACTCAAAATTCCCCTTTATCAACTCCCCCATGCTTAAACTTTTGCTTGTCCTCAAGCAAATAACATATCATATCAGAAGGAAGGGGGAAAGATGCAATCAAAATTCTAGAAGATAGAAAAATGCAATACAATTAACTTTTCACTCAATCAGTATGCGCACAATAGATATATGAATAGACAGTTATCAAATAGTCTTTATTCTTCTAAGACTAAATCAAAATTTTTTTTATTATATATCTGTTTCTATTGTTACCATTGGTTGTATGCACCAGACTGATTTTCAAACACTCAAGTAGGCCACCTCATCCTTTAGATCTCCCATTCTTCTAAGACTAAACCAAAAATTCTTCTATTATATATCTGTTTCTATTGTTACCATTGGTTGTATGCACCAGACTGATTTTCAAACACTCAAGTAAGCCACCTCATCCTTTAGATCTCCCTATGTTGCCTTACCCTTATTTCTATTTTTCTTACTTCATTTCTTTTATTTCTTGTCTTCTCTTTTCTTCTTCTCTTTTTTTTATAGAAATATGCCGTGAGTGCATTTTATGCTCCATCTCACTAGGGTATAAGCATCTAGGTACTCATACTAAGGCCTTTTTGGTGCCTTGAAGGAGGTACTCAGAGTGAAAACTTTTTGGGTTTCACATACCCTCATTTTTCACCTCTCCCTACCTTCACACTCTCATAGTGTGAAAATTAGCCTTAGCATACAATTCACAGCACAATAGAGAGATATTTTTCAAAAAATTAGAGGTTTAGTGCTAGAAGAGAAAGACTAAAATAATAACTACCTATTTCATATCCTATTGTGCATCACATGTTCATGAGCTAAAATCAGCCTATACTACACCGGTCTATCTTGGAAACAGCAACTATGTGATTATGCAACAAGACAAAAGGACTGTGATATGTACAATATATACATGCAAAGAAAAGCTAAATTGGCAAATAAACATGGCTAGTGCAGATCATAAACTCAGGCACTAAAAATCAAATACGAAAGTACACTTCCCCATGCTTAAACCAAACAGTGTCCTCAATGTCATAAATATAAAAAAATACAGGCAAAGGGGAGAAAGAACTTACATACTCACTGGTCATCCGGTGGTGGTGGAGGGGGGTGCTAGCCCAGGTGCCAGGTATACCAGGCCTGCATCATACCCTGCATGTTGTGGATGGATTCTTGCATGGCATGTTGGGTTACTCTCTGGGAAAGTTGCTCAGCCTCAATGCTAATCCTGGAAGAGATGGAGTTCAGATCCTCCGGGGGAGCAGATGAAAGACCTGCACGATCAGTAAAATGAGAGTGGGGTGAGGGTGGAAGGGCCATAAGTGGCTCCATGGGGAAATCTTCCTCTGCTGGAGGAATCTCAACACCCTCTCTATCATCCTCTAAGGAGTAAGTCCAATTTTCCCTGTTGGTCACTACGGTCCTAGTAGGATTTGGGAGGCGGAAGAGTGTATGTCTGCGAAGATACAACCAGTATTCGGCATTTTTCTTAACAACAAGTTTCATGTTCAAACAAGATTCCAAATCAATCCTGTTGCTACCAATTACTGGTTGCATCCCTTGTAAATGAGCCTCAAACCCTAACCCTCTAGCTAAGGCAGTGACCAAGCCTCCCATAATTACTCTCCCATTCATCGCACCACCTATCCTAGCCATCTGATGAGCCATGAAGGCTCTTGTGTCCACCTTTGCACTGTGTACCATAGCATATAGAAAATAAAGCTCTATTTGATTGGCAACCCCATCACTCTCAGCCCTACCAAAAATAGTATGGGCTATAAGACCCTATAAATATTTGAAGGTAGGGTTGCAAATAAAAAAGGCTTTGGAACTTGATGCACTGTATTGCCCCTCAATAGCAATTGAGTTCCAAAAAATGTTAGCAAGAAAACTAGAGGGTACTGATCTAGTACCTCTTGGAGGTAGGCTAAACAGTGCATTAAATTCAGCTAAGGTGAGATTGAAGGTACGGTTAAATAGTTTAAAGTTTACTTGGCCCTAACTGACGTTGGGGCCTCGAAACAAGACTATATTGATGGAGATGAAAAACTCCAAGGTGGGTCTAGGATAGGCTGGGTACCGTAATGAGATGAAAGTGTTCCACCCAATCCGATCAATCAAGTATTGGACATCATTTAAAAGCCTAAGCCTATCCAAATAATCCTCATCCATGTACCGGGTACTCAGCATTCCCCGTCTAACCAAAGTATCGTATCATGTCCGTTGACTATCATCAACGAACATAATACCATACTCATTAATTTGATGAGGAAGTTGGGGCGGTGGTTGATTGCGTCCTCTACGTGTTTGATGGGATTGGGTGGATGGTTGCCCTGTTCGGGCTCTTTTGGGACCCATTTATAAAAAATTGCAATGAAAAATAAAGGGGTACCAAATGCACTTCAAAGTTTCAAATGTGGCAGGAAACAGAAAGCAGGGGATATCAAAGCCAAAAGTGCAAATCTCAGTCAATACAAGTTAGTCAAATGCTATGCAAATCAATGGATGCAATTATAGAATTATGCAGAGACAACTGAGAAATTTAGACCATCACAAGTAGTACACAAAAAACTAATGCATCAGAACAATCAAAGCTAGAAATTTAAGGTAAAACAGAGCAATGGATGGCTCAAAAGATACACAGCAGAACAGATAAAGTTCAATGCAAATAACCAGTCCAAATAAGAATCAAAGAGTATTGCAGTCAACAAGTTCATGAATGATTATCCTAATAAAAAACTTGCATCATGGAGGGCATGTCCAAACTAATGAAATACTAGCAAGTGGTACGGATAATCAGCATGCATCAAGTATTCTAAAGCTGCTGGGTAACTAATACTAGAAAACTAGAATCATTCCTAATCAGAGCCAGAAACCAGTCCAAACAGAAACCAGGATTTTATTTATGCAGAAAATTAAAACAGAGTTAGAGATAAAGAATTACCTGATTCAAGCGCTGCTATGGGAAGCCAAGAACGCAGCTATGGGTATGGGGAAAATGCAACAATGGGGATGGGTAAAGGGGTATGGGGACAACGAATGGGAGAGGGTGAATGGTGGTGGGTCTCGATGGGGAGGGGGGAAAATTTTTCCTAGTATGGGCACAGTGGATGGCGAAGAGGGGAGAATGGGAGAAGGAGAGTGGGTTAGGGCACAAACTGGGGAAGGGAAAGGGAGAGGAAGGATGGAAATTGGGGTTGAAGGCGTGGGTTAGGAAGGATGGAAATGGGTCTCGGGGAAGGAGATGAAGGGAGAAGAGAAGAGAGAGCACAGGAGAAGGGGAGCAAGAACACGGGTGGGAATGGGTGAACACGAGAGAGAAGGAGGGAAAATAAAAAGGTTAAATTGGGGGGCCATGCCCGAAGCACGACCGTGCTTCTAGCTGGCTGCTGCAACCTGCTTGTTTCCTCCCCTTTTTTTACTTACCTGGGCCACGGCCGTGTCCTGGGACACAGCCTGCCCGTGTTCCTGGCGAGTTTGCATACTTTTTCACATTGTTGCCCATGCTTACAGCATGGTCATGGTGGGGGACACGGGCAGCCCGTGTTGCTGGCTGGAATCCTCATTTCTTCAATTTTTACCTCAGCTTTTGACTCTCTTTGAACTCCTTTGCTTCTAACCCCTTTATACTACCTTGGAAACATGGGAATGGACCTGAAAATCAAAAGAAAAACACTCATTAAACTTCAACCTAAGAAATTAACTAAATTAAAGATGAAAACCAAAACTTAAAGCTAGAAATCAAACAAAAGGAAACTTTAGAAATCAAAATCTGGGTTGCCTCCAACAAATCCCTTGTTTAAAGTCATTAGCTCGACTCCCTTGCTCATTATTGGATTGTTGAGGGCTCTAAGAGAGCTTGGGTGGCCTTCTTTTCAACTGGTTGTCCCATCACAAAATGCTTAAGGCGTTGTCCGTTGACTTTGAAGGATTCGGTAGGTTCACTCCATACCTCCACTGCTCCATATGGAAAAACTCAAGTTACTTGGAATAGACCGAACCAACGAGAATGGAGTTTCTTGGGAAAAAGTTTCAGCCTTGAATTAAATAGCAAGATCCAATCTCCTACTTGTAATTGGTGCCTAAGGATGTGCTTATCATGCCATCTTTTTGTTCTTTCTTTGTATAACTTAGCATTGTCATAAGCATCAAGCCTCAGCTCATCTAACTCATTCAATTGTAGGCATCTCCTTTTTCCAGCAGCTGACAAGTCAAAATTAATTGTTTTGACTGCCCAATACGCCTTGTGTTCAAGCTCTATCGGCAAGTGACAGGGTTTCCCATATATCAACCGAAAAGGTGTGGTCCCTATCAGTGTTTTATATGCAGTCCTGTAAGCCCATAATGCATCATCAAGCTTGAGAGACTAATCTTTTCTTGCCTTTGATATGGTCTTCTCCAGTATTGCTTTGATTTCTCTATTTGATATTTCCACTTGTCCACTTGTCTGAGGATGGTAGGTTAGAGCCATTTTATGAGTGACTCCATATTTCTTCAAGAGATTTTGAAACTGTTGCTTAGTGAAGTGGGAACCTTCATCGCTTATCACAGCTCGAGGCACTCCAAATCTTGGGAAAATTACCCTCTTGAAGAGCTTGGCAACCACTCTAGCATCATTGGTGGGGGATGCCACTACTTTTACCCACTTATACACATAGTCCACAGCCACTAGAATATACTTGTTCCTGCATGAAGATGGAAAAGGACCCATAAAGTCAATGCCCCAAACATCAAATATTTCTACTTCTAAAATACTGTTCAGAGGCATCTCATTCCTTCTTGATATGTTGCCAACTCTTTGACACTGCACATCTTTGAAAAGCGTAGGCCAATAAAAACCAGCCTGGAGAATTTTAGTTGCAGTCTTAGAAATGCTGGTATGGCCTCCACAAGGTGAACTATGGCAATGGAATATAACGCTATAAACTTCTTCCTCCGGAATACACCTTTAGAATATGCCATCTGCACACCATTCGTATAAACATGGATCATCCCAATAGTAAGACTTAATATCAGAGAAAAATTTCTTTCTCTGATGGTAGCTCAACCCCTCAGGTAGTATTTTGCATACAAGATAGTTCACAAAGTCTGCATACCAAGGAGCATCGGCATAAGTGACCATAAGGAGTTGGTCATTAGGAAAGGAATCGTCTATAGGCAATTCATCTTTGTCATCTCTCATGAGATCTTCCCTAAGTCTTGAAAGATGGTCTACAACCACATTCTCTGTTCCTTTCTTATCCCGAATCACAAGATAAAACTCCTGTAATAAGAGGATCCATCTAATCAGTCTTGGCTTGGCATCCTTCTTACTTAGCAGGTACCTGATGGCAGCATGATCTGTGAATACTATGACTTCGGATCCCAGCAAATATTGTCGAAATTTGTCAATCGCAAACATTTTTGCCAAGAGCTCCTTTTCAGTGGTGGAATAGTTTACTTGGGCTTCATCCAGGGTCTTACTAGCATAATAGATGACAGAGGGCTTTTTATCTCTCCTTTGCCTAAGTACAGCTCCTACAGCATAGTCACTTGCATCACACATTATCTTGAAGGGAAGGCTCCAATCGGGAGGTTGTATGATCGGTGCAGATATTAGTGCCTCCTTTAACCTACAAAAAGCACGCAAGCAGTCATTATCAAATAAGAATGGGACATCTTTAATGAGTAAATTAGTTAAGGGTTTAGAGATTTTAGAGAAGTCTTGGATGAATCTTCTGTAGTAGCCCGCATGCCCAAGAAAACTCTTCACTTCCTTAACATTTGATGGTGGTGGCATTGTCTGAATTGCTTCTATCTTCGCTTTATCCACCTCTATTCCCCTTTCAGATACCAATTGTCCAAGAACTATTCCTTCCCTTACCATAAAATGGCATTTTTCCCAGTTCAATACCAGATTGACTTCCTCACATCTCTTAAGTACCTGTGTCAAATTATTTAAACAATCATCAAATGAGGTACCAAAGACAGAAAAGTCATCCATAAATACTTCCATTATTTCCTCAATAAAGTCAGAGAAAATAGCCATCATACATCTTTGGAAAGTGGCTAGTGCGTTACACAATCCAAATGGCATCCTTCTATATGCAAAGGTGCCATAGGGACAAGTGAACATTGTCTTTTCTTGGTCGTCTGGATGGATAAAGATCTGAAAGAATCCTGAGTATCCATCCAGATAACAAAAGTGTGAATGTTTAGCCAATCTTTCCAACAATTGATCAATAAAAGGCAAAGGGAAGTGATCTTTACGGGTGGTCTTATTCAATTTTCTATAATCAATACACATACGCCAACCCGAAATAGCTCTAGTAGGGATCAATTCATCATTATCATTTTTAACAACAGTCATAACTCCCTTTTTAGGAACCACATGAACTGGATTTACCCATTCACTATCTGAGATAGGATAGAGTGAGGAAAGGAGAGGAAGAAAGGAAGAAAGAGGAAGGAGAAGTCTAGGGGACTAAGTGCTCCAGGTAAGTTTAACAATATTTCTTTTTGAAGAAAACTTTTGAAACTTATAATATTTATATGAGATTTTGATCTTAGAACTGTGATGATTGGTCATGGATGTTGCTATGTCATGTTACATATTGATCTTGCATGTGATGTATGTTTGAATACTTAGGCTGGTATAGAAAGTTCTACATAGGTATGGCTATGGTTGGTAAAATTTTAAGCTTCTGTATTTTAATTGCTAGAAATCATCTATACAGAATTAAAATAAATAGTTAACATAAGAATTGTAGATATGTGTGCCACAGATTTTTAGCCACTGGAATCATTCAATTTGGAGTCCATATGATGTAGCTATGATCCGATTAGGTAGCGAAGGTCAGAAAATGGTTCATCAGGGAAGAATATGTTAGAATAGCTTCGGTATTTTAATTTCTGGGAATTATCTGTATAGAATTAAAATAAATAGTTAACATACTAAATGTAGATATGTGTGTCTCAGATTTTTAGCCATTGGAATCATTCAATTTGGATTTCATATGATGTAGATATGTTCTGATTAGGTAGAAAAGGTCAGAAAATGGTTCATCAGGGAAGAATATGTTAAAATAGCTTCGGTATTTTAATTTCTGGGAATTATCTGTATGGAAGTAAAATAAATGGTTAACATAAGAAATGTAGATATGTGTGTCACGGATTTTTAACCACTGGAATCATTCAATTTGGAGTCCATATGATGTAGATATTATCCGATTAGGTAGCAAAGGTCAGAAAATGGTTCATCAGGGAAGAATATGTTAGATTAGCTTCGGTATTTTAATTTCTTGAAATTATTTGAATGGAATTAAAATAAATGGTTAACATAAGAATTGTATATATGTGGGTCACAGATTTTTAGCCACTGGAATCATTCAATTTGGAGTCCATATGTGGTAGATATGGTCCGATTAGTAAGAAAAGGTCAGAAAATGGTTTATCAGGGAAGAATATGTTAGGATAGCTTCGGTGTTTTAATTTCTGAGAATTATATGTAGGGAATTAAAATAAATGGTTAACATATAATTAAATATATATGTGTCACGGATTTGTAACCACTGGAATCATTCAATTTGAAGTCCATATGAGAAAGAGATGAGCTGATTAGTAGTCAAAGGTCAGAAAATGGTTCATCAGGGAAGAATATGTTAGGACAGCTTCTGTATTTTAATTTCTGGGAATTATCTATATGGAATTAAAATAAATGGTTAACATAAGAATTATAGCTATGTGTGTCATGGATTTTAAGCCACTGGAATCACTCAAGTTGGAGTCCATATGAGGTAGATATGGTCTGATTAGTAGGTAGAGGTCAGAACCTATCTAAGAAGAAATAACCTATACATTTAGGGAGTAATATCACCTTGATTTCTTAATAGTTCACTACAATGTTCAACATAATAGTTTTAGATAATTGTTTTATCTTGAAATTGACACCAAGATCACCTACATCAGAGTTAAATTGAGGGAGTTATGCTCTGATTAGTAAGAGAAGGTTAGATAGGATGAAAACCTGCATCAAGAAAATAAAGAAATAAAATTAGTATTTAAAAAAGAAGATGAATCTTAATAAATGACTAGTATAGCCATAGCCATTGCCATTGTATGAACTTCTTTCCATCTTAAGTGTGAAATTCTGACATGAAAATATTTTATAAAGTGATATTTAAAATGGTTATGTTCATGGCATGATTACCAATGATTTATGATAATAATTATATTTTGATGAACATACTTGTTATTGAAAGCATATTTTTTGCTATCATTGTGAAAGGAAAAGAAATGAGCACGGTCTCATGGCAATCCGTGTGGTGCGCCAGTAGGGGACACCCTACCAACGGTTATGATCATGTTAATGAGAAAAGAAAGAGAAAGTGGGCCATGTCAGATGGAGCGAGAAAAGCCCATACCGGAGAGTAGAGGATACTCACCCTGACCGAGGTAGCTTGAAATGAGAATAAGTTGATGGCTATCATATGATATTTTGAAAATAGTTAATCCTGTCATACATATCATTACAGTATGATTCTTATGTGCATAGATATAATGCATTATGTGACCATAGATATTTTCTGTAGTTTATACAGCTGAACATGATGTGATGAGCTATATTGATGATAATTTATTGTTGAACTTACTGGGATTTAATTCTTACTATATTTCCATATCATGTTCAGAAAATTAGTTATGCAGATTTTTCTATAGCTCTGGCTTTTAGTGCACATTGGATCGAGTACTTTATGTTAGGCAGATCCCAGAAGCAAATAAAATGTTTGTGGTCAAGTTGGCTTAGATCCCGGTGAAGGTGCAACCACCCGCACCTGTATCTCCAGAATTGGTCAACCAGAATAAATAAGATGTGGATTTTATGTGTTTGATATGTTGTACGTATGTTTTGATTAATGACATGTATGTGAACTCTGTATTGTATAAATTAAATAAATGTTATATTGAGTTAAGTTGTAACGAGGTAATAACTTCATGGTATTTTTTTAAAAAAAATTTGATACTTAAATGGAGTTGTTACACCACCAAGCACGGCCTGGCTGTGTTGCATGCTGCCGAAGTGCTTTCTTCATGATTTTTGATATGTATCCTCATTGCTTCTTCCTTAACATATCCTAAGTCCTTTTGGCTCTTTCCATGATTGTTTTTCCTTGCTTCTTGGCTTCTTTCGCTCTCCTACAACCATAAAACAAACCACAGCAGTACCCAGAACAAAGTATAACCAAAATCGTATAAATAATTACAAGTTACTATGAATTAGGGGGTAAAATATGGCCAATAAGCACTCAAAATTCCCCTTTATCAGGTCATAGCCACCTTGGAAAGATTCAAAAACTCAGATAGCCCATTTTTATTTTTAGCCACTCGGTTGTTTGGATTATTTTCTCTATTAAGGTTGTTATTGTTTTGGAGATGTTGTAGAACTTGATTGGTGGTTGTGACTTGGTCTCAAATTGCTGTAGCCAAGTTGCGTAAGGTTTCTTCTGCATTGTTTGAAGGGTTCCTCCTCGGTGGTTGCATATCCTACTGTGGCAAAAATAGAGTTATGCTGCTATTGAGTTGATCAAGCCAAATAGTTAATATTTACAGTAGTCATAACACCACATCAACATATAGATAGGAAACACTAGTAATTTCTTACCTATATGAAATTATTAATCCTCTACACAACATAACCACAAACATACTCAAGACACTATAAGATCGATTTAGATAACCATCCACCCACTGGCCATTTAGGATCGACCTGCTCTAGTACAAATTATGTAACAACTCTATTTTTTTACATATAGACATGTATATATTTTGTAAAATCGTATTAAGTCGTTACCTCTTTACTTTTAACTATTTAATTCATAATAACATTCAATTAAATTAACCAAGCATAATTAAAGTTTATGGTATACCATTAATACTGATACAACTCTGAGTTTACATACACATCATTAATTTAAAACATCCATACAAAAATCAAACACATATATGTCTACATCTTATCCATCCATATTGACCAGTTCTGGGAATACGGGTGCGGGTGGTTGCACCTTCACTGGGATCTTAGCCAACTTGACGTAACGTACGTTAAAAGCTGGTCATAGAGAATATCTACATATTTAGTCTTCTGAACATGATATGGAAAATAGTGATAATTAAATCCTAGTAGGTTCAACAATAAATCATAATTATCATCAATATAACTCATCATGTCATATTCATCTGTATAAGTTATAGTAAATACCTTAGGTCATATGAATGCACTTTATCTATGCACATGAAAATTATATAGTAATGACATATATGGCATGAATAACTATTTTTAGAATATTACATGATATCTATTAACTTATTTTCATATCAAGCTATCTCGATTAGGGTGAGTACTTTCTATTCTCCAGTATGGAATTTTCTCACTCCATTCGACACTTTCTCTTTCTTTTCTCATTATCATAGTCATAGCCGTGAGTAGGGCGTGCTCTACTGGTGCAACACACAAACCTCCATGTGACCATGTTCGTCTCTTTTCTTTTCTTTTCACGTTAATAGCCAAAAATATGATCTCAATAACAAGTATGTTCATTATACTCACATGCCATAATTTATAATCAAAGCATAATAATTACCAAAAATCATTGGTAAAATGCAATCATGCTACGATCATAACCATTTTCTAATATCACTTTATAAAATATTTCCATGTCAAAATTTCACATTTAAGATGGTAAGGAGTTCATGCAATGGCAATGGCTAAGGCATACACTTGTCATTTATTATTTTCATTTATAAGATTCTTCTTCTTTCTTAAATATTATTTTCATCTTTTTATTTTCTTTATGCTTGGCCTTTAATTACTTTTCTCCTACTTATATCATTTCCAACACATGTTCTCACAAATTTTATGGGGCATTCTTCTCCTATTTGGTTTCTATTACTATGCTATAGTGAATGAGGTTCATTTAGCGTAGAAAAATGTTGAAAATAAGCTTTACCAACTCCCAACAAGGCCTGGCCATGTTCCAAGACACAGCCATGCTTGAAAAATACTTCCAACGTACTCAAAAATAGCTTTGAACATGGCCTACCCGTGTTGAAGTAACCCAAAACACGGCCTAACCGTGTTCTGTAACCTTCCCTCACTTATTCAATCATATCTGCCTCATACAAACTCTAAATGAGGTGATTACAAAGCCTATAAAAAGTTAAGCAACTTAAATATAACTTCTATGTTTATCATTTATTCATATTCTTTACTAATGATTCCCAAAAATTCGAAACTAAAAACACTTAACACACACACACACACACACACACACACAGATATATATATATATATATATATATATATATATATATATATATATATATATATATATATATATATATATATATTAAGTTAACAATTTTCTTTAATTACTTACATATTTTGCCTAGAAATTCAAACACAGAAGCATACTTAACAAATTCTTTCCTGGTTACCTAGTGTTTTACTACTGCTTACTAATCTGACCATATCTTCCTCATATGGAATCAAAATTGAGTGATTTTTGTGCAGAGACGTCCGTGAGATATATATCTACATTTTTATGTTAACCATTTCTTTTAATTTCCAACCAGTGCTTCCCAGAATTCCATAAACAAAAGCTTCACTGGTTATTCCGAAATCCAATTTTCAAACCAAACCCTTCCTATGGTTTTAGTTCATCATTTTATTACATCCTTTTCCATTTTCTTTCTAATTTACATCTAACCATAAGATTACTCATTTCAACATTTTAATTAGATTCCTTACACTTAATTTAACATATTCCATCATCATCTTCTAAAGAAAACATAAAATCAAATTATGCATTATTCAGGGTGTTCCTAATAGAAATTTCTCATGGTCTTCTTCTAGGTGTTTAAGGCCATATTCATTTTATCAATCTAACTATATCCCATCAATTTTTCACCACATTTAAATATACATAACAGTAGTACAAAACACTAAAATTTTGCCACCCATAGCCAAACCTATGCAGAACTTTCTACACCAACCTAAGTATTCAAACATACATAATATGCAAGATCAATATGTAACAAGATCAAAATGCCATACAAATGTTATAAATTTCAAAAACATTCTTCAAAAAGAGATATTGTTAATCCTACCTAAAGATCTCCCTAGCTCACTTAGTGAATTCTTTTTCTTGTTTCCTCTTGAAGGAAGTGGTAAGATTTCTCCGTTCCCTTAACTTTTTCAGCAACTTGAATAAGAGAGGGAGGGTGAGTTTTGAACCGTAAGAATGAAGAGAAAAGATGGATTCAAGTGGAGATTAAGCTAACTTACCTTGAATACTTATTCCTTTAGACTTCTCCTTCTTCTTCCTTCCTTTCTTCTCTTCTCTTTCTCTCCTTTCCTCACTCTACTTTGCATCCATTTTTCCTCTCCCTCACTAGGAAGAAATTATAATGTTATAAGAGTGGTTTTTTGTAACATCCCATAATTTTTATTTTTAAATAATAATTTTTTTCTATAAAAAAAATATTTTTATTTGTTTAAAAATGATTATATTATGCTAAAAGCAAGTATATTTTTAATTAAAGTAATTATTATTTTGCTTGAAATAATTATACTGGCCTTTAATAATTTTTTGTTGTATTTTTAGAAATATTCTTTCTTTCATTATGTATAAAGATATTTATTTTATGATTTGTTTTATTAAGATTTTTATCAAGAAAAATCATGATTTAAGAGTTTAACTAAAGGTTTATGATAATGGAAATTTTTTAAAAAAATTGAAATATTTTAGGATGAAAAACATAAATTATATGAATATATATAAAAAAATCCTATTAGTCAATTATTAAATTATTATTATTATTATTATAAAATAAAAAAATAAAAAGGGGAAGGGGGAGACAAGGAGACAGAGGCTACGAATTTCGAAAAAATTGAATAGTGAGAGTGAATAGTGTGAATAGTACCTTCAATTTATCTCTAGATCTGGAGTGCCTATTGGCTTCCGATCTCCAAACTGAGGATACCATTGGATTCAGGACGGAGAATACTACAATTTTGACCAATTAATTTTTCAAATCAGTCGTTGAATCGTCGAAGATTTGAAGTAGAAAATCTCAGAAAAAGTTAAACTCTGAAACTCTTACTTAGAGACCTCCAATTGAAAATCTAACACTGTAGATAGATTCAGGAGCTCGATAAACCTTAGGATATGATATTTTTCAACTATCTGACAACTTTTTGTTCTTGGTGAATAGTATTTTTTGGCTGTGAATAGTGACCAAGCTCCTAGAGTCATTTTCTAAGTCTTTGGACCCTCTAAACATGTTTTTGAAGTCTAATTAGTCAAATTTAGATTGGAAAAGTACATTTTAGGGCTGTCCAACCAGGAGCCCTACCTTGTGAGTAGATAATTCTTTCTATGACTTGCCTCATACTCTTCTTGAACTATAAATGTACTATTGTTTCTGTTTATAAATTATTTATACAATTATAAGTTTATTAAATGTGTTAAAATATCTGTTATACTTACAAACTGGCACATAGTTCAAGAAGAGTATGGTTTTAGAAATGTATTTTGGAACTCATTGAATATGTGGTTCTAAATGTATTTATCATTATTTGATAAAGTGAATATTATGTGTATGATGCATTGATTTGTAAAGTTATATACTTGTGAAAATGAGGCATGTCATATTATAAATGAGATTGAATGGCAAGCGTAAAGCTCATGGCAAGTTGCTTGATAATTTTCTATTGTATTTGATGAATATGCATTAATATATATGTATTTATATGTATGGATGAATATTGACAGGTTGTATAGCTTGTGATGGTACCGAATAGGGGTCACCCTATTAGCCTGAGTGAGCTGAGGGAGGACCGTTCCAACCGAGTAACAGTGGTAATGTGAGGAGGCAGATGGGTGATGGACTCACATTCCCTGATCACTATTGTGACTGTAGTCGATCAGTTACTATGCGTATAGCAAATTGCATTGACCAAATGCCGAATGAAGCAGGTCATTTTACATCGAGTGTGTGGGTTGACCAGATCGCCGAGTAAGGCAGGTCATTTTTAAATTAAGTGTGTGGGTTGACCAGATCACTGAGTGAGGCAGGTCATTTTTAAATTAAGTGTGCCAAACCGCCAAGTGAGACAGGTGCATTAAAAGTGATGATTTTATCTCCAAATCATTATATTTTACTATAGCTTATACAACTGAGCATAACAACATTTGTTTAATGATTATACCATGGTGCATATGGTTTTGGATATTTGAATATCCTTTAATTTAAGAATATTTGAAATACGGGTCCTATATGAATGTATTTCTGAACTGTATTTTCTATGTGACACATTTTAAAATATAAGTACATCCATATGCTGACCTAAGAGGTCATAGGAGGAATTATTTGTTCACTGAGTTGTCAAACTCACTACACGATATTTTTACATTTTTCATATGAGAATACAAGTCTGATAATGCAGATAGGTGATCAGTTAGGTGACATATTCTGTGGGTGAGTCTACATTGCTTCCAAGGCTCACGGTCTTTGAATTATACTATATTTGTATTCTAGAGTGCTCTGAACGCTACAGGCAGGATCCCCATTTCTGTTGTATTTTGATGTTTATAGACTTGGTCCGCATTTTTTGTATACATGAGAGAACCTATATGTATATGTTCCCATGATAAAGAATTGAATTATGCATCTTTATGGAGAATATCTTATTGCGAAAAATAAAAATGTTTATTTTACGTAACGTAAATTGGGGGCATTACATTTTTGCTTAAATAAATTATCAAGTGGTCCTCCTCTTATAATCATAAGTCTACCTTACCACAATTAGGATGCACTTGATTACTTTTTGGGGGAAGACAACTTATGTTCTTGTCTTTCTCTCCCTTAGTCAAGATATGCATAGCAAAAGGAGATTTGTATTTGAAAATCATGATAAAATATTCTTAAGACAAGGGACAAGGTCCCTTTGATTTAGGGATTCATTTAATTTTTCTATTATCTCACTCAAGTATGATAGATTTACCTTTCTAAGTGGTAAATTTCCAGCCCTTGAGTCTCCCTTGCTTGGCTAAAATTATTTGCGTGGGATATGGATATTTTTTCCTAATGCCATGTATTATTACCTACTATATCATCACATGGCTTGCTGAAATTATTAGTGTAAGATATACATGTTTTGTCATAATGCCATGTATTATTACCTACTATATCATCACATGGCTTGCTGAAATTATTAGTATAAGATATAGATGTTTTGTCTTAATGCCATGTAACCTAATCTTAATTATTATTACACTACTATTTCATCATATGGTTCTTATTTTTCCTTCTTAGATTTGGGATCATTCTTGCCTATTTCCTTTGCTTTGGCTGAAATTCTACATCTTATGGAGGGCTTGGTAACATTTTCATGATTTTTAGGCTATCGGTCGAACTTCTATATCTTAGTACAAGTCTAGGTTATATCTCTTCCTTGAGCTATCCAATTGGCTTGCTAGAAACTCATGTGAAGTGAAAAAACAAACTCTATGAAGTGTCCATAGGGGAAAGTCCAATGTATGGGTGGAGATGTTAAACTTATGAACTCTAGCTCTTGAATTAGGAAAAATTACCCTAATCCAATCTTGAAATTTTAAGACATTTACTTACTTCCAAAAATTTATCTTCCTTACCCAAGAATTTCACCTCTCTTTAGGATGTTTTCTAATTTTTCTTGTTAAGTTTTCTCTCATTACCTACTCCCTTATTGTTAGAAATATTTTCTATGCATACACATAAGGTGAAAAATTTCTAAGGCTTATATTTTTTCTTAGATATCGAAAAATTGTTTAACAAGTTTTATTTTCTTAATTAAATATTTATGTACCTTTATTAATAAATAAAACAAAATTAGAAATGTTAGAATTGCATTTTACCAATAATTTTTGGTAATGACTATGCTTTGATGATAAATTATGACATGACAGTATAATGAACATACTTGTTATCGAAATCATATTTTTGGCTATTAATGTGAAAAGAAAAGAAAAGAGACGAGTACAGTCATATGGCGATCCATGTGGTGCACCAGTAAGGGACGCCCTACTCACGGCTATGATTATGATAATGACAAAAGAAAGAGAATGTGTGCCATGATGGACATAGTGAGAAAAGCCCATACCAGAGAGTAAAAAGTACTCATCCTAACTAGGGTAGCTTGATATAAAAATAAGTTGGTAGTCATCATATGATAATGTAAAAATAGTTATTCATGCCATACATATGATTACTACACAATTTTCATATGCATAGATAAAGTGCATTCATGTGACCTAAGATATTTGTTGTAGCTTATATAGATAAACATGACATTATGAGCAATATTGATGATGATTATGATTTATTGTTGAACCTACTGAGATTTAATTCTCACTATATTTCCATATCATGTTTAGAAAACTAGATTTGCAAATTATCTCTATGGCTCTGGCTATTACTGCACATTGCATCGAGTTACTCTATTTTGTGCAGATCCTAGTAATTAATAAGTTGTTTGTGGTTGAGTTGGCTAAGATCCCAGTGAAGGTGCAACTACCCACACCTATATCTCCAGAATTGGTCAACATAGATGAATAAGAAGTAGATATTTATGTGTTTGACTTTTATACGGACGTTTTTAATTAATGATATGTATGTGAACCCATAATTGTATCAGTGTTAATGGTATACCATAAACCTTAATTATGCTTGGTTAATTTAATTGAATGTTATTATGAGTTCAATAGTTAGAAGTAAAGAGGTAATGACTGCATGGGATTTTATAAATATCTATATGTATATATGTATAAAAAAAAGAGTTGTTACATAATTGGTATCAGAGCAGGTCGATCCTAGATGGTCAGTGGGTAGATGGTTATCTGAATCGATCTTATAGTGTCTTGAGTATGTTTGTGGTTATGTTTTGTAGGGGATCGGTGATTTAATATAGGTAAAAAATACTTTTGTTTCCTATTTATATGTCGAAGTGGTGTTATGATTGCTTTAATATTTTTGAATTAATTATTTGGCTTGATCAACTCAATAGCAACATAACTCTGTTTTTGCCACAGTAGCATATAGCACCACTGAGGAGGAACCCTACAAACAATGCGAAAGAAACCCTGCACAACTTGGCTAAGCAATTCAAGACCAAGTCACAGCCACCAATCAAATTCTACAACATCACCAAAATAGTAACAACTTGAATAGAGAAACTAATGTAAACAACTGGGTGGCTGAAAATGATAATAGCCTATCTGAGTTCTTGAGAACTAGACCACCTTCTTTCCAAGGTGGCTATGACCCAACGGTAACTGAAAGGTGGATAAGGGAATTGGAGAAGATCTTCGAGGTGATTGGCTGCACTAATTAGCAGCAAGTTGTCTTTGCTGCATTTATGTTGAAGGATGAAGATGAGTGTTGGTGGTGAGGGGCCAGAGAGCTGCTAACCCACCAAAGGAGGCAGATCACCTGACAGGTGTTTAAGGACATTTTCCTATAGAAGTACTTTCCAAGTACTGTGCGGGCCAAGAAAGAAGTCGAATTTCTCCAACTCATACAAGGTAACATGTCGGTAGATCAATACATCGCTAAGTTCGAGGAGTTGTCTAAATTTTCTCCTTACTTGAGGTTTAACCCTATGAAGCATGGAAGGAAATTAAGTTTGAAGTAGGACTGAATCTTAAAATTAAGAATGCGGTGATAGCCTTAGAAATAAAGGAGTTTGTACCCTTGATAAATAAACCTAGAATTTTAGATAAGAGTTTAAGGGCAATGGAGAATGGTAAACTGAGGTAAAACCTATGGAAGAGGAAGAAACAATTCCCCAAACCTGACAAAAATGTGAAGGGAAGAGGATATAGAGCTGGTAAAAGGTCATTAACTACAAATTCTCGAATTTTTCAACAAGACCTCGCCACAGTCAAGTGCACTAAGTGCGAATGTATGCATGGTAACTGGCCATGCTACATTGGGTTAGATATCTGCTTCAAATGTAACATCCCTAATTTCGTTTCATGAATTAATAAAAATGCAAAAGTATTTAAAGTAACATCCCCAATTTCATTTCTTTTTAAGGTACATAAATATTTAATTAAGGAAATAAAATTTATTAGACAATTTTTAGATATCTAAGGAAATATAATCCTTAGAAATTCTTCACCTTACGTGTATGCATAGAAATGTTCTAACATTAATGGAATAGGTAAAGAGAGAAAACCTAAGAGGAAAAATTAGAAATAATATACTAAAGAAAGGTGAAATTCTTGGGTAAGGAAGATAAATTTTTGGAAACAAGTAAAAGTCTTAAAATTTCAAGAAAACATTGGATTAGGGTAATTTTTCCTAATTCAAGAACTAAAGTTACGAAGTTTAACATATTAAACCATACATTGGGCTTTCACCTATGGACACTTCATATATAGTTTTTTCACTTCACATAAGTTTCTAGCAAGCCCATTGGATAACCTAAACAAGAAATAAAACATAGACTTGGACTAGGATATAAAAATTGGACCGATAGCCCAAAAATTATGAAAATGTGTCCAAACCCTCCAAGTAAGGTAGAATTTTATCCAAAGCAAAGGAAATGGGTAGGAATAAGCCCAAATCCAAGAGAAAAAATAAAATAAAATAAATCATGTGATAATGTAATAAAGATTAGGTTACATGGCTTTAAGACCAAAATTTAGCAAGTGGTATGACAATACAAGGCTTTAGGACAAAACATCTATATCCTACACTCATAATTTTAGCAAGTGGTATGATAATACATGAAATTAGGACAAAACATTCCTATCCCACACAAATAATTTCAACCAAATAATGGAGATTCAAGGGTTAGAAATTTGCCACCTAAAAAGGAAAACCTATCGTAATTGATTAAGACAAAAGAAAAAGGAAATGAATCCCTAAATCAAAGGGACCATGTTCCTTATCTTAAGAACATATTATCATAATTTTCAAAATAAAAATCTCATTTTCCTATTCATATCTTAACTAAGGAAGAGGAAGGCAAGAACATGAATTGTTTGTTTTCCAAAAATTCAACCAAGTGTATCCTAATTGTGATAAGGTAGACTCATGATCATGAAAGGTGAATTATTTAGTGGTCTATTTAAGCAAAACCCACCCCTACAACATTAGAATTTTCATCCAAGTGAGGGAGAGGAAAAACAAACGCAAGGTAGAGTGAGGAAAGGAGAGAAAGAAAGGAAGAAAGAGGAAGGAGAAGTCTAGAGGACTAAGTGCTCAAGGTAAGTTTAACAATATTTCTTTTTGAAGAAAATATTTGAAACTTGTAATATTTATACGAGATTTTGATCGTAGAACTTTGATGATTGGTCATAGATGTTGCTATATCATGTTACATATTATGTATGTTTGAATACTTAGGCTGGTGTAGATAGTTCTGTATAGGTATGGCTATGGGTGGCAAAATTTTAAGCTTCTATTTTTAAAATTTTGGGAAGAATAAGTAAGGAATTAAAACAAATGGTTGCCATAAAAAATGTAGATCTATGTCTTGCGGATTTTTAGCCACTGAAATCATTCAATTTGGAGTCCATATGAGGCAGATATGTTTCGATTAGTAAGTAGTGGTTAGAAAATGGTTAATCAGGGAAGAATATGTTAGGATAGCTTCTATGTTTTAATTTATGGAAACATTCTGTAGAAAATTAAAATAAATAGTTAACATACGAATTATAGATATATGTGTCACTGATTTTTTGCCACTGAAATCACTCAATTTCGAGTCCATATGAGTTAGATATGGTCTGATTAGTAAGCAGTGGTCAGAAAATGGTTAATCAGGGAAGAATATGTTAGGATAGCTTTTGTGTTTTAATTTCCGGGAACATTCTGTTGGGAATTAAAATAAATGGTTAACATAAGAATTATAGATATATGTGTCACGGATTGTTATCCATTGGAATCACTCAAGTTGAAGTCCGTATGAGGCAGATATGGTTCAATCAGTATGCAGTAAGGCAGAAATTGGTTAATTAGGGAAGAATATTTTAGGATAGCTTTTATTTTTTAATTTCTGGGAACATTCTGTAAGGAATTAAAATAATTGCATAATATAAAAATTATTGCTATATGTGTCACAGCTTTTTAGCCACTGGAATCACTTAATTTGGAATTCTTATGAGGGAAATATGGACAGTTTAGTAGGTATAGGTCAGAACCTACCTGAGAAGAAATAACCTGTACTTTGAGGGAGTAATATCACCTTGATTTCTTAATCTGTTGCTAAATTGTTCAACATAATAGTTTTAGATAATTTTTTTATCTTTAAATTGACATCAAGATCACCTACATCAAAGTTAAATTGAGGGAGTAATGCTCTGATTAGTAAGAGAAGGTCAGATAGGATAAAAACCTGCATCAAGAAAATAAAGAAATAAAATTAATATTTAAAAAAGAAGAAGAATCTTATAAATGAAAATAATAAATGACTAGTATATGCCATAGCCATTGCTATTGTATGAACTTCTTACCATCTTAATTGTGAAATTTTGACATGGAAATATTTTATAAAGTGATATTTGAAATGGTTATGTTCATGGCATGATTACCAATGATTTTTGGTAATAATTATATTTTGATGAACATACTTGTTATTGAAAGCATAGTTTTGGCTATCATTGTCAAAAGTGAGCACGGTCACATGGCAATCCATGTGGTGCACCAGTAGGGGATGCCCTACCAACAGTTATGATTATGCTAATGAGAAAAGAAAGAGAAAGTGTGCCATGTCAGACGGAGCGGGAAAAGCCCATACCGGAGAGTAGAAAATACTCACCTTGATCGGGGTGGCATGATATGAGAATAAATTAATAGTCATCATATGATATTCTAAAAATAGTTAATCCTGCCATATATGTCATTATTGTACGATTCTCATGTGCATAGATATAGTGCATTCATGTGACCAAAGATATTTACTCTAGTTTATACAGATGAACATGACGTGATGAGCTATATTGATGATTTATTGTTGAATTTATTGGGATTTAATTCTCACTATATTTCCATGTCATGTTCAGAATAATAATTATGCAGATTTTCTCTATGGCACTGGCTTTTAGCGTATGTTGGATCGAGTTACTTTATTTTGCGTTAATCCCAGTAATATATGTGGTGTCCATGGTCGAGTTGACTAAGATCCCGGTGAAGGTGCAACCACCCGTACCCGTATCTCCAGAACTAGTCAACAGGGATGAATAAGATGTAATTATATATGTGTTAAACTTTTGTATGGATTTTATTGATTAATGATATGTATGTAAACTTTGTATTGTATAAATTAAAAAAATGTTATTTTGAATTAAGTTGTAACTAGTTAATAACTTCATGGTATTTAAAAAAATTGTTACTTAAATGGAGTTGTTACAAAATTGGTATCAGAGCAGGTCGATCCTAGATGGCCAGTGGGTGGATGGTTATCTGAATCGATCTTATAGTGTCTTAAGTATGTTGTGGTTATGCTGTGTAGGGGATTAGTGATTTCATATAGGTAAGAAATTACTAGTGTTTTCTATCTACATGCCGAGGTGGTGTTATGACTGCTGTTAAATATTTTTGAACTATCTATTGGTCTTGATCACCTCAATAGTAGCATAACTTATTTTTTACCATAGTAGGAAATGGCACCACCAAGGAGGAATCTGGCAAACAATGCGGAGGAAACCTGCACAACCTGGCCACTGCAATTCGAGACCAAGTCATAACCACTAATCAAATTCTACAATACCTCTAGAATAATAATAACTCGAATGGTGTGAATAGAGTTAACAACCGAATGGCTAGAAATGATAATGGCATATCCGAGTTCCTGAGGACTAGGCCACCTTGTTTTCAAGGCGGCTTTGACCCGATTGTAGTTGAAAGATGGATAAGGGAGTTAGAGAAAATCTTTGAAGTGATGGGTTGTACTGAGGAGCAACAAGTAATCTTTGCTGCATATATGCTAAAAGATAAAGTAGAATACTAGTGGCGTGGAGCTAGAGAACTTTTAGCTCACCAGGGAAGGCAAATCACTTGGTAGGTGTTCAAAGACACCTTTTTGGAAAAGTACTTTCCATGTACTGTGAGGGCAGTGAAAGATATCGAATTTCTCCAACTTTGGCAGGGTAGCATGACCATAGACCAATACATTGTGAGGTTCGAGGAGTTGTCTAAGTTTTCCTCTTATCTGTGATTTAACCCCGATGAAGCATGGAATGCTGTTAAGTTCGAAGCGGGACTAAACCCGGACATAAAGAATGATGTTATAGCTATGGAGATCAGGAAGTTTGTACCTCTGATCAATAAATGCAGACTCTTTGAGAAAAGTTTAAAGGTAGTGGAGGACGAAAAGCAAAGGTGAAACCTGTGGAAAAGGAAGAAAAATTTTCCCAAGCCTAGCAAGAACGTGAGAAGATGTGGATATGGAACTGGTAAAAGGCCATTGACTGCAGGTCCCAGACCTTTCCAAAAAGATCTCGCCCCAATCAAGTGCGCTAAGTGCAGACGCATGCATGGTAACTGGTCATGCTACATAGGACAAGATGTCTACTTTAACTGCAGATAGAAGCGTCATTTTACGAGAAATTGCCCACAGAATGTGGGGAAGCAGCCGGAATAGAGGCCTCGGGTGAAAAGAAGGGTTTTTACCCTTAGCGGCCAAGAGGCAACTCAATCTTCTTAAATGATTCAAGGTACATGCTATATATATGGATTTGTTCTTATGGTGTTGTTTGCCTCTGGTGCTAGTCATTCATTTATATCAGAAAAATGTATTAGGGAGCTTCAGTATCCTATTGCTGAAACCCCCTATGAGCTATCTCTAGTAACTCCCATAAGGGAAAGGGTCTTAACTTCCTCTGTATGTAAGAACTGTTAGGTCACTATACAGGAGAAAACTTTTTCTGTAGACCCTGTCTGTCTACCTTTAAAAGGTATTGATATCATTCTAGGGTTAGACTGGATGTCTAGAAATCGAGTCTTGTTGAATTGTTGTAACAAGACCGTTGAATTTCTACCTCCTACTCCGAAAGAGGAGGTGTAGTTATTGATGCTTAATGCCAATCAAGTTAATATGGAGTTGAAGAATGGAGTACTTGGATACATTATCTTGTATTTATCAAACCTAGAAGTCGAAACAAAACTTGATGAAATCCCAATAGCCAACGAGTTTCCTGAAGTATTTTCATCAGATATTCTAGGCTTACCTCCCAAGAGAGAGATAGAGTTCTCTATTGATCTCCTACTTGGGATAGGGCCTAGCTCTATTGCACCATATAGAATGGCTTCGAAGGAACTACAGGAACTCAAGAAACAATTGGAGGAACTATTAGACAAGCAATTCATTAGACTGAGTCTATCACCTTGGGGAGCTCCTGTATTATTTGTTAAGAAGAAAGACGGGAGCTTGAGACTATGGATAGATTACAGAAAGCTAAATAAAGTGACTATAAAAAACAAGTACCCTCTCCCTAGGATAGATGACTTATTGGATCAACTAAAGGGAGCCTCTATCTTTTCTAAAATTGACTTGAGGTCGGGATACCATTAGATTAGGATCAAGGAGGAGGACGTACTAAAAACTGCCTTCAAGACTAAGTATGGGCACTATGTGTTTCTTGTAATGCCTTTCGGGTTGACAAATGCACCTGCAATTTTCATGGATTACATGAATCGAATTTTTTGACCCTACCTAGATCAATTTGTTGTAGTGTTCATTGATGACATCTTGATATATTATAAGAGTGAGAAAGAACATGAACAACATCTTCGAATCGTGCTGCAAGTGCTGAAAGAGAAAAAGTTATATGCCAAATTGGAGAAGTGTGAATTTTGGCTGTCAAAGGTGAAGTTTCTCGAACATGTCATCTCTAATAGAGGGGTAGTCGTAGATCCTAGTAAGACAGAAGCAGTGATTCAGTGGGAGAGACCAAAGACGGTTACGGAAGTCAAAAGTTTCCTGGGTTTGGCAGGATACTACAGGAGGTTTATACAAAACTTCTCTCGTATAGCCTTGCCATTGACTAAATTGACCAGGAAGGGAAGTCCTTTCAAATGGACTGATCAATGTAAAGCTAGTTTCTAGGAGTTTAAGACAAGACTGACCACTCCTCCTGCTTTAATTATTCCAGACCCTACAAGACATTTTGAAGTGTATAGTGATGCTTCAAAGAAAGAGCTAGGGTGTGTGCTTATGCAAGATAAGAGAGTAGTTGCTTATGCCTCTAAGCAACTAAGACCCCACGAAGGAAACAATCCAACCCATGATCTTGAATTGGCGGCAGTGGTGTTTGCCTTAAAGATTTGGCGACACTATTTGTATGGGGCAACATTTGAAGTATACTGTGATCATAAGAGTCTTAAGTACCTTTTTGATTAGAAGGAGTTAAATATGAGGCAACGAAGGTGGGTAGAATATGACTATAAGTTTGAGATAAAGTATCATCCAGGAAAGGCGAATGTTGTAGCTAATGCCTTGAGTCGAAAATCTCTACACATAGGTCAGATGATGGTGTATGAGATGTAGATGCTAGAGGAGTTTCGAAATCTGAAGCTGGCCACTACCGTTACACCAAATAAGCTAATCATCAATAGGTTGAGTATAGAGTGTGATCTTAGAACCCAGATTGAAGAGGTCCAAGCTCACGATCAATACTTACAAGATCACAAAGATCTAAATAATTTTTTTGTCTCAAAAACTGGAGCAATCATGTATCAGGGAAGGATTTGTGTCCCTCAAGAACGAGAGTTGAAGACCAAGATCCTGCAGGAGGCACATCAGAGTAAATACTCAGTCCATCCTGGATCCACTAAAATGTATCAGGACTTAAAGAGGATGTATTGGTGGCCAGGGATGAAAAAGGACATTGCTGAGTTCATGGCAAAATGTTTAATTTGTTAGAAGGTGAAAGTGGAACATCAAAAGCCAGCATGATTTCTACAAACTCTTAAGATTCTTGAATGGAAATGGGACAGTATTTCGATGGACTTTGTTGTGGGTTTACCTAAAACTTTAGTTGGACATGACTCTATATGGGTAATAATTGATAGATTAACCAAATCTGCTCACTTTCTGCCCATAAAGATTAACTATTCACTGGACAAATTGGCCCAGTTGTACGTTCAGGAAATAGTTAGACTACATGGGATTCCCTTAAATATTGTTTCAGATAGAGATCCGAGGTTTACGTCGAGGTTTTGGAAGGTGTTGTAGAAAGCTTTTAGTACTCAGTTGTAGTTCAATACTGCCTACCATCCTCAGACTGATGGGCAGACAGAACGGACCATTCAAACCCTAGAATATATGTTGAGGGCCTGTGTGATAGAGCAAGGTAAAATATGGGATAAGTACCTACCTTTAGTAGAGTTTGCTTATAATAATAGCTATCACTCTAGTATTAAGATGGCCCCCTATGAAGCTTTATACGGTAGAAAGTGTCGATCTCCACTATGTTGGTTTAAGGTTGGAGAAAAAAACTTGTTAGGTCTTGATCTAGTTCAACAAACCACTGAACAAATCAGGACTATACGAGACAAAATGCTCACAGCTCAGAGTCGACTAAAGAGTTACTATGATAAGAGACATAGACCTCTGGAGTTTGAGTAAGGGGACTATGTATTTCTAAAACTTTCCCCAACCACTGGAGTTGGTAGGTCTCTCAAGATCAAAAAGTTAAATCCGCAATTTTTGGGACCCTACCAAATTTTGAAGAAAGTAGGGACGTCAGCATATCAAGTTGCTCTCCCACCTAATTTGTCCAACTTGCATAATGTTTTCCATGCATCACATCTCCGAAAGTATATTCCAGACTCCTTACATGTGATACGAGATGAACCAATCCAAATAAAGGAGAACATGACATACCTGCTAGTACCAGCATCTATATTGGACACTGACGTGAAGCAATTGCGGAACAAAACTATTCCCCTAGTTAAGGTGTTATAGGAAGGTTTGACTCCGGAAGAAGCAACTTGGGAGCTAGAAGAAGTCATGAGGAAGAAAAATCTGAAATTGTTCTTATTAGGTAATTTCTAAAATTTTGAGGACAAAATTTCTTTTAGGGGGAGAGAAATGTAACATCCCTAATTTCGTTTCATGAATTAATAAAAATACAAAAGTATTCAAAGTAACATCCCTAATTTCATTTCTTTTTAAGGTACATAAATATTTAATTAAGGAAATAAAATTTATTAGACAATTTTTAGATATCTAAGGAAATATAATCCTTAAAAAATCTTCACCTTACGTATATGCATAGAAATGTTCTAACATTAATGGAATAGGTAAAGAGAGAAAACCTAAGAGGAAAAATTAAAAATAATATACTAAAGAAAGGTGAAATTCTTGGGTAAGAAAGATAAATTTTGGGAAACAAGTAAAAGTCTTAAAATTTCAAGAAAACATTGGATTAGGGTAATTTTTCCTAATTCAAGAACTAAAGTTACTAAGTTTAACATATTCACACATACATTAGGCTTTCACCTATGGACACTTCATATAGAGTTTTTCCACTTCACATAAGTTTCTAACAAGTCTATTGGATAACCTAAACAAGAAATAAAACATAGATTTGAACTGGGATAAAGAAATTGGACCGATAGCCCAAAAATTATGAAAATGTGTCCAAGCCCTCCAAGTAAGGTAGAATTTTATCCAAAGTAAAGGAAATGGGTAGGAATAAGCCCAAATCCAAGAGAAAAAATAAAATAAAATAAATCATGTGATAATATAATAAAGATTAGGTTACATGGCTTTAAGACAAAAATTTAGCAAGTGGTACGATAATACAAGGCTTTAGGACAAAACATCTATATCTTACACTCATCATTTTAGCAAGTGGTATAATAATACATGACATTAGGACAAAACATTCCTATCCCACACAAATAATTTCAACCAAATAATGGAGATTCAAGGGTTAGAAATTTTCCACCTAAAAAGAAAACCTATCATAATTGATTAAGACAAAAGAAAAAGGAAATGAATCCCTAAATCAAAGGGACCTTATCCCTTATCTTAAGAACATATTATCATAATTTTCAAAATACAAATCTCCTTTTCCTATGCATATCTTGACTAAGGAAAAGGAAGACAAGAACATGAGTTGTTTGTGTTCCAAAAATTCAACCAAGTGTATCCTAATTGTGATAAGGTAGACCCATGATCATGAAAGGTGAATTATTTGGTGGTATATTTAAGCAACATCCACCCCTACAACATTAGAAATTTCGTCCAAGTGAGGGAGAGGAAAAATAGAAGCAAGGTAGAGGAAAGGAGAGGAAGAAAGGAAGAAAGAAGAAGGAGAAGTCTAGAGGACTAAGTGTTCAAGGTAAGTTTAACAATATTTCTTTTTGAAGAAAATATTTGAAACTTATAATATTTATATGAGATTTTGATTTTAGAAATTTGATGATTGGTCATGGATGTTGCTATATCATGTTACATATTATGTATGTTTGAATATTTAGGCTGATGTAGATAGCTCAGCATAGGTATGGCTATGGGTGGCAAAATTTTAAGCTTCTATTTTTAAAATTGTGGGAAGAGACGGTAAGCAATTAAAACAAATGGTTACCATAAAAAATGTAGATCTATGTCTCATGGATTTTTAGCCACTGAAATCAATCAATTTGGAATCCATATAAGGTAGATATGTTCCGATTAGTAAGCAGTGGTCAGAAAATGATTAATCAAGGAAGAATATGTTAGGATAGCTTCTGTGTTTTAATTTGTGGGAACATTTTATAGGAAATTAAAATAAATGTTTAGCATAAGAATTATAGATATATGTGTCACTGATTTTTTGCCACTGAAATCAATCAATTTAGAGTCCATATGAGTTAGATATGGTCCAATTAGTAAGCAGTGGTCAAAAAATGGTTAATCAGGGAAGAATATGTTAAGATAGCTTCTGTGTTTTAATTTTTGGAAACATTTTTTAGGGAATTAAAATAAATGTTTAACATAAGAATTATATATATATATATATATATATATATATATATCTGTGTGTGTCACAGATTGTTAGCCATTGGAATCACTCAATTTGGAGTCCGTATGAGGCAGATATGGTCCGATTAGTATGCAGTAGTCAGAAATTGGTTAATTAGGGAAGAATATTTTAGGATAGCTTCTGTGTTTTAATTTCTGGGAACATTTTGTAGGGAATTAAAATAAATTATTAACATAAAAATTATTTCTATATGTGTCACGGATTTTTAGCCACTGGAATCACTTAATTTGGAATTCTTATGAGGGAAATATGGACAGTTTAGTAGGTACAGGTCAGAACCTACCCGAGAAGAAATAACCTGTACTTTGAGGGAGTAATATCACATTGATTTCTTAATATTTCGCTAAATTGTTCAACATAATAGTTTTATATAATTTTTTTATCTTTAAATTGACATCAAGATCACCTACATCGGAGTTAAATTGAAGGAGTAATGCTTTGATTAGTAAGAGAAGGTCAGTAGTATGAAAACTTGCATCAAGAAAATAAAGAAATAAAATTAATATTTAGAAAAGAAGAAGAATCTTATAAATGAAAATAATAAATGACTAGTATATGCCATAGCCATTGCCATTGTATGAACTTCTTACCATCTTAATTTTAAAATTTTGACATGGAAATATTTTATAAAGTGATATTTGAATTGGTTATGTTCATGGCATGATTACCAATGATTTTTTGTAATAATTATATTTTGATGAACATACTTGTTATTGAAAGCATATTTTTGGCTATCAATGTGAAAAGTGAGCACGGTCACATGGCAATCTGTGTGGTGCACCAGTAGGACATGCCCTACCAACGGTTATGATTATGCTAATGAGAAAAGAAAGAGAAATTGTGTCATATCGGACGGAGCGAGAAATGCCCGTACTGGAGAGTAGAAAATATTCACCTTGACCGGGGTAGTGTGATACGAGAATAAATTGATAGTCATCATATGATATTGTGAAAATAGTTAATCCTGTCATACATGTCATTATTGTATGATTCTCATGTGCATAGATATAATGCATTCATGTGACCAAAGATATCTGTTGTAGTTTATACAGATGAACATGACGTGATGAGCTATATTGATGATTTATTGTTGAACTTACTGAGATTTAATTCTCATTATATTTCTATGTCATGTTCAGAAGAATAATTATGTAGATTTTCTCTATGGCACTGGCTTTTAGCGTATATTGGATCGAGTTACTCTATTTTGCATTGATCCTAGTAATATATATGGTGTCTATGGTCGAGTTGACTAAGATCCCAGTGAAGGTGCAACCACCCGCACTCGTATCTCCAGAACTGGTCAACAGGGATCAGTAAGATGTAATTATATATGTGTTTTACTTTTGCACGGATGTTATTGATTAATGATATGTATGTAAACTTTGTATTGTATAAATTAAATAAATGTTATTTTAAATTAAGTTGTAACGAGGTAATAACTTCATGGTATTAAAAAAAATTGTTACTTAAATGGAGTTGTTACATGAAATGCAAACAGAAGGGTCATTTTATGAAGAATTGTCCACATAATATGGGGAAGCAGCTAGAGCAGAGGCCTGAGTTGAAAGGAAGGATTTTCACCCTAAGCGTCCAAGAGGCATTTCAATCCTCTGAAATGATTCAAGATACATGCTACATATATGGATTTACTCTTATAATATTGTTTGAATCTGGTGCTAGTCATTCATTTATATCAGAAGAATGTATTGGGGAGATTCAGTATCCTATATTTGAAACCCCCTATAAGCTATCTGTAATAACCCCCATAAGAGAAAGTGTCTTCACTTCCTCTATATGTAAAGACTGTCAGGTCACAATCAAGGAGAAAACTTATTTTGTAGACCTCGTCTATCTACCTTTAAGAGGTATTGATGTCATTCTAGGGTTAGAATAGATGTCTAGAAATCGGGTCTTGCTAAATTGTTGCACTAAGAACGTTGAATTTCTACCTCCTACTCCACAAGAGGAGATACAGTTATTATGCTTAATGCCAATCAAGTCAATCGGGAGTTGAAGAGCGAAATACTTGGTTACATTCTCCTGTGTTTATCAAACCTAGAACTCAAACCGAAGCTTAATGAAATTCCAATAGCTAATGAGTTTCCTGAAATATTTTCACCAAATATTCCAGGCTTGCCTCCTGAGAGAGAGATAAAGTTCTCTATTGATCTTCTACCCGGGACAAGTCCTATCTCTATTGTACCTTATAGAATGGCCTCGAAGGAACTACAAGAACTTAAGAAATAGTTGGAGAAATTGTTATATAAGCAATTCATTAGATCGAGTGTATCACTTTAGGGAGTTTTTGTATTGTTTGTTAAGAAAAAAGATGGGAGCCTGAGACTGTGCATAGACTACAGACAACTAAATAAGGTGACTGTAAAAAATAAGTACCCTCTCCCTAGGATAGATGACTTATTGGATCAACTAAAGGGAGCCTCCATCTTTTCTAAGATTGACTTGAGGTAAGGATATCATTAGATTAGGATCAAGGGGGAGGATGTACCAAAAATATCCTTCAAGACTAGGTATGTGCATTATGAGTTTCTCGTAATGCCCTTTGGGTTGACAAATGTAACTGTAATTTTCATGGATTACATAAATCTCATTTTTTAACCTTACGTAGATCAGTTTGTAGTAGTGTTCATTGATGACATCTTGATATACTCTAAGAGTGAGAAAGAACATGAACAACATCTTCAAATCGTGCTGCAAGTGCTGAAAGAGAAAAAGTTGTATATAAAATTGGAGAAGTGTGGGTTTTGGCTGTCAGAGATGAAGTTTCTTGAACATGTCATCTCCAATAAAGGGGTAGTCGTAAACCCTAGCAAGATAGAAGTAATGATTCAATGGAAGAGACCAAAGACGGTTATAGAAATTAGAAGTTTCCTGAGTTTGGCAGGATACTACAGGAGGTTCATACAAGGCTTCTCTCATATAGCTTTGTCACTGACTAAACTAACCAGGAAGAGAAGTCCCTTTAAATGGACTAATGAGTATGAAGCTAGTTTTCAGGAGTTTAAGGCAAGATTGACCACTCCTTCTATTTTATTAATTCCATACCCCATAGGACATTTTGAAGTGTATTGTAACGCTTTAAAAAATGTGTGCTGATACAAGACAAGAAATTTGTTGCTTACGTCTCTAGACAACTAAGACCCCATGAAGGAAATTATCCAACCCATGATCTTGAATTGATAACGGTGGTGTTTGCCTTAATGATTTGACAATATTATTTATAAGGAGCAATATTTGAAATATACTGTAATCATAAGAGTCTTAAGTACTTTTTTTATCAGAAAGAGTTAAATATGAGGCAACGAAGTTAGGTAGAATTTCTCAATGAGTATAAGTTTAAGATAAAGTATCATCTAGGAAAGGAAAATGTTGTAGTTGATGCCTTTAGTCAAAAATCTCTACACATGGTTCAAATGATGGTGTATGAGATGCAAATGCTAGAAGAGTTTCAAAATTTGAAGCTGGTCACTATTCTTAACCCAAAGAAGCTAATCATCATGGGTTGAGTATAGAGTGTAAGCTTAGAGCCCAAATTAAAGAGGTTCAATCTCCTGACCAATACCTATAGGATCACAAATATCAAGATAATTTTTCTGTCTTAAAAGATGGAGTGATCAAGTATCAAGGAAGAGTTTATGTCCCTCAAGAACAAGAGTTGAGGACTAAGATCTTGCAGGAAGCACATCAGAGTAAGTATACAGTCCATCTTGGATCTATTAAAATGTATAAAGACATAAAGAAGATGTACTGGTGGCCAGGAATGAAAAAATACATGACTGAATTTGTGGCGAAATGTTTAATTTGTCATAAGGTAACGATAGAGCATCAAAAGCCAGCGGGATTTCTACAATCTCTTGAGATCCCTAAATAGAAGTGGGACAGTATTTCGATGGACTTTGTGGTGGGCTTACCTAAAACTTCAGTTGGACATAACTCTATCTGGGTAATAGTAGACAAATTAACCCGATATGCTTACTTTCTGCCCATAAAGATTAACTATTCACTAGACAAATTGGTCTAGTTATGCATCCAAGAAATAGTCAGACCACATGAAATTCCTTTAAATATTGTTTCTAATAGAGATCTGAGGTTCACGTCAAGGTTTTGGAAGGCGTTGCAAGAAGCTTTTGGAACCCAATTACAATTCAATACTGCCTACCATCCTCAAACTGACGGGTAAACAGAATGGATTATTCAAACCCTAGAAAATATGTTGAGGGCATGCGTGATAAAGCAAGGTGAAGGATGGGATAAGTACCTACTTTTAGTGGAGTTTGCTTATAATAATAGCTATCACTCTAGTATTAAGATGGCCCCAACAAAGCTTTATATGGTAGAAAGTGCCAATCATAAATATATTGGTTTGAGGTAAGAGAAAAGAACTTGTTAGGTCCTAACCTAGTTCTACAAACCACTGAGTAAATCAAGATTATACGAGACATAATTCTTACAGCTCAAAGTCGGCAAAAGAGTTATTATGATAAGAGACATAAACCTCTGGAGTTTAAAGAAGGAGACCATGTATTTCTGAAGCTTTCCCTGACTACTAGAGTCGGTAGGTCTCTCAAGTCCAAAAAGCTAAGTTCGAAATTTTTTAGACCCTACCAAATTTTAAGGAAAGTGGGGACGTCATCATATCAAGTTGCCCTTCCACTTAATTTGTTCAACCTGCATAATTTTTTCTATGTATCACAGTTCTGGAAGTATCTTCTAGATTCCTCACATGTAATATAGGACGAACTAATCCAAATAAAGGAGAACATGACATACCAGCTAATATCGGTATCCATATTGGACACCGACGTGAAGCAGTTGAGGAATAAAACCATTTCCCTAGTTAAGGTGTTATGTGTTGTGTGTGTTTTATAATTAACCGCAAGCGCACGGTGTAGCTGTAGCTAGTCCAGTGAGTACGGATCGTATCCCATAGAGAACGATGTCAATTATTAGAATTATACAAAACGAGCTATCTAAATTGATGTAATCTGATGGAAGTTTGTCAAAATTAAATAAGTAAAGACAATCAATTAAACAAAAGCCTAGGGTTACGGTTCACCACACTTATGATACTCAACAACTAATATGCACCTCTAATTACAGTTATCTAGGTTATTGGGAATGGTTTGGCCTTAATTAATTAACAACATCTTTCAAGCGTTACTAATCGTACCTAGGTTAATCCAATTGCCTACTTTCGTGGTTCTTAGTTCAACCTAGGTCCATTAAGTTCTATGCCAACCATGGAACACAATTAATCGGTTTTCTCTTGTCCATTAATTGATTCAATCCTAGAGAATCTTAAACTACTTTCGTGATTAAGATATCCCTAATTAACTATTAGGTTCCAGTATTAATCTTCACCTTTCAGTCCATCAATTAATATCCTAAGATGTGATAAATATTGGCCAGACATTCATCAACTCTTATAACCAATGCATAATAGCTAATCCTAATTAACCATAGATAACACAATTAGGGTTCCATTAACTTAATCAGCACAATGTATCATCACACCAAAAGTGGATTTACCAAAACCCTAGATCAAAACTACTCAAGCATAATAGAAATAGAAACTAAAATCAAATTCATTAAACAAACCATAAGTGTTCAATACAATTCAAGAGAAAGGAGTAGAAGTAGAGATGAGTATAGAGATAGAAAGATAAAATCTGGATTGCTGAATGTAATTGGAATACAAGCTTGAATCAATGTAAAAAATCTACTCTAAGAACATGAATTGAACTTTAATCCTACTCTAAACCTAATCCTCAGGTGTTTCCTAAGCCTAAAACTGAGTAAAAATAAGCCATAATGCGTCCCTCCCTTTTGGCTGCGTATCCCCTTCAATATATCTCAATTTTGGTGGCCAAAACCCTAAAAAAGACGATGTGTACAAACCCGAAGCACGGCCGTGTTCCAAGACACGGCCTGGCCATGCTTCAGGCAGGATTATAGGGAGTTTCTGCACTTCTTGCACAGAGCACGGCCTGGCCGTGTTGGGGGCTGCCAATCTCAAAATTTGTTGATTTCTTCAGGGTTTGCTCCTTACTTCCTCCTCATCTTGTTCCAAGTCCATATGCCACTTTTCATGAGTGTTTTCCCTTGCTTCTTGGCCCCTTTTGCTCACCTACAAGCATAAAAATAACCAAAGCAGTATCCAAAGCAAAGCATAACCAAAAGTAGGGAAATAACCATAAGCTTGCTATGAATTAAAGGATAAAATATAGCCATTAGTACTCAAAATTCCCCTTTATCAACTACCCCATGCTAAAACCTTTGCTTGTCCTCAAGGAAATAACATATCATATCAGGAAGGGGGCAAAGATGCAATCAGATTCCAGAAGATAAAAAAATGCAATATAAATAATTTGTCACTCAATTAGTGTGCACACAATAGATATATGAATAGACATTTATCAGATAGTCTCTATTCTTTTAAAACTAAACCAATATTTTTTCTATTATATATCTACTTCTATTGTTACCATTGGTTGTATGCATAAAATTGATTTTTGTACACTCAAGTAGGCCACCTCATCCTTTAGGTCTCCCTATGTTGTCTTACCCTTATTTCTATTTTATCACTCTTTTTCTTACTTAAACTCTTTTACTTTCCATCATTAATTTTTTTTCATTTATTTTATTTTATTTTATTTAAAAATATGCAGTGAGTGCATTTTATGCTCTATCTCACTAGGGTAAAGGCATCTAGGTACTCATACTAAGGCCTTTTTGGTGCCTTGAAGGGGTACTCAGAGTGAAAACTTTTTGGGGTGCACATTCCCTCATTTTTCACCTCTCCCTACCTCCACACTCTCATAGTGTTAAAAATCAAAAATACCATACAATTCATAGCACAAAAGAGAGATATTTTTCAAAAAAATTAGAGGTTTAATCTTAGAAGAGAGAGACTAAAATAATAACTACCTATTTCATATCCTATTGTGCATCACATGTTCATGAGCTAAAAATTAACCTATATTATGCCAATCTATCTCTGAAATAGCAAACTTTATGATTATACAAAGAAACAGGAGATACAAAATTCAATCAGTGAAAACTACAAGCCTAAAGTATACTCCCCCATGCTTAAATTTGACATTGTCCTCAATGTCAATATCAATGAAAGTACAGGCAAAGGGAGAAGGAACTTACGTGCTTTTTGATCTTCTGAAGGAGGTGGTGGAGGGTTCTGACACAGGTGCCAAGTGTATAGCATCAGCAATAGGTAAGCCAAATATAAGCAATGCAGCATTTTGAATTGGAGCTGGGTTAAAAGCATGGCCCACTTATGCTTTGGCTGGATGCCCTTTTTTTTTAAACTACCTGAGGCACGGCCGTGTCTTGGGACACAGCCTGCCCGTGTTCCTGGCGGGTTTGCACAAATTTTCCACAATTTGGCCTGTGCTTACGGCATGGGTGTGGTGGAGGACACGGCCTAGCCATGTTGCTAGCTGGAAACCTTAATTCTTCGAATTTTGCCTCAACTTTTGATTCTCCTTGATTTCCCTTAATTTTTAAGCCCTTTTATATCACCTTGAGCACATGGGAATGAACCTAAAATACATGGGGAAACACTCATTAAACCAATAACCAAAGAAATCAACTAAAATTAAAGATAAAAACTAAACTAAAAACTAGAAAACAAAGCCAAAGGAAACTTTTAAAATTAAAATGTGGGTTGCCTCCCACAAAGCGCTTGTTTAAAGTCATTAGCTTGACTCTTTGGCATGCTTTCCACTCATGGAGGCTTGAAGAGAGTTTGAATAACTCTCTTTGCTATCCATTGCCTTTTAGTATGTTGCTTGAGGCTTTGCCTAATGCCCTTCAAAGATCCTCTTGGCTCATTCCTTTCTTCCTTTGCTTCATTCAAGCTTTGAGGAGGTGGTTTGGGTTCAAGCTTTGTATCTTTCACTTCCTCCTCAATTTCTTACTTTTCTTCCCCCTGTTTGACATAAACACAAGAACTTTACAGAGCATAACTCAAGTGGGTCAGAAGAAGAAAAATTCATGGCATTATCATTCACATTAGGTTCAGTTAAGCCAATCATGTTGCAAGATTCACCTAGAGATGAAGGGTGCATAGCATCATTCAAATTAAATTTTACTTTTTCATCCCCTACATTCAAAGAAAGCTTTCCATCTCTCACATTTATATTGGCACCAGCCGTAGCTAAGAAAGCCCTTCCAAGAATGATGGGCATTTTGTCATCTTCCTCCATCTCTAAAATAACAAAATCAACCGGTATATAAAATTTTCCTAACTTTAAAGGAACATCCTCTAATATACCTACCGGATGCTTGATGGATCGGTCAGCCAAATGAAGAGAAAGGGTGGTAGGCTTCAAGTCACCCATCCGAAGCTTTTGGCAAACCGAAAAAGGCATGAGACTTACACTTGCTCCAAGGTCACATAGGGCTCTATCTATTTTCATCTCACCAATAAAGCAAGGGATTGAGAAACTTCCGGGATCCTTAAGCTTTTGAGGAAACTTATTCTGAATTAATGCACTTAATCCCTCTATCAGTGCCATCACAGCATGCTCTTCAATTTTCCTCTTGTTTGAGAGGATCTCTTTCAGGAACTTTGCATAGGATGGCATTTGGGAGATGGCTTCTAGAAATAGGATATTGATATTCAGCTTCTTCAACACATCCAAAAATCTCCCAAACTGCTTCTCTAACTTGGCCTTAACCAACCTTTGAGGAAAAGGAATTTGTGGCTTGTATGGTTCAGGAGCCACATACTTTGGCTCTTCTTCCTTCTTTTCCTCTTCTTTTGGTTCCTCTTCTCTTTTCTTCTTAAATGCAGCCTGAGGTTCATTTGACTTTACCTCCCCACTTCTCTTAGATTCAGCCAACTGCTTACCACTTCTCAAAGTAACGACATTACAATGCTCTCTAGGGTTCTCAGTTTGGCCTGGAAGTCTGCCAAAGTTCCTATTAGATAGACTTGCTTGTTGTGCTATCTGAGTTTCCAACATCTTGCTATGAGTAGCAAGCGAGTCTACCTTGGAGGCTAAATATTTAATAGCCTTATTCATAGAATGGTTCTGGACTCTGAATTCATCATTCTGCTTACTCTGTGTGGAGATGAAATTCTCCATCAGAGCCTCCAAATTTGACTTTGGCTGGGGAGGAGCTGGGTTAAATGGCCTCTGATTCTGATATCTAGGAGGCTGTCTAAAATTATTCTTAGGCTGATTTGCATTCGGCTTGTAAGGGAAATTCGGGTGATTCCTCTAGCCTGGGTTGTATGTATTGAAGTGAGGGTTTTCAAGCTGGCATTCATTGGCTACATGGCCAACACTCCCACAGATTTCACATTCTGATGATGGAGAAGAGCCAACAGTATTGATGCTCAACTTATCTAGCTTCTAAAACAATGCATCAACTTTAGAAGTAAGATAATTAAACGCATCTACTTCATACATACCTGTTAGTTTTCTTGGCTGCCTCTCACTAGACCAGGAGTAGTGATTCTGAGCCATGTCTTCAATTAATTCATAAGCCTCATAAACTGTTTTGTTCATAAGTGCCCCTCCAGTCGCAGCATCCACAGACATATGAGTGCTGTAAATTAGTCCATTAAAGAACGTATGGACTATCAGCCACTTCTCTAGCCCATGGTGTGGGCATATCCTGAGGAGCTCTTTGAATCTTTCCCAAGCCTCATATAAAGATTCCCCATCCTTCTGAGCAAAAGTAGTGATCTGATTCCTCAGGTGGGCCGTCTTGCTCAGTGGGAAGTACTTGGCCAGGAAAGCATGAAAAAACTGTTGCCAAGTGGTTATTGACCCTAATGGAAGGGTGTAACATCCTTTTTTTTTATTATTATACAATATTGAGTTCACATACACGTCATTAATCAAAACGTACATGCAACATATCAAAGACATAGATATTTACATCTTGTTTATTTTGGTTGACCAATTCCGGAGATACAGGTGCGGGTGGTTGCACCTTCACCGGGATCTGTGCCAACTCGCTCACAAACATTTTATTTAGGATCTGCCCATCATAGAATAACTCGATCCAACGTGCACTAAAAGCCAGACCTATAGAAAATCTGCATAACTAATTTTCTAAACATGATATGGAAATATAGTGAGAATTAAATCCCAGTAAGTTCAACAATAAATCATCATCAATAAAGCTCATCACGTCATGTTCAGCTGTATAAACTACAGAAAATATCTTTGGTCACATGAATGCATTATATCTACGCACATAAGAATCATACAGTAATGATATGTATGACATGATTAACTATTTTCAAAATATCATATGATGGCTATCAACTTATTCTCAATTCAAGCTACCCTGGTCAGGGTGAGTATCCTCTACTCTCCGGTACGGGCTTTTCTCGCTCCGTCCGACATAGCCCACTTTCTCTTTCTTTTCTCATTATCATGATCATAACCGTTGGTAGAGCGTCCCCTACTGGTGCACCACACGGATTGCCATGTGACCGTGCTCATTTCTTTTCTTTTCACAATGATAGCCAAAAATATGCTTTCAATAACAAGTATGTTCATCAAAATATAACTATTACCACAAATCATTGGTAATCATGCCATGAACATAACCATTTCAAATATCACTTTATAAAATATTTCCATGTCAAAATTTCACACTTAAGATGGTAAGAAGTTCATACAATGGAAATGGCTATGGCTATACTAGTCATTTATTAAGATTCATCTTCTTTTTTAAATACTAATTTTATTTCTTTATTTTCTTGATGCAGGTTTTCATCCTATCTAACCTTCTCTTACTAATCAGAGCATAACTCCCTCAATTTAACTCTGATGTAGGTGATCTTGGTGTCAATTTCAAGATAAAACAATTATCTAAAACTATTATGTTGAACATTGTAGCGAAATATTAAGAAATCAAGGTGATATTACTCCCTAAATGTATAGGTTATTTCTTCTCGGATAGGTTCTGACCTCTACCTACTAATCGGACCATATCTACCACATATGGACTCCAACTTGAGTTATTCCAGTGGCTAAAGATCTGTGACACACATATCTATAATTATTATGTTAACCATTTATTTTAATTCCATACAGATAATTCCAAAAAATTAAAATACAGAAGCTGTCCTAACATATTCTTCCCTGATGAACCATTTTCTGACCTTTGACTACTAATAAGCTCATATCTTCCTCATATAGACTCCAAATTGAATGATTCCAGTGCTAAAAATCTGTGACGCACATAGCTATAATTCTTATGTTAACCATTTATTTTAATTCCATACAAATAATTCCCAGAAATTAAAATACAGAAGCTGTCCTAACATAATCTTCCCTGATGAACCATTTTCTAACCTTTGACTACTAATTAGCTCATATCTTCCTCATATGGACTCCAAATTGAATGATTCCAGTGGCTTAAAATCCATGACACATATATCTTTAATTCCTATGTTAACCATTTATTTTAATTCCCTATAGATAATTCCCAGAAATTAAAATACAGAAGCTATCCTAACATATTCTTCCCTGATGAACCATTTTTCTGACCTTTCCTTACTAATCGGACCATATATACCACATATGGACTCCAAATTGAATGATTCTAGTGGCTAACAATCCATGACACACATAGTTATAATTCTTATGTTAACTATTTATTTTAATTCCATACAGATAATTCCCAGAAATTAAAATATAGAAGCTGTCCTAACATATTCTTCCCTGATGAACTATTTTCTAACATTTGCTTACTAATCGGACCATATCTACCACATATGGACTCTAAATTGAATGATTCCAGTGGCTAAAAATCCATGACACACATATCTATAATTTATATGTTAACCATTTATTTTAATTCCTTATAAATTTTTGCCATAAATTAAAACACCGAAACTAAAAATTCTGCCACCCATAGCCATAACCATGCAGAACTATCTACACCAACCTAAGTATTCAAACATACATCACATGCAAGATCAATATGTAACATGATATAGCAACATCATGACCAATCATAAAAGTTCTAAGATCAAAATCTCATATGAATATTATAAGTTTCAAAAGTTTTCTTCAAAAAGAAATATTGTTAAACTTACCTGGAGCACTTAGTCCCCTAGACTTCTCCTTCCTCTTTCTTCCTTTCTTCCTCTCCTTTCCTCATTCTACCTTGCTTCTATTTTTCCTCTCCCTCACTTGGACGAAATTCTAATGTTGTAAGGGTGGGTTTTCTTATATAGACCACCAAATAATTCACCTTTCATGATCATGGGTCTACCTTATCACAATTAGGATACACTTTGTTGAATTTTTGGAAAACAAACAACTTATGTTCTTGTCTTCCTCTTCCTTAGTCAAGATATGCATAGGAAAAGGAGATTTGTATTTTGAAAATTATGATGATATGTTCTTAAGATAAGGGACAAGGTCCCTTTGATTTAGGGATTCATTTCCATTTTCTTTTGTTTTAAACAATTATGAAAGGTTTGCCTTTTTAGGTGGCAAATTTCTAGCCCTTGAATCTCCATTATTTGGTTGATATTATTTGTGTGGGATAGAAATGTTTTGTCCTAATACCATGTATTATCATACCACTTGCTAAAATTATGAGTGTAAGATATAGATGTTTTTGTCCTAAAGCCTTGTATTATTATGCCACTTGCCAAAATGATGAATGTAGAATCACACCACTTGCTAAATTTTTGTCTTAATGCCATGTCACCTAATCTTGATTACACAATTATTTCATCAATTTAAATTTTATTTTTATTTTTATTTTTCCTCTTGGGGTTGGGCTCATTCTTGCCCATTTTCTTTACTTTGGTTAAAATTCTACCTTTCATAATGGGTTTGGTCACATTTTCATGATTTTTGGGCTACCGGTCCAATTTCTATATCCTAGTCTAAGTCTATGTTTTATTTCTTCCTTGGGCTATCCTATTGGCTTGCTAAAAATTCATGTGAAGTAGAAAAACTCTATATGAAGTGTCCATAGGTAAAAGCCCAATTTATGGGTGGAGATACTAAACTTAGTAACTTTTGCTCTTAAATTAAGAAAAATTACCCTAATCCGATCTTCTTGAAATTTTAAGACCTTTACTTACTTCACAAAAAATTATCTTTCTTTACCTAAGAATTTCACCTTTCTTTAGCATGTTTATTTCTAATATTTCCTCTTAGGTTTTCTTTCTTTACCTATTCCATTAATATTAGACAATTTCTATGCATATATGTAAGGTGAAGAATTTCTAAGGAAAATATCTAAAAATTACGGGATGTTACATTCTTCCCCCCTTAAGAAATTCGGTCCCCAAATTTCAATCCATCCTACCACATGTAGGGAATGAAATTAAGGCATTATTCAGAGTTACCAACCTTATTACCTAAATAATTAGGGATATCTTTTGTTTTTGTATAACATCTTTACTTTTTAATATGTCTATTCACTTTAGTGATTTTGCTATATAACTTAACCATAAGGATTTCTTTCACTCATAAGTTTTTCACTTTAGATCCTCTAGTTCGTATGGATATATCTATGGGTCAATATTAGAAAACACACACATAAAGGAACATATTCACCTTCATATTGGGTAACTATCTTTTCTTATTCCAAACTTCTATCAAGTCATTTTTGGTTTTCATATATCAACATCATCCCTTGAATATCATCATCTTAATCTATCATCTATTTTTATCCTAAAATCCTTTAATCAATATGTTAAACATACGTAGCAATAAATCTTATGTACCATCGACACATGTCTAATAATTCCAACTTACCTCATCACAGTAATTCTATACAAGCTTATTAACACCATTAAACTCATTGTCAAAAATTTCTATTATTTCTTCTATCATATCCAAAAGCACCTCATTATAGCTTATGTCAATCCCATTTAATTCACCCAATCATTTCAAGAAGATTTTTCCTAACAATTACTCATACATGAATTCTCAATTCCAACATAATTCACATCCTAGATACTAGACTCAATTTAGCATGATATAATCCTTTAACACAATTATCTTGATCACTTACATTATTTTCGGACATGGTTCTCAGAATATTCTCTATATTTCCAAATTAAGAGTTCAAAGACTAACTTAAATCCTACTTCCTATATTTTATTCCTCAAGAAATTCAATACCACTAATTATCTTGATTACATTCGTCAAAACACCATAAGACCATCATCCGTCCATTCTTTTCAAACTTTTCTTTACTAACAACTTAGACACCATTAGAACTGAGTTTCAAAGAAAAGAAATTATCCTTCATTGCAATGAGGGAAAATAACCTTGCATTTAATGCCAACCGTTAATGAGGGAGAATGCAGTGAAATAGACGAAAAGCATAATAGAGAATGGTGCCAAAAGCGAAAGTCAAAAATTTGGACAAAGCATTGAAAAATATTAAAATCAGTGGCCGTAATTCTTGAAAATCTGTAAACAAAATCTTTCTACGATTTCAACAAAAATCGGTGGCCGCAAATTTTGAATATATATGTCAAAATATACTTTAAATCTGTTGGTATTCGGTGGAAAGATATCACATGGAAAAAGAAACATTTATGAGCTTATAAAAGTCTGTGAAAATCAAAGAATACGTAGTTAACTGGTAGGATACAGTTGATTGCTTCAAAATAGATGTAATCAATCAACTGTAAAATAACCAGTCCAAATTAAAATTTCTCAAAATAGCTAGTCGACTTAATAATCCTGATAGTCGACTGGCAAAAACATTGAGAAAACAAGAAAAATGTCCCTCTTCACTAATTATTTGGTTTGCATCTTCATTTTTTTTCCATGACGCCTATCATCTACAACTTCCTTACATGCCTCAAGACATCACTCCTTCATCAAGGGCAACAAGAAAAAGAAAATTTCCTGGTGATATCCTAACCTTATTCTCTTTATGTGCTTAATATAGGTCACAGTCATAACTACTGTACATATACATGCTTGTCATCATTTTTTTAATTTTTTTTACCTTTAATTTAGCTGATATCCACCAATCACTCACATAGTTGTTCTAATAATACCCGACCTATTCGCATAGCTATTATAAATATGCCCTTCTCTGAGTTCTATAAATACTTACATTAGTATCTTTGTCTATACTCAGAGTTAAGGTGATAAAAATTATGGAGGGAATCGCATTCCGTCAGTTCTGAAATATCTGTGTCTTTTGTGGTTCCAGTCCTGGAAAAGATGAGGAGTATGTCAAAGCAGCACAAAATCTGGGTATGGTGCTGGCTAGAAGAAAAATTCATTTAATGTATGGTGGAGGTAACTGTGAGTTAATAGGGTGTGTGGTTACAGCTGCACATGTAAGGGGATGCCAAGTTCTAGGTATTATTCCTACAGCTCTAGCTACATCCAGCAACATAGGGAAGACAATTGGGGAAGAATATAGGGTAGCTTCCATGCATGAACGCATGGCTAGAATGATGAGCAATGCTGACACCTTCATTGCCTTACCAGGTGGTTTTGGTACTTTAGAGGAGGTTTTCCAAATAGTCTCTTAGGCACAACTGAATATGCATCACAAACCGATAGGTTTGTTAAATGTTAATCACTTCTTTGATGGTTTGTTGTCCTTTCTAGATCAAGCTGTGGAACAGAAGTTTATCCCACACTCAGCACAACAAATTCTCATCTCAGCTTCAAATGCTGAAGAGTTGATTGATGCTTTACAAGCCTATGTTCATGTACCTGATCCAACTATTACTCAAATAGAATGGACAGCAGATAACCGCAGGAAGCGTAAATTGAATTTGGATCTTCATCTTTAAATGTAGTAAAATGTAGCTATTTTTTGTACTACTTTTACTTTCTTAGAGTCTACTTGGATACCATATTTACCAACCATACTCCTTTAGAGTTGGTAAAACTATCTTTGAATGTTGCTTATGATCCTCTAAACTTTTGAAATATTCTAGTATATCATCCATATATATAATAACAAATTATTCCAGGGATGACCTAATTACTATTCATTAAATCTATGAATGCAGCAAAAGATTTGTCAATTTAAATGCATCACCAAGAACTCATAATGCCCATAATAAGTCCTACATCCTCTTCTCTTATCCTTAATTAATGTTACTCATATCCTAAATCTATTTGTGGAAAAATATTGAACACCTTATAACTGGTCAAACAAGTAATCTATACGAGCTAATGGGTTTCTATACATTGTCACCTTATTCAACTGTCTATAATCTATGCATAGTCATAGTGATCCATCTTTCTTTTTCATAGATAGAACTGGAGCACTCCGAATAAAAGTACTGGGGTATTTAAATACCTTGTCTAACAAGTCTTGTAATTATTATTTTTTTAATTCGATCGATATCATTCTATATAAGGATATAAATACTAGTTGGGTTCTAAGGAGTAAATCAATACCAAATTCTCGAATTGCTGTGGCAAGGTTGTGCAAGATTTCCTCCGCATTGTTTGCCGGATTCCGCCTTGGTGGTGCCATTTCCTACTGTGGGAAAAAATAAATTTATGCTGCTATTGAGGTGATCAAGCCCAATAGTTAGTTTCAAAAAAATATTTAACAGCAGTCATAACACCACCTCGGCATATAGATAAGAAACACTAGTAATTTCTTACCTATATGAGTCACTGATCCCCTACACAGCACAACCACAACATACTCAAGACACTATAAGATCGATTCAGATAACCATCCACCCACAGGCCATCTAGGATCGACCTGCTCTGATACCAACTATGTAACATCCTTTTTTATTATTATTATACAATATTGAGTTCACATACACGTCATTAATCAAAACGTACATGCAACATATCAAAGACATAGATATTTACATCTTGTTTATTTTGGTTGACCAATTCCGGAGATACAGGTGCGGGTGGTTGCACCTTCACCGGGATCTGTGCCAACTCGCTCACAAACATTTTATTTAGGATCTGCCCATCATAGAATAACACGATCCAACGTGCACTAAAAGCCAGACCTATAGAAAATCTGCATAACTAATTTTCTAAACATGACATGGAAATATAGTGAGAATTAAATCCCAGTCAGTTCAACAATAAATCATCATCAATAAAGCTCATCATGTCATGTTCAGCTGTATAAACTACAGAAAATATCTTTGGTCACATGAATGCATTATATCTACGCACATAAGAATCATACAGTAATGATATGTATGACATGATTAACTATTTTAAAAATATTATATGATGGCCATCAACTTATTCTCAATTCAAGCTACCCTGGTCAGGGTGAGTATCCTCTACTCTCCAGTACGGGCTTTTCTCGCTCCGTCCGACATGGCCCACTTTCTCTTTCTTTTCTCATTATCATGATCATAACCGTTGGTAGGGCGTCCCCTACTGGTGCACCACACGGATTGCCATGTGACCGTGCTCATTCTTTTCTTTTCACAATGATAGCCAAAAATATGCTTTCAATAACAAGTATGTTCATCAAAATATAACTATTACCACAAATCATTGGTAATCATGCGATGAACATAACCATTTCAAATATCACTTTATAAAATATTTCTATGTCAAAATTTCACACTTAAGATGGTAAGAAGTTCATACAATGGCAATGGCTATGGCTATACTAGTCATTTATTAAGATTCATCTTCTTTTTTAAATACTAATTTTATTTCTTTATTTTCTTGATGCAGGTTTTCATCCTATCTAACCTTCTCTTACTAATCAGAGCATAACTCCCTCAATTTAACTCTGATGTAGGTGATCTTGGTGTCAATTTCAAGATAAAACAATTATCTAAAACTATTATGTTGAACATTGTAGCGAAATATTAAGAAATCAAGGTGATATTACTCCCTAAATGTATAGGTTATTTCTTCTCGGATAGATTCTGACCTCTACCTACTAATCGGACCATATCTACCACATATGGACTCCAACTTGAGTTATTCAAGTGGCTAAAAATCCGTGACACACATATATATAATTATTATGTTAACCATTTATTTTAATTCCATACAGATAATTCCCAAAAATTAAAATACAGAAGCTGTCCTAACATATTCTTCCCTGATGAACCATTTTCTGACCTTTGACTACTAATAAGCTCATATCTTCCTCATATGAACTCCAAATTGAATGATTCTAGTGGTTAAAAATATGTGACGCACATAGTTATAATTCTTATGTTAACCATTTATTTTAATTCCATACAGACAATTCTCAGAAATTAAAATACAGAAGCTGTCCTAACATAATCTTCCCTGATGAACCATTTTCTGACCTTTGACTACTAATCAGCTCATATCTTCCTCATATGGACTCCAAATTGAATGATTTCAGTGGCTTAAAATCCATGACACATATATCTTTAATTCCTATGTTAACTATTTATTTTAATTCCCTACAGATAATTCCCAGAAATTAAAATACAGAAGCTATCCTAACATATTCTTCCCTGATGAACCATTTTTCTGACCTTTGCTTACTAATCGCACCATATATACCACATATGGACTCCAAATTGAATGATTCCAGTGGCTAACAATCCATGACACACATAGTTATAATTCTTATGTTAACTATTTATTTTAATTCCATACAGATAATTCCCAGAAATTAAAATACAGAAGCTGTCCTAACATATTCTTCCCTGATGAATCATTTTCTAACCTTTGCTTACTAATCGGACCATATCTACCACATATGGACTCTAAATTGAATGATTCCAGTGGCTAAAAATCCATGACACACATATCTATAATTTATATGTTAACCATTTATTTTAATTCCTTATAAATTTTTGCCATAAATTAAAACACCGAAACTAAAAATTCTGCCACCCATAGCCATAACCATGCAGAACTATCTACACCAACCTAAGTATTCAAACATACATCACATGCAAGATCAATATGTAACATGATATAGCAATATCATGACCAATCATAAAAGTTCTAAGATCAAAATCTCATATGAATATTATAAGTTTCAAAAGTTTTCTTCAAAAAGAAATATTGTTAAACTTACCTGGAGCACTTAGTCCCCTAGACTTCTCCTTCCTCTTTCTTCATTTCTTCCTCTCCTTTCCTCATTCTACCTTGCTTCTATTTTTCCTCTCCCTCACTTGGACGAAATTCTAATGTTGTAAGGGTGGGTTTTCTTATATAGACCACCAAATAATTCACCTTTCATGATCATGGGTCTACCTTATCACAATTAGGATACACTTTGTTGAATTTTTGGAAAACAAACAACTTATGTTCTTGTCTTCCTCTTCCTTAGTCAAGATATGCATAAGAAAAGGAGATTTGTATTTTGAAAATTATGATGATATGTTCTTAAGATAAGGGATAAGGTCCCTTTGATTTAGGGATTCATTTCCATTTTCTTTTGTTTTAAACAATTATGAAAGGTTTTCCTTTTTAGGTGGCAAATTTCTAGCCCTTGAATCTCCATTATTTGGTTGATATTATTTGTGTGGGATAGGAATGTTTTGTCCTAATACCATGTATTATCATACCACTTGCTAAAATTATGAGTGTAAGATATAGATGTTTTTGTCCTAAAGCCTTGTATTATTATGCCACTTGCCAAAATGATGAATGTAGAATCACACCACTTGCTAAATTTTTGTCTTAATGCCATGTCACCTAATCTTGATTACACAATTATTTCATCAATTTAAATTTTATTTTTATTTTTATTTTTCCTCTTGGGTTTGGGCTCATTCTTGCCCATTTTCTTTACTTTGGTTAAAATTCTACCTTTCATAATGGGTTTGGTCACATTTTCATGATTTTTGGGCTACCGGTCCAATTTCTATATCCTAGTCTATGTCTATGTTTTATTTCTTCCTTGGGCTATCCTATTGGCTTGCTAAAAATTCATGTGAAGTAGAAAAACTCTATATGAAGTGTCCATAGGTAAAAGCCCAATTTATGGGTGGAGATACTAAACTTAGTAACTTTTGCTCTTAAATTAAGAAAAATTACCCTAATCCGATCTTCTTGAAATTTTAAGACCTTTACTTACTTCACAAAAATTTATCTTTCTTTACCTAAGAATTTCACCTTTCTTTAGCATGTTTATTTCTAATATTTCCTCTTAGGTTTTCTTTCTTTACCTATTCCATTAATATTAGACAATTTCTATGCATATATGTAAGGTGAAGAATTTCTAAGGAAAATATCTAAAAATTACGGGATGTTACAAAGGGAATGTAACCATGCACAGGCCTTGTCCCTCAAAGAGAAAGGGAACAATCTCAACCTGATGGCATCTGATGATACCCCATTCAACTTCAGGTTGTCACAATACTCCAAAAAGACTGACGGGTGTAAATTCGGGTCTTCAGTAGTTGACCCTCCAAACTGATTCTGCTGAACCATCTGCAAGAGAGAGGGCTTCAGCTCAAAGTTGTTAGCTTCAGCAACTGGCCTAACTATGCTAGGATTCAGGCCATGAGTGTCCGGGGCGGTAAAATCCTTTAGAGATCGGTTATCTCTCTCCCCCATGGTAGCTACAGAATTTTCTTATTACTGTCTTCTTATCCTTCGAAGTGTGCGTTCAATTTTTGGATCAAATTCAACAAAGAGTTCACGGCCCCTTCGCATAAAATAGCTACACACCTATGAAGGAAGAAAAAGGAACAAAAATCAGCAAAGGAAAATTATGCAGAAAAATAAAAAGAAAGTGATTTATTCTAGCTATTTCGTAAAATATCTAATATTGACTTTGTTCCCCGACAACGGCACCAAAAACTTGTGTGTGTTTTATAATTAACCGCAAGCGCACAGCGTAACTGTAGTTAGTTCGATGAGTACAGGTTATATCCCACAGAGAACAATGTCAATTACTAGAATTATACGAAATGATCTATCTAAATCGATGTAATCCGATGGAAGTTTGTCACAATTAAATAAGTAAAGACAATCAATTAAACAAAAGCCTAGGTTTAAGGTTCACCACACTTATGATACTGAACAACTAATATGCACCTTTAATTACAGTTATCTAGGTTATTGGGGATGGTTTGGCCTTAATTAACTAACAACCTCTTTCAAGCATTACTAATCGTACCTAGGTTAATCCAATTGCCTACTTTCGTGGTTCTTAGTTCAACCTAGGTCCATTAAGTTCTATGCCAACCATGGAACACAATTAATCAGTTTTCTCTTACCCATTAATTGATTCAATCCTAGAGAATCTTAAACTACTTTCGTGATTAAGATATCCCTAATTAACTATTAGGTTCCGATATTAATCTTCACCTTTCAGTCCATCAATTAATATCCTAAGATGTGATAAATATTGGCCAGACATTCATCAAATCCTATAACCAATGCATAATAGCTAATCCTAATTAACCATAGATAACACAATTAGGACTCCATTAACTCAATCAGCACAATGTATCATCACACCAAAAGTGGATTTACCAAAACCCTAGATCAAAACTACTCAAGCATAATAGAAATAGAAACTAAAATCAAATTCATTAAACAAACCATAAGTGTTCAATACAATTCAAGAGAAAGGAGTAGAAGTAGAGATGAGTATAGAGATAGAAAGATAAAACCTGGATTGCTGAATGTAATTGGAATACAAGCTTGAATCAATGTAAAAATCTACTCTAAGAACATGAATTGAACTTTAATCCTACTCTAAACCTAATCCTCAGGTGTTTCCTAAGCCTAAAACTGACTAAAAATAAGCCCTAATGCGTCTCTCCCTTTTGGCTGCGTATCCCCTTCAATATATCTCAATTTTGGTGGCCAAAACCCTAAAAAAGACGATGTGTACGGACCCGAAGCACTGCCGTGTTCCAAGACACGGCCTAGCCATGCTTCGGGCTGGATTCTGGGGAGTTTTTGTACTTCTTGTACAGAGCACAGTCTGGCCGTGTTGCATACCACCAAGCACGGCCTGGCCGTGTTAGGGGCTGCCAAGCTCAGAATTTGCTGATTTCTTCAGGGTTTGCTCCTTACTTCCTCCTCATCTTGTTCCAAGTCCATATTCCACTTTTCATGAGTGTTTTTCCTTGCTTCTTGGCCCCTTTTGCTCACCTACAAGCATAAAAACAACCAAAGCAGTATCCAAAGCAAAGCATAACCAAAAGTAGAGAAATAACCATAAGCTTGCTATGAATTAAAGGATAAAATATACCCATTAATTCTCAAAATTCCCCTTTATCATTATGGGAAGGTTTGACACCAAAAAAATCAACTTGGGAGTTAGAAGAAGTTATGAGGAAGAAATATTTGCAATTGTTTTTATTAGGTAATTTCTAAAATTTTGAGAACAAAATTTCATTTAAGGGGAGAGAAATATAACATCCCTAATTTCGTTTCTTTTATTAATAAAGGTACATAAATATTTAATCAAGGGAATAAACTATTAAACAATTTTTAAATATCTAAGAAAATATAAGTCTTAGAAATTCTTCACCTTCTTTGTATGCATAGAAAATGTTTCTAACATTAAGGGAATAGGTAAAGAGAGAAAACTTAATAGAAAAAATTAGAAATAATATCATAAAGAGAGGAAAAATTCTTAGGTTAGGAAGATAAATTTTTGGAAGTAAGTAAAGGTCTTAAAAATTTAAGAAGATTAGATTAGGGTAATTTTTCCTAATTCAAGAATTAGAGTTCCTAAGTTTAACATCTCCACCCATACATTTGGGCCTTTACCTATGGACACTTCATATAGAGTTTATCCACTTCACATGAGTTTTAGCAAGTCAATTAGATAGCCCAAGCAAGAGATATAACATGGACTTGGACTAAGATATTGAAGTTGTATCGATAGCCCAAAAAATATGAAAATGTGACCAAGCCCTCCATGAAAGATAGAATTTCAGCCAAAGGAAAGGAAATGGGCAAGAATAAGCCTAAATCAAAGAAGGAAAGATAAGAACTATGTGATGAAATAGTAGTGTAATAATAATCAAGATTAGGTCACATGGCATTACGACAAAACATCGATATCCTACACTCAAAATTTTAACAAGCCATGTGATGATATAGTAGGTAATAATTCATGGCATTAGGACAAAACATTTTTATCCTACACAGATAATTTCAACCAAGCAAGGGAGATTAAAAGGTTGAAAATTTGGCACTTAAAAAGGCAAATTTATCTTACTTGAGTGAAACAAAAGAAAAAGAAAAAGAATCCCTAAATTAAGGGGACCTTGCCCTTGTCTTAAGAATATTTTATCATGATTTTCAAATATAAATCTTCTTTTGCTATGCATATCTTGACTAAGGGAAAGGAAGACAAGAACATGAGTTGTCTTCCCTTAGAAAGCAACCAAGTGCATCCTAATTGTGATAAGGTAGACCCATGATTATGAGAGGTGAACCTTTTGCTAATTTATTTAAGAAAAAACAAACTTATAACATTATAATTTCGTCCAAGGGAGGAGGGAGAAAAAAAACAGAAGCAAAGTAGAGTGAGGAAAGGAAAGAAAGAGAGGAGAAGAGAGAAAGGAAGAAGAAGGAGAAGTCTAGAAGACTAAGTACTTAAGGTTAGTTAATTTATTCTCCACTTGAATCTATCTTTTCTCTTTATCCTTGGGGTTCAAAACTCACCCTCCCTCTCTTATTTAAGCTACTGGAAAAGTTAAGGGAAGGGAGAAAGCTTTCCATTTCCTTCAAGAGGAAACATGAAAAAGAATTCACTAAGTGAGCTAGGGAGATCTTTAGGTAGGTTTAACAATATCTCTTTTTGAAGAAAAGTTTTGAAATTTGTAACATTTATATAGGATTTTGATCTTAGAACTTTGATGAAATTTATAATATTTGCTACTTTGATGATTGGCCATGGATATTGCTATATCATGTTATATGTTGATCGTGCATGTGATGGATGTTTTGAATACTTCAGTTGGTGTGGTAAGTTCTGCATAGATATGGCTATGGGTGGCAAAATTTTAGGGCTTTTATGTTGCTGTTATGTATAATTGAATGTGGTGAAAAATTGATGGAATATGATTAGATTGATAAAATGAGTATGGCTTTAAATACTTAGAAGAAGACCAAGAGACATTTCTATTGCGAAAACTATTAATAATACATGATTTGATTTTTGTTTTCTTGAGAAGTAGATGATGGAATATGTTAAATTAAGTGTAAGGAATCTAATTAAAATTTTTAAATGAGTAATATTATGGTTAGATGTAAATTAAAAAGAAAATGGAAGAGGATATAATAAAATAATGAACTAAAACCTTTGGAAGGATTTAGTTAGAAAACTGGATTTTGGAGTAATCAGAGAAGCTTTTGTTTTTTAGATTTAGGAAAGAATTGGTTAGTAATTAAAAGAAATGGTTCAAATGAAAAATGTAGATATATGTCTCAAAGATTTGTATCCACTTAAATAAGTTAATTTGGAGTTCAAATGAGAGAGATAAGGTCTGATTAGTAAGCAGTGGTTAGAAAATGGTTAATTAGGAAAGAATCTATTCGGTAAGCTTCTGTTTTTGAATTTTTGGGAAACATCTATAAGGAATTAAAATAAATGTTTAACATAAAAAATATAGATATATGTCTCACAAATTGTTATCCACTAAAATCATTCAATTTGCAATCCATATGAGGTAGATATGGTCAGATTAGTAAGCTGTGGTCAGAAACTTGTTAACCAGGGAAGAATCTGTTAGGTAAGCTTCTGTGTTTGAATTTTTGGAAAACATTTGTAGGTAATTAAAAGAAAAGATTAACATAAAAAATATAGATATATGACTCATGAATTTTAAACCATTGGAATCAATCAATTTAGAGTCCATAAAAGGGAAATATGGTCATATTCATAAGTAGTAGTCAGAACCTACTCGGAAAGAAATAACATTGAATTTGAGGGAGTAGTAACACTAAGATTTCTTATGATTTAACTAAAATTTTTAAAATGAGTTTTAGAGGATAGTCTTAACTTTAAATAGACACTAAGATCACCTTAATCGGAGTTAAAATAAGGGAGTTATGCTTTGATTAGTGAGGGATAAAAATAATATTTAAGAAATAAGAAGAATCTTATAAACAAAAATAATAAATGACTAGTGTATATCCTAGGCATTTCCATTGCATGAACTCCTTACCATCTTAAGTGTGTAATTTTGACATAGAAATATTTTATAAAGTGATATTAGAAAATGATTATGTTCATGGCATGATAGCCACCATATGATAATTTGAAAATAGTTATTCATGTCATTACTGCATAATTTTCATGTGTATAGATAAAGTGCATTCATGTGACCTAATATATTTGTTATAGCTTATATATATGAATATGACATGATGATCAATATTGATGATTATTATGATTTATTGTTGAACCTACTGGGATTTAATTCTCACTATATTTCCGTATCATGTTTAAAAAACTAGATATGCAGATTATCTCTATGGCTCTGGCTATTAGTGCAGATTGGATCGAATTACTCTATTTTGGACATATCACAGTAATTAATAAGTTGTTTATGGTCAAGTTGGCTAAGATCCCGGTGAAGGTGCAACCACCCGCACCCGTATCTCCAGAATTGGTCAACATAGATGAATAAGATGTAGATATTTATGTGTTTGACTTTTGTATAGACATTTTTAATTAATGATGTGTATGTGAACCCAGAATTGTATCAGTATTAATAGTATACCATAAACCTTAATTATATTTGGTTAATTTAATTGAATGTTATTATGAGTTAAATAGTTAGAAGTAAAGAGGTAATGACTGCATGAGATTTTTCAAATATATATATATATATATATATATATGTATGTATATGTATGTATGTATATGTATGTATATGTATGTATGTATGTGTATGTATGCATGTATATATGTAATAAAATGAAGTTGTTACAACATGTATAGCATGAATAACTATTATCTGAATATCATACGATGGGTATCAACTTATTCTCATATCAAGCTACACTGATCAGAGTGAGTATTTTCTACTCTCTAGTATGAGATTTTTTCTCTCCATCTAACACGGTACACTTTCTCTTTCTCTTTTCATTAGCATAATCATAGCCATAAGTAGGACATCCACTACTAGTGCACCATACAGACCACCATGTAACAATGCTCGTCTCTTTTCTTTTCATATTAATAACCAAAAATATGATTTCAATAACAAGTATATTCATTATATTCACATGCTATAATTTATCATTAACGCATAATCATTACTAAAAATTATTGGTAAAATGCAATCTTGCCATGAACATAATCATTTTCAAATATCACTTTATAAAGTATTTCCATGTCAAAATTACACACTTAAGATGGTAAGAAGTTCATGCAATGGCAATGACTAGGGCATATACTAGTCATTTATTATTCCATTTATAAGATTCTTCTTCTTTCTTAAATATTATTTTCATCTTTTCATTTTCTTTATGCTTAGCCTCTTGTCACTTTTCTCCTACTTATATCATTTTCAACACATGTTCTCACAAATTTTATAGGGCATTCTTCTTCAATTTGGTTTCTATTTTTACCATATAGTTAATGAGGTTCATTTAGAGTAGAAAAATGTTGAAAATTAGCTTTACCAGCTCCCAACACAGCTTAGCCATTTTTTGTAACACAGCCATGCTCTAGGCTTCAACAAGCTCTTACACGCACCGAACACAACCTAGCTGTGTCCTAGAACACGGCCCTGCTCAGTGTTATGTGTCGTCCCCTGTTGTAGGTTTTCATCTAGCCTGACCTTCTCTCACTAATTAGAGCATAAATCCCTCATTTTAACTTCGATTGAGGTGATCTTAGTGTCCATCTAAAGTTAAAAATTTTAGAGCATCCTCTCAAACTCTTATGTTGAAAATTTTAATGAAATAGTAAGGAATCTTACTGTTATTACTCCTTCAATTTTGATGTTATTTCTTCTTGGGTAAGTTTTGACCTCAACTTACTAATCTGACCATATCTCCCTCCTATGTACTCCAAATTGAGTAATTCCAATTGCTAAAATTTCATAAGACACAACACACACACACACACACACACACACACACACACAGATATATATATATATATATATATATATATATATATATATATATATATATATATATATATTCTTCATGGAACCATTTCTTTTAATTCCCTACAGATTTTGCCCAGAAATTCAAACATAGAAGCTTACCTAACAGATTCTTTCCTGGTTAACTAGTTTCTGATCACTGCTTATTAATTTGACCATATCTCCCTCATATGGAATCCAAATTGAGTGATTCTAGTGGATTAAAATCCATTAGAAATATATATATATATATATATATATATATATATATATATATATATATATATATATATATATATAATGTTAACCATTTCTTTTAATTCCCTATATATTTTTCTCAAAAATTCAAACACGGAAGTTTACCTAATAAATTCTTCCCTGGTTAACCATTTTCTGACCACTGCTTACTAATTGGACCATATCTCCCTCCTATGGACTTCAAATTGGGTGATTCCAATGGTTAAAAATTCGTGAGACATATATCTATAATTTTCATGTTAAATATTTCTTTTAATTCCTAACCAATTCTTCCCATAATTTCAAAAACAAAAGCTTCCCTAGTTACTCTGAAATTCAGTTTTCTAACCAAACCCTTCCTAAGGTTCTAGTTCATCATTTTATTATGTCCTCTTCTATTTTCTTCCTAATTTACATCTAACCATAAGATTACTCATTTCAACATTTTAATTAGATTTCTTACACTTAATTTCCATCATCTACTTCTCAAGAAAACAAAAATCAAATCATGTATTATTAAAGGTGTTTCCAAACATAAATTTCTCATAGTTTTCTTCTAAGTGTTTAAGGCCATACTCATTTTATCAATCTAATCATATTTTACCACATTCAAATATACATAATAGTAGCATAAAAGCCCTAAAATTTTGCCACACATATCCATATCTATGCAAAACCTTCCACACCAAACAAAGTATTCAAAACATCCATCACATACAAGATCAACATGTAACATGATATAGCAACATCCATAGCCAATCATCAAAGTAGCAAATATTGTAAATTTTATCAAAGTTCTAAGATCAAAATTCCATATAAATGTTACAAATTTTAAAAAAATTCTTCAAAAAGAGATATTGTTAAACTTACCAAAATATCTACCTAACTCACCTAGTGAATTCTTTTTCTTGTTTCCTCTTAAAGGAAGTGGAAATATACCTCCATTCCCTTAGCTTTCCAGCAGCTTGAATAAGAGATGGAGGGTGATTTTTAAACCCCAAAGATGAAGAGAAAAGATGGATTCAAGAGGAGATTAAGTTAATTTACTTTAAGTACTTAGAATTCTAGACTTATCCTTCTTCTTCCTTCCTCTATTGTCCTCTCTTTCTCTCCTTTCCTCACTCTACCTTGCTTTTGTTTTTTCCTCTCCCTCACTTAGATGAAATTCTAATGTTATAAGAGTGGTTTTTTGTTTAAATAAATTATCAAGTGGTCCTCCCCTCATAATCATAAATCTACTTTATCACAATTAGGAAGCACTAGGTTGCTTTTTGGGGGAAGACAAGGCAAAAAGAGGTTTTGCTATTTGAGAATTATGATAAAATTTTCTCAAAACAGGGCAAGGTCCCCTTAATTTAGGAATTCATTTTTTTTTCTTTTGTCTCACTCAAGTATGATAGATTTTTCTTTCTAAGTGGCATATTTTTAGCCCTAAAGTCTCCATTACTTGGCTGAAATTATTTGTGTAGGATAGGGATGTTTTATCCTAATTCTATGTATTATTACCTACTATTTCATCATATGGCTTGCTGAAATTATAAGTGTAGGATATGGATATTTTGTCCTAATGCCATGTATTATTACACTACTATTTCATTATATGACTTGCTGAAATTATGAGTGTAGGATATAGATGTTTTGTCCTAATGCCATGTGACTTATTCTTGATTATTATTACACTACTATTTTATCACATGATTCTTATTTTTTCTCTTGGATTTGGGCTCATTCTTACCCATTTCCTTTACTTTGGCAAAAATTTCTACCTTTCATGAAGGGTTTAGCCACACTTTCATGGTTTTTGGGCTATTAGTTTAACCTCTATATCCTAGTCCAAGTCTATGTTATATCTCTTACTTAGGCAATCCAATTGGTTTGCTAAAAACTCATGTAAAGTGGAAAAAATCTATATGAAATGTCCATTGGTGAAAGCTCAAATGTATGGGTAGAGATATTAAAATTAAGAACTTAAGCTGTTGAATTAGGAAAAATTATCCTAATCCAATCTTTTAAAATTTTTAAGACTTTTACTTTTTTCCAAAAAAATTATCTTCATTATCTAATAATTTCACCCCTTATTAGGACGTTATTTCCTAATTTTTCCTCTAAAATTTTCTCTCTTTATCTATTCCCTTAATAGTAGAAACATTTTCTATACATACACATAAGGTGAAAATTTTCTAAGGCTTATATTCTTTTAGATATCTAAAATTTTTTTAATAAATTTTATTTTCTTAATTAAATATTTATGTACCTTTATTAATAAAAAAACAAAATTAAGGATGTTACACACATCATGTGCCATTTTGAAAAATCTATCAACAAGCACAAGTATTGAATCTGAACCCCTCTTTGACCTAAGTAATCCCAAAACAAAGTCCATAGAGATGTCCACCCAAGGTTCACTAGGCATCGATAATGGTGTGTACAAACTGTGTGGTAAGACTTGAGATTTATCTTTCTTACATGTAATGCATCTTTCACAAATTCATTTAACATCACGTTTCATTCTAGGCAAAAATAAATGCTCATGCAATACATCTAAATTCTTTCTTACACCAAAGTGTCCCATTAAGCCTCCTCCATGAGCTTCCCTCACAAGCAATTCACGTAAAGAGCATTGAGGCACACATAACTTATTCTCCTTAAAAAGATAATCATCAACTCTATAAAATTTATTAAATGCCTTGTTTTCACATGCAAGAAATATTTCAGCAAAGTCAACATTATTTGCATAAAAATCCTTGATATACTCAAACCCAAGCAATCTTGCATTTAGAGAAGTAAAAAGAACATACCTCATAAATAATGCATCTGCAACCACATTCTCTTTACCTTGTTTGTATTTGATAACATATGGAAAGGTCTTAATGAATGTTAGCTACCTTGCATAACTTTTATTTAGCTTACCTTGACCCTTGAGGTGTTTTAAAGATAAATGATTTGTGTGAATGACAAACTCTTTAAGCCAAAGGTAGTGTTTCCAAGTCTCTAGTGCCCTCACAAGTGCGTAAAGCTCCTTGTCATAATTTGAATAATTCAAGGTAGCACCATTTAGCTTCTCACTAAAATAAGCAATTGGCATATTTTTCTGCATTAAAATAGCCATATACCAATTTCGAATGCATCAAACTCAATTTCAAAGTTATAGCAAAATTAGGTAATGTCAAAATAGGTGTAAAGCATAAATTTTCATTTAAAATATTGAATGCATCATCTTGTGATTTTTTCCATTTAAATCCAACAGATTTCTTTATTACTTCAATGAGTGGGGCAGCAAGTGTGCTAAAGTCCTTCACAAAACGATGGTAAAAGCTAGTTAAACCATGGAAAATTCTTACCTCAGTGGTTGATTATGGTGTTGGCCAATCTTTGATAGCCTTAATCTTTTCTTTATCAACTTTTATCCCCTGTGCACTTACAACCAAAACCAAGAAACACAATTTTCTCCATGCAAAAACTACACTTTTTCATATTAGCGTACAATCTTTCCTTTCTTAACACATCAAGCACACAATACAAATGATTCAAATGTTCATCCAAACCCTTGATGTAAATTAGAATATCATCAAAATAAACCACAAAATTTTTTCAATGTATACATGCAAAACATAATTCATTAATCTCATAAAAGTGCTAGATGCATTAGTTAATCGAAATGGCATGACTAACCATTCATACAATTCATGCTTTGTTTTGAAAGCAATTTTCCACTCATCACCTTTGCTCGTCTTAATTTAATGGTACAGGTATTTTAAGTAAATTTTAGAAAAGATACTAGACCCATGCAATTCATCAAGCATATCATCTAATCTAGGAATGAGGTGACGATATTTTACTGTTATGTTGTTCACGACTTTGCAATCAATGCACATCCTCCATTATCCATCTTTCTTTGGCACTAAAAGTATTGGAACTATAAAAGGACTTAAACTTTCTCTCACATAGCCCTTTGCCATAAGCTCTTCAACTTATATTTGAGGTTCCTTTGCTTCTTTTGGATTCATCCTATAGGCTGGGCGATTAGGACATGTGGCTCCTGGAATGAAATCAATTTAATACTCAATTCTCTAATAGGTGGTAGCCCTAGAGGAATTTCTTTAGATAGCACATCTTGAAAATCTTGTAACAAATACCCAACACTAGGAAATGAAGAGTTAAGTTCATTAGTGTTTAAAATGGCCTCCTTGTATATAAGCACAAGCAAAGGTTGCTTAGCTAGGAAAGCACTCCTCACTTCGTTCTCCTTTGCATAAAAGCTCACTCTTGCATTTCCTTTTCTCTCCATTCTCTTTTCTTTTTTGTGACTTTCTTTATTTGAAACTCTCAACTTTTCTTTTCTTTTTTCACTCTTTTTTCTCATTTTTTAAATCACTCTATTTTTTCATCTTAAGTTGATCTTCATATACTTGCTTAAATGTTAATGATGCAAGAGTTATTGTTCTTCTATTCGTTATGAATGAGTATCTATTTGTAAATCCATCCTTGACTGCCCTACGATCAAACTCCCATGGTCTTTCAAGAAGTATATAACCAGCATGGATAGGAAAAACATCACATAACACCTTATCATTATACTTTATAATTGAGAATGAAACCAAAACTTTCTTATTAACCTTGATTTCTCCACAATAATTAAACCATTGTAACTTGTATGGTTTAGGGTGTGGAATAGTTGGCAAATCTAATTTCTCAACTAGTGTAATGCTAGCAACACTAGTGCAATTCCCCCTATTAATAATCATATTGCATACCTTATTGCTGACAAAACATCGAGTGAGAAAAATATTTTCCTTTGCCACTCCATATCATCTTCCTTAGCCTGAGCACTCAAGGCATGCCTAGTGACAAGTGCTTTTCTTTCCACTGCATACTCAATCCCGTCATCACTAGCATCTTCAAGTGAAGGTATGGAGTCATCACTTTCACTTTCAGTCACCACTTTATTATCCTTCATAATCATAACTCTTTTGTTAGGGCATTGTGAAGCTATATGACATGTACCTAAACATTTGAAACATTTTCTAACTCTATTTCTAGAAGTTTGAGATTTAGATTTACCTTTGTCCTTAATCGAAGAAATCTCTTTTTGAATAGCCCTTCTTCTTTCTTCCAACTTTGTTTCATTGAAGAACTAGAAGAAGAATTGAATCTTAAGGCACCTTTACGCTTGAGTTGTTTTTTCACCTTAATTGCCACATGTAACATATCTACCAAATTCACATAATGCTATAACTTTACTACATTGGCTATGTCTTTATTCAACCCATTCAGAAAATGAGCCATTGTAGCCTCCCTATCCTCCTTGACATTAGCCCTTATCATAGCTACCTTTATTTCTTCGTAATATTGTTCTACACTCTTGGAACCTTGTGTAATAGTCTGTAATTTTTGGTAGAGGTCTCTATAGTAATGGCTAGGTACTAATCTCTTCCTCATTACAACCTTCATTTATGCCCAAGTTTCTATAAGATGCTCATCATTTCTCCTCCTACTTAGAACCAACTTATCTCGCCAAATAATTTCATAATCAGTGAACTCTATTACAACCAACTTCACCTTTTTCACTTCAAAATAATTATGACACTAAAAAATTAGCTCAACCTTTTTTTTCCACTCAAAATAAGCTTCAGGGTCATTTCTACATTAGAAAGATGGTATTTTCATTTTAATATTTCCAAGGTTCTTATCTACCTGCCTTCTTTCTCTAGGAATATTTCTCCCGTTACGCATTTCTTTCCTAAGTCTTGTATGCCTATTTCTTCCTACACCAACGTCAGACTCATAACCATCATCATCCTCACTCTGTACTTCATCTTCAAACTTATAGTCATCTACATACTCATGTTTAGTCCTAACAACTCTTCTAGGATTAGGACTCCTATTAGGTTGCCTCCTTTGTAAATTGGCTATTCTACTGCCTTGCATGTTCAGCTTATCCCTTATATCTCTAAACACTACATTAAAATGCTCAAACTGTTGTTGCATGGCTTTTATGACAAGCTATGTTTTGTGAGTTTCCAATGCTGGCTGACTCCTCCCTATTAGACATTTTTTTAAGCTGCAAGAAAAATTTGTTAGTGAAAATAAAATATCCTCACAAATTTCCTTATGTGTTTGCACTTAAGAAATGTCACTTTACACTAGTGTTTCACTCCTTATAGGCTTTTCTCAAGATGTGTCACTCTTGCCTTTTTCCTCACTAACGAACTCAATGTTGTACCAAAACTTGTAGAGTCAGTTGAACACTAGATAAGAAAAAAAAATGTGGATCAAAGAAAAAAAATGAAAATTCAATATCAAGAATCTCAAGCACAATTCAAATCAAATAAATCCTAATAAAATTTCAGCACAAACCTCTTTTCTTTTGTTCTTTGCTCTTTTTTGTTTTTTTAATTCTTTTTTTTCTCTTTTTTTTCTTCTATTTTTTTTTGGACCTCTCTTTTTTTGGCATAAATATGAAAATCACACAAAAGAACTTAAACAAGTTAATCAATTTGGAAAATTTTGGAAAAACACATTTGGACAAATATGACTATAATTTACTGTAGAAATTTCAAATTGAAACGATTCCAAAATGAGTAGAAAGATAGGATTCTGCACTATGAAAATGATATATTAATCGAAGAAAAACTCAAAAGGAAACACGACGAACAACAATTCAAAAGAAAGTGATAAACAAAGATACAAAAAGATGAGCAAACACAAGAAGAATAGAAGATACAATCTGAAGATGAAAAAATACATAAACAAAAAGATATGACCTGATAGGGAACCATGCTTTGATATCACATAATATGAACCTGGCTAACTCCACATCAAAAACTAGCTTGTAAGGGGAGGATTGCGAACCCATATATATAACATCCAGGACCTCCCTCGTTAACCGATGTGGGACTTTACTGATATTCACTTGATAATCATACTCACCATTGCATGATTCACATCAGGTGTAATGGCAATGGCTATATAGAGCCGCAGCGCTAAGGCTACTATTATGCTTTCCTTGAATCTATTCAATTTCCTTCAATGTAGTTCTAATGCCTTTCCTTACTTCCTAAATCAAAATATATGCTATATAAGTGCATATGATAATAAATTTGTCACAAAACACTAAGTAGTATGAGGTAAAAACAATGTATAATGAATTTATATTACATAGGCTCCTTAAAAAAGTTTATCCTCATATTTAGACCTATACCCAAATGGATAGCAAATTCTAGACCCATACCTGTCTCCATTGAATTCTCGAATCCCCATACCTAAACTCATTTACCCAAAAAATATTCATAATAATAATTTTTCTTGACCTATTTACATGAAATCTTCCATATAAATAACAACAACAAATAACCAATAAAATATTTTTCCACTAACTGGATCAAATGACGTCAAAGTGACATATTGTAAATAAGATCAATAGAAAGATTATTAATTGCTAAAATTTTCTTGATTATTTCATATATTATTTTTTTTTGTCTCTCTTTACTTTTAACTATCGGACTGTTTTTCATCTGATTTACTTTTTTTAATGAGGTTTTTGCAGGTCTCCTCCATACATGGTTAAACCACTTTAGGTGAGATTCTACCATCTTTCATATAAAATAAAAATAAAAATGAAATTTCTAAAAAATTAAATATAACTAAAAAAAACAAATGCATATAATTTTAAATTACACCTTTTTTAACAAATCCACGATAATGAAAGATTGAAGATTGGGATTAGAGCCAAAAAATGACCAAATAGGGAGTGAGGCTGGAGTTGAAACTTGAAAGTTTACTTGGTTAAATTAGGGTTTGTTGATAAAATGATAATATTATCTTTTTTTAAAAAAGTAAACTTATATAAAGGATATTATGGTAAAAATATGCATATAAATAATAGTACTCAAAATTATAGTACCTAACTTGCCCCCAGACCCTTAAAAATGCCCTAAATTTTTTCCTACTCGGACCCGTACCCATTTTGTAATTCCCGTACCTAACCCCAAGCTGATAAGATTCGTTGGTATCCATTAGGTAGGGATAATTTTTCTAGTCCTAACTCTAACGATCAAGTTAACTCTTAATGTGGAAGTAAATTAAAATAGGAGAAAATAGCGAAGAGTCCTGACCTGATGGGAGGGCTAACCTACTTGTAAGTATGCCCTTTAAGGGTAAAATGATAACTTCGATCAATTGGCACAAGTGCCATGTGCTGGTGGTGCACTCGTGCCTAACTAGTCAATGAGATTCTTTGGGCTTTTAAATGGGATGGTTCAGTTGGCCCATGTATTTAGACTAGCCAATGTAGGTTTAGCCCAAAATATCTTTCATCCAATAGATAAGCCACTGACTAAAAATCCTAATAACTTGGTTCAAAGGAAAAAACAAAATATCGTGTAGTAGTAGTAGCTGAAGGTAAGATACACCATAGTAATATTTCTACTATCTAAAATCCATCTATATGGTGTAAGTGCATCAATCTTGCAACATTGGGAAAGGCTGAGTCATGAAAGCTTTCTATAAATTCTATAGCTATTCAAAAGTGGAGTATCTTAATATTGAGAGCACTCTTGACAAATTTTACAAGAGCGAGTTCGCTCCTATGAGAATAAAGAATTATTCTCAAAGAAAATTCATGAAATTAGGGTGCATACATTGCCGCAACGTGCTAGCTTAAGGGCTTTAATATTTTGAAATTAGGATGGACATTCATGAAATATACGTCTTATAAAGGTTCAAGGCAAAGAAACACTTACTATTCTTAACAATTTATTTTCCTGGAGTTTAATGATAAGTTTAATAAGATAAGTGGGTGATTGTTGAGTATTTTAATAAATTCATTAATATAAATAGTAATAAGAGACGCCCTGAGTTACAAGGTGTTACATAATTCCACATTTATAACATTGCCTCACGATAATTAGGGTAAATTAAAATGAATGCAATGATGTAATTATATAAGAAAGTGATTTAATACTTGCGCGTGCGTGAAAGGGCAATAACGAGTCACACTTGTGCAGATTCTTACTCGGACGGTACATGTGGTGTCCAACTTACCTAAGTTGTATGCAGGAAGCAGGGGAATAGATTGGATCAATGCCAACAAGCATACAAAGACCAAAATTGCTCCAACCTGAATGAAAAGATAATTATAGCAAAGTCAAGTAATTATTAGTTGGTTTCAGTTAGTCAATTGTACCGCAGAATTCCTAATTAAGATGTAATCAACTTGTTACTTATTGTATAGTTACGATGCATTAACCAGCAGTGTTGACTACTAACTTCTATAAAAGTATGCAGGGTATCAAACATTCATACATGTAATTAGAAAAAAGAGGATCTTGGGAGTTTCTTTTACTCTTTCTTGAATTAGGGTGCGTAGGAACATTACTAGTTTTGATAGATTACAAGATCTTTCCTTTGAATAATGAATGTGATAGTTTAAGTCAAATAGGGAGCTAAATTCTAAGAAAAGCACATATCAGTCATAAGCTATGATACAACATGGTAAGTAAACGTGATATCATGCAGTTAAATTTGCCACTTTGCCTTCAACAGAGCTAATTTCTAGAGAGTTATTTAACACCAAAAATAAAGGTTCGGTGAAAACAGAGTTTTGGAAATGTAATGGGAACCATGCTTTCCAGATGAAAGTGGGTAGAGGTTGATTGAATTTTAGCACAATACACGTTTCCTCATGTATCCCTTAATCACATATAAAATCAAGTGATACACAACAGTCAATCCAAATAATGTACGGACATAGAAACAATATGAAATACGTTACAACTACAGTAACTAGCAAGTGGCGCTGACCAGGGCCATTCATGTCAAAAGCTCTATTGCTTATTTTGGCTTGACAATCTCCCTTGCTGCAAAGTTGCTTCGGAACTAGAGTAGTGCTTGAAAGCACCCTTAGCCTGCCTTGAAGCTTCAATTCAGGAGCGCAGGCCAGATTTGACTATGATTCTAGTATAAGCACAACGTATCGTGTTTTGACTTGTCATTTTCCCATAATGTTCCATAAAAACATGAGGCTACTCATCTTCTATCCTAAATGAATAAAACAATGGCCAAAAATTCAATTTTCTTTCTCTGATGAAACATTTTTTATACTATAACTAGAATCCTGATCAAGTTGCATTTTCTTGATTTTCTTTTTCAAGGCCTTATCAAATTCGCTACTTGATAGTGACAGAACCTGGTTTAACAGTAATCTCACTCTGGACTCTTTCACACGAGCATATCTTGGTTTAATCCTCTCTTCTAAACTGTAACCAAAAAATTGAGGGAATTTAACCAGCTCCGATTTGGGGTAATCCATGGTCAGAAAGAATTCCCACTTCGGAATCAAATTATCTGGCAAGCTAAAAGTATATAAGGCTCCGTATCTCGAAATCATGGTCCCAACTTCCTCTAATGTGTATCCCCTCTCTAAGAAAAATTCTGTTACAGGCTTTAGATTGGACTCAATGCTAAGACCAAAATTCTGTGGGCATCGAAATACAAGAATGCCAACATCAACTCCCAATGAACGGAAATAATTAGCTGTGGGCCGTAGCTTGTCCTCTACACTGTAACTAATAATACTGGGGAAACGAGTTAAAATCTTACCTATGCTCTCCTCTGTGAGGCCTATTTCATAAAGAAAATCTATACTTGCCCTCACTTTTTGCCTGCTGTAAGTTAGAAGAGCTGGAAATCGGTATATCACCTTTGCCCATTGCCGCTTGTCCACACCTAAAGTTTCCAAGAACTTCATGGAGGGTTTAAGATTTTCAGAGAGACTGATTCCACATAATTGAGGCCTTTTAGTGAGGATGATGGGAATGTCTTCTTTTGGCACCCCAAGTTCTAGAAGAAATTCAACCACTGGCTTAATTTTCCTCTCTAAGCTATAGTACACAAAGGATGGAAATCTTCGAGTGATACTCTTGATCTGCTCAATATCCATGCCAAGCTCCAAGAGATAGACAATATGAGGGCGAAGTTTCCCAGCTGGATCTATCTCACTTACTCGAGACTTGGCTTTCATCTTCTTAGAATTCACCAATGGATTAGGGATGGAAATTGGCACTGCTGGTTTTTCCTTGACAGGAGAGTTTGGATAGTTTTCAACTACGCCCACCAAAATGTCTCCGTGCTCTTCAAAAAGGGATTCAAGATAAGGAATTAGAGCATCCCTAATCTCAAGAGTTGTAAGTTCTCTTCCTGTTCACATCAAAGAAACTCTGATTAGCAGGATAGAATGGAGACAAACATAATAAAAGCCAATACTCTGTTGCAATCGGACCTACTAGATACCGAGATTTATGTTTCGAATGAAGCCTTGAGACAAGGTGTCTGATAAAAAGGTCTGACTTCTTGATGATTCTTGCAGCAACTGCACTGCTCAGACCTTGTTTTTTCAAAAACAAGGTTAATACAGCCTTTGCTTCTTCCTTTTCTGCCACTAACAGGGTTGAAGGCATCAACTTTAAGTTCAATGACCCATCTGCGCCAGAAAACAATTGAAGTGAATAATCTAAGGTTAATAGATTAACACTGAACCTCATCACAATTGTAATGTCACAAAATAAATGCCTACCAGGTTTTGCCTGGCAAAAGAAAAGCTTCGCAGGATGAGGAAGTTGAGTCCTGAAGTAAAATAACCAATAGATAAATAAATTTTCATATAACACATGATATTAAGGAAAAAATAATAAAAGATAGGAAAAAAAAATGAGGATCCATGCATCTGCTTTTGTAATTTTTTGCAACATAATAGTATAGTCAATTGAGTATTTAGGACTTGGCAATGGTTCCACACTAACAAATATTGAAGTCTGCTTCCACAAAACCAAAATTTTCTATCTTGGGAGCCAAATCCAAACCTTCATTTAGATGTGTTTGGCTTGTATTACTTCGTACCCTTTTAGTGAGTATCAGTTTCATGTATACTCTGGCCATATATTGGAAGCTCTACCTACCAAGCAAGCCTTAAGACCATAAATTATAGGACACAGTAATAGGTATCACTTGTCAGACGAGGTAGAGTGTATTATGAGTGAAGCATGATGTACATTGACCAGATTAGCTCCAATTAACTTGAGCTTTTAAGTTTTCACCATACACATAGTACGTGGCAGGAAAAACAATTTAACCCACTTAGCCACCTCTGGTTGTGCCTAAAATAAACTCAGCGTCACTAAATGGTGGCTCCTAGTATGTCCTATGAACTTTTCCTTAACTCTAGTTATTTACTTTCTTTTCATAGCTCTTATTCACTGATCGTCAAATCCTTTCAAACATTCCACTTCAGTATTGAGGTTTGTTGAACCGCACAATAACTTCCAGAGGCACATGCTGTACCAGGTTAAACCATTCCAATAAACATATTTACACCCACCCATTATTGCACTTCTTTCCAGCTTTCTGGAAAACCAGGCTATTTTTTCTTCTTGACATGGATAGGGAGGGCAATAGCCAGGCTGTATAAACCCATAATATTTTTCCATTGTTTTACCTCTTCAGCTATTCTAATTGAAAGGCCAATCACAAATGAAGAAAATATGTAGATTACACATACTGGTACGAGCTGTAAAATATAGTTAAGAAGAGAAAGATCACCTTGTGCTGGTGCACACTCTTGCCCAAGAGGAGTGCTGGGCCGGGTGGTTTAGATGGTAAATCTTCATCTTTGTTCCTTGAGAGAGTAAGGCTTCAGCTAATTGATGCTGAGGAAGTATCTGCTCTGCAAAGAAGAATCTCCTTTTGGACAGGGATAAGATAGGCCCCGCGTTACTGGGCATTAACAAGTAGACAAACCAATCAAAATGTGACATGCGGAAAGTGGGCAAATACTAAATTGATCTTAACCAATTTTGATAAATTTGCATGACCGACATAAATAGATTATTTTTATTTATTTACTAGTTTTTGCAAACCAGCAAGCGTTACCACTGAAAAGAAAATTTAATTTAATGCTTCACTAAAACAACTAATCAATGTATTTAATATATTAATTTTAAAATTGATATTAAATACATAATAATTTTTAGTATTGATTTTTATTGACATCACTTAATAATATATATATATATATATATTTTCTTTTGAGCTTAACCTAAGCATTGACTACAAAGCTAGTTGAGGGTTTGACAGACTGTGAGATAACTAAGTAAATTAAACTGAGCTTTCTTTCAATTTAGTTAAATTACACTTAGTTATTCTATTAAAATAAAAATTACACTCAACTTTCTTTTTGTTTTTTAAAAAATAATTTTATTCTTTGATCGTGAAGCTTTTAAATATTTTTCACTTTCTCTTAATTTATAGTATTAAACAAATTTATCTAACTTATTGAAAAATTCAGAACTTTCTGGACTCAATAATGAATTTTTTTAATGATATTTTTTGCTTAATGTTTAAATTGACAAATATCTTTTACCAAAAAAAAAAAATTGACAAATATCTATACAAGATTAATGAAATTTTAAAAGTTAATACGATTAAATTTAGATTTATACAAATCTAATAGAAATATAATATAATTAGTATTTAGGTACTTATACTACAAGAAAAAAATAGTTATTCAACAAAAATATTTTTAACGTATGTAATTAACTTTAATATATATTTATATTTTATCTATTAATTCTATATTTTGTCTAATAAAAACATGTAAAAATCAAAAAAATTGTTGGAAAGCTTTAATAGCTCCAGATTATCACATTAGATATCAAATAGAATGTTCTTGATGTCAGTTGTTTATGAAAAGATGAAAAACTAACCAAACCTCATATAGGTTAATTGTAATTTACCTTAAATAATTTGAATTCATAAGTGCTAATATAACATCTCTAATTTTATTTTATTTTATTAATAAAGGTACATAAATATTTAATTAAAAAAATAAAATCTATTAAACAATTTTTAAATATTTAAGAAAATATAAGTCTTAGAAATTCTTTACTTTATGTATATGCATAGAAAATGTTTCTAACATTAAGGGAATAAGTAAAGAAAAAAAATTTAATAGGAAAAATTAGAAATAACATACTAAAAAGAGACAAAATTCTTTGGTAAGAAAGAAATTTTTTTTGAAAGTAAGTGAAGGTTTTAAAATTTTTAAAAAGATTGGATTAGAGTAATTTTTCCTAATTGAAGAGTTAGAGTTACTATAATTAACATCTCCACTTATACATTGGGCTTTCACCTATGGACACTTCATATAGAATTTTTTCCACTTTACATGAGTTTTTAACAAACTAATTGGATAGCCCAAGCAAAAAATAAAATACAAACTTGGATTAGGATATAGAAGTTGGACCGATAGTTCAAAAATCATGAAAATGTGACCAAGTCTTCCATAAAAAGTAAAATTTCAGCCAAAGTAAAGGAAATTGGCAAGAATGAGCCCAAATCCAAGAGGAAAAAATAATAACCATGTGAAAAAATAGTAGTGTAATAATAATAAAGATTATGTCACATAGCAGTAGGACAAAACATCTATATCCTATATCCATAATTTCAAACAAGTAGGTAATAATACATGGCATTAGGACAAAACATCTTGATGTGAACCCCTGATATGAAACTCACCAAGAATAGTGAGACCCGGAATTAATATGGAATCCGATTAGAATGATCGTGTTCTAATTAGATTTATAACAAAATAAATTAAAAAAATGGCCTTGACCCGTTATCTATAAAGAGATAAGAACTAAAGAACCAAAGGTATAAGAAATATTGCAGACGCCACACTCAAGAAAGAGGAAGAAGATTGTAAGTGATAAGTCTTACTTGAACGCTATAAGAAAATCTTGATAAGTTAAAAAAAGTTCTTTGAAGAATCAAAGAGAAAACATTCTCAATATTATTAATGATAATCTATCTTTGTTTAAGAGCATACATGCCTATTTATAAGCCAATAACCTAAACTAACAAGGAAAACTAATAGGAAACTCCTACAGGATAAGGAAAATTAGAAATAGAAAACTCCTACAATGCAAGGAAAATTAAAAATAGGAAACTCTTCTAATCAGATAACAAAACCACAAAATAAGAAACTTTCCTAGTCAAACAAACTAAAATTAAAAATAAATAAATAAATAAAATGTAGCTTAAATTAGGCCATTAAATAACTCTTTGATTTTGAGCCTATTTTCAATCTCTAGTATTTAATCTTCTTGTACTTTAGGTCCATATTTAGATTAGCTAGTCTTGACCAATATTTAAGTGGGTTTTAATGACATGGACCAGTTTTGGACTCTTCTTTTGTAGTAATGCATGTATCTCCTTGATGGGCCTCTAGAATTAAACCATTAAGTTCTTCTTTGAATCTTTTAACTCGAACTCTTGTGATAGGTCCAACTAAGACTTGAAGCTGGCCTGTATTCCATTTCCATTCGCTAGCCATGCTCACATCATCCCCTCCTCTTAAAAATGATTTTTCCTCAAATCAACACCTACATGAAAAAGAGTTAAATCAATAACTTTGAAACACACACTAACATGATCATTACTTGGAAGATCTAGCTTGTAAGCATTGATATTGATTCTTTCAGTCACTTGAAATAAACCATATCCTCTTCGAAGTAGTTTCAAATGCCTTTGAGGTAGAATCATTTCCTTTCTCATATGCAACCAAACCCAATTTCTAGGCTCGAATACAATTCTTTTGTGTCCCTTTTTAGGTTTGTTGACATAGTACTTAATTTTTCTCTCAATGTCTTGTGTTGCCTTCTTATAGATTTGCTTAACAAAATTGGATTTCTTCCAACCATCTAAGTTAACATGCTCAATACTCCTAGGCATATCATGCAATCTCACAATTTTCTTGAAAAACAAATCAGCAATATAAGATGCATCATCTATTTTATGAATGGTATAAAATGTTTCATTTTAGAAAACTTATCAACAACAACATATATAGAATTGCTATCCCTTTTTGACCGAGGTAAATCCAACTTAAAATTCATAGATATGTCAACCCAAGGTTCATTACATATGTATAAAAGAGCATATAAACCATGAGGCTTCATCTTAAACTTAGCTTGTCTACAAGTTAAAAATTGTTCACATATTTGTTTTGCATCATGTTTCATATGTAGAACATTTAAAGTCTTAGATATGCCAAAATGCCACATTAAACCACTTCCATTAGCTTCCTTAACGAGCAAATCCTGCAATGAATATTTAGGCATACACAATTTATTTTCTCTAAACAAAAATTTATTATGACCAAAGAACTTATCAAATGCCACTTTCTTACATGCATTAAGAACATTACCCTGCAAAAGAGAAATTTCAATATTAAGTAAATAAGAGTTAAGCTCATTAATACAATCATTGGCAAAATTGAAAACAAAACATTTTTTATCACACTTTCTCTTGCATAAACATTTATTTGTTTTCTCTTGATTTTTCTTTCAATAACCCAATTGGTTCTTTTAATTTTTCTATCAATTTTCTCATACTCTCTCTCATTTTCTCTCTTAATTTTCTCGGCCTCTATCTCTTTTTCTTTTATAATTTTCTCAACCTCTCTCTCTTTTTCTCTCTTAATTCTCTCGTCCTCTACCTCTTTTCTCTCATAACTTTCTCGACCTCTCTATCTTTTTCTCTCTTAATTTTCTCAGCCTCTCTCTCTTTCTCTTTCTCTTTCTTTTTCTATCATACTTTTTCTGTCATCTATCTCTTTTTCTCTCATAATTTTCTCAACATCTCTCTCTTTTTCTCTCTTAATTCTTTCACTCATTTTCTTTTCTTCACTCTCTTTCTTTTGTAATCCCACTTGATCAACAGAGTAGTCTTTAAAACTTTTGGACCTTTGAGTGGAGCATTGCAACTTCTTAATTAAGTCTCTATGGTAGTGACTTGGAACGAATCGCTTTCTCATAACTGTTTTTATCTCCTCCCACGTCTCAATTGGCCTTTCTCCATTTCATCTCCTGCTTAAAATCAATTGATCCCACCAAATAATAGCATACTCAGTAAAACCCATTATATCCAACTTTATTTTTTTCAACTCAGAATAGTTGTGACAACCAAACAACAACTCCATCCTTCTCTCCCAATTTAGATAAGCTTCGGGGTCATTTTTGCCTTGAAACGACGAAGCCTTCATCTTAAAACTACCCAAGTTATTATTTTTCCAATTCCTAGCTTTTCTAAACCTCCCACCATATCTTCTATTGTTAATATTCAAATCCTTGTCATCTTCATCAAAATTATCTCCATAATACTCTTCATATTCAACACTCTCCCTCGATTGAACTCTCTCCCTCCTATGTATATTAGGAGTGTTTTATGATTCTTCCGCACATGCATTCTCTACTCGATCTAAATATTCATGAACCTGCTTTATCTCTACTCTTAACAATCTCCTCATCTCACTCACTAAACCTTCCATCAAGAACTTCGGATCTGCCATTCCCGACACACCATCGAACGTATTTTTGTCTTTGTTATGTGACATGATTTTCCTGCAAAATAATGTTAGAGTATAAAAAATTCTCACAACACTGGCTCACGAGTTTCTTTTAAGATTAATGGCACTCATACTTGTGTTTACTCAAATTTTGGCTTTTACCCTCTTATAAGCTCTCACACTCTGGAATTTTTCCTCTCTTAGTCCCATCTTTCAGTTTTTTATTGAACTCAAACAAACTCAAACAAAAAATGTTCTTGCAATAATCCAAACACAACTAATAGAATACAAAGAGTAAAAGAAGAAGAAGAAGAATATAATTTTAAGAAACAAAGGGAACAAAACAATAGAACTTTAGGAGAAAAAATGAAATGAAAGACAAGATAAGCAATTGAATAAGAAAAATCACAATAAGAAGCAACTAGAATAGAAAGAAATCAATTATTAGAGAAAAAGAAATAATTGAGATAGGAAGAATAACCAAAGTAAGAAAAACAAATGAAATAAAAGATCAAAACAAGAAAAAAATAATTAATGCAATTAGAATTACTTGATCACTTTTTTTTAAAGATCAGATTGCAAAGTTTAGGTAGAAAACTTGAATTTCAACAATAACGGGTTCTATTTTTTTTTTGAATTTCTTTTTTTTTTCAAATATGCACTTGAACTAGAAACACTAGAAATAAAACAAAAATTAGAAGATAAGAAGAATGAAGAACATAAAAAAAAAGATACAAGATAGTAAGATGGAATAATAATAAGAAAACAAATAGGATAGATCAAACTTGATTTAGAACTTAGGCTCTGATACTAAATGATGTGAACTCCTGATATGAACCTCACCAAGAGTAGTGAGACCCATAATCAATATGGGATACGATTGGAAGGATTGTATTCTAATCAGATTTATAACAAAATAAATTTTAAAAAATGACCTTGACTCGTTATCTATAAAGAGATAAGAACCAAAGGTATAAGAAATATTGCAGACGCCACACTCAAGAAAGAGGAAGAAGAGTATGAGTGATAAGTCTTGTTTGAACACCACAAGAAAACCTTGATAAATTCAAAAAAGTTCTTTGAAGAACCAAAGAGAAAACACTCTCAATATTATTAATGATAATCTATCTTTGTTTAAGAGCATAAATGCCTATTTATAGGCTAATAACCTAAATTAACATGAAAAACTAATAGGAAACTCCTACAGGACAAGAAAAAATAGAAATAGGGAATTCCTACAATGCAAGGAAAATTAAAAATAGAAAACTCTTCTAATCAGATAAGGAAACCACAAAATAGAAAATTTTTCTAGTCAAACAAACTAAAAGTAAAATTAAATAAATATGAAAAACGTAGCTTAAATTGGGCCATTAAATAGCTCTTTGATTTTGAGCCTATTTTTAGTCTCCAGTCTTTAATCTTCTTGTATTTTAGGTCCATATTTAGATTGACTAATCTTGACCCATATTTAAGTGGGTTTTAATGACATGGACCAGTTTTGGGCTCTTCTTTTGTAGTAATGCATATATCTCTTTGATGGGCCTTTAGAATTAAACCATTAAGTTCTTCTTTGAATCTTTTAGCCCAAACTCTTGTGATAGGTCCAACTAAGACTTGAAGTTGACCTGCATTCCATTTCCATTTGCTAGCTGTGCTCTTTTCATTAGCCCGAACTCTTATGATAGATCTAACTAAGACTTGAAGCTGGCATGTATTCCATTTCCATTCAGTAGTCGTGCTTACATCATTAGTCCAAACTCTTGTGATAGATCCAACTAAGACTTGAAGTTGGCCTATATTCCATTTCCATTCGTTAGCCGTGGTCACATCACATATATATCTTACATTCATAATTTCAAAAAAGTAGGTAATAATACATGACATTAGGACAAAACATCTATATCCTATATTTATAATTTAAAAAAAGTAGATAATAATACATGGCATTAGGACAAAACATCCTTATCCTACATAAATAACTTCAGCCAAGTAAGGGAGATTCAATGGCTGAAAATTTGCCACTTAGAAAGGCAAACCTATTATACTTAAGTGAGACAAAGAAAAAGGAAATGAATCCCTAAATCAAAAGAACCTTCTCCCTTGTCTTAAGAATATTTTATCATGATTTTTAAAATAGAAAGTCTCCTTTTGCTATACATATCTTGACTAACGGAGAGGAAGACAAGAACATGACTTGTCTTTCTCTAAAAAACAACCAAGTGCATCCTAATTGTGATAAGGTAGATCCATAATTATGAAAGGTGAACCACTTGATTGTTTATTTAAGCAAAACCCAACCTTATAACATTATAATTTCGTCCAAGTGAGGGAGAGGAAAAAATAGAAGCAAGGTAGAGTGAGGAAATGAGAGAAAGAGAGGAGAAGAAAGAAAGGAAGAAGGAGGAGAAGTCTAGAGAACTAAGTACTCAAGGTAAGTTAGGTTAATCTCCACTTGAATCCATCTTTTCTCTTTATCCTTGGAGTTCAAAACTTACCCTCCCTCTCTTATTTAAGCTGCTGAAAAAGCTAAAGGAAGGGAGAAATCTTACCACTTCTTTCAAAGGAAAAGAAGAAAAAGAATTCATTAATTGAATTAGGGAGATCTTTAGGTAGGTTTAACAATATCTCTTTTTGAAGAAAAACTTTGAAATTTGTAATATTTATATGAGATTTTGATCTTAGAACTTTGATGAAATTTACAATATTGCTACTTTGATGATTGGTCATAGATGTTTCTATATCATGTTACATGTTATCTTGCATATGATGGATGTTTTGAACATTTTGGTTGGTGTGAAAAGTTCTACATAGGTATGGCTATAGGTGGCAAAATTTTAGGATTTTTATGTTATTTTTTTTATTTGAATGTGGTGAAAAATTGATGGACTATGATTAGATGTAAATTAGGAAGAAAATGTAAGAGTATGTAATAAAATGATGAACTAAAACCTTAGTAAATGTTTGGTTAGGAAACTGAATTTCGGAGAAACTAGGGAAGCTTCTGTTTTCGAAATTCTGGGAAGAATCGGTTAGGAATTAAAAGAAATGGTTAACAAGAAAAATATAGATATATGTCTCACTGATTTTAAGATACTGGAAGCACTCAATTTGAAGTTCAAATGCGAGAGATATAGTCCAATTAGTAAGTAGTGGTTAGAAAATGGTTAACCAGGGAAGAATCTGTTAGGTAAGCTTTTGTGTTTGAAATTCTGAGAAAAATATATAGCGAACTAAAATTAATAGTTAGCATGATATATATATATATATATATATATATATATATATATATATATATGTATGTATATATATATATATATATATATGTATGTATATATATATATATATATATACATACATATATATATATATATATATATATATATATATATATATATATATATATATATATATATATACACATGTATATACATATATATATACATATATATATACATATATATACATATATGTATATATGTACATATATATACATATATGTATATATGATATATATATGTACATATATATACATATATGTATATATGATATATATGTATATATATATGTATATATACATATATATACATATATGTATATATATATGTATATATATATGTATATATACATATATATATACATATATATATATATATATATACATATATATATATATATATATGTATATATATATGTATATATATATATATATATGTTTCAAGAATTTTTAACCACTGGAATCATTCAATTTGGAATCCATATTAGGAAGATATAGTCAGATTAGTAAACAGTGGTCAGAAACTTGCTAACCAGGAAAGAATCTGTTAAGTATGCTTCTGTGTTTGCATTTTTGGGCAAAATACGTAAGGAATTGAAGGAAATGGTTAACATAATAAAGATAGATATATGTATCACGGATCAATAGGCTTTGAAAGCACATAATTTGGAGTCCATATGAGGGAGATATGACTGATTAAATAGTAGAGGTCAAAATTAGTCTAGAATCTAGGGTGGGAAATGTAAGCATTTTTGTTTTTAATTTTTTGGGAATAATTAGTAAAAAATATGAAGAAATGATAAACATTAAAGTTGCATATAAGTGTTTTATATTTTTATAGGCTTTGGAATGACCTCAATTGGAGTTTGTATGAAGGAGATATGGTCAGATTAGTCAGTAGAGGTCTGAACCTTCCCGAGAAGAAATAACATTGAATTTGAGGGAATAATAACACCACAATTACTTAAAATTTTACTAAAATGTTAAACTTAAGGGTTTTAGAGGATTGTCTTATCTTTCAATTGATACCAAGATCACCTCAATCGGATTTAAAATGAGGGTTTTATGCTCTGTTTAGTGAGAGAGAAAATAATATTTAAAAAAGAAGAAGAATCTTATAAATAAAAATAATAAATTACTAGTGTATGTCATAGCCATTACCATTGCATGAACTCCTTACTATCTTAAGTGTGTAATTTTGACATGTTAATATTTTATAAAGTGATATTAAAAAATGATTATATTCATGGCAAGATTGTATTTTGCTATTAATTTTTGGTAATGATTATGCTTTGATGATAAACTATGGCATGTGAATATAATGAATATAGTTGTTATTGAAATCATATTTTTGGCAATTAACGTGAAAAGAAAAGAAAAGAAAAGAGATGAGCACGGTCATATGGCGGTCCGTGTAGTGCACTAGTAGGGGACGCCCTACTCACGGTTATGATTATGTTAATGAGAAAAGAAAGAAAAAATGTGCCATGTCGGACAGAGCGAGAAAAGCCTGTACTAGAGAGTAGAAAGTACTCACCCTGATCGGGGTAGCTTGATATGAAAATAAGTTGATAGCCATCATATGATATTTTGAAGATGAACTATCCACGACATACATATTATTATTGCACGATTTTCATGTGCATAAATAAAGTGCATTTATATGACCTAAGATATTTGCTGTAACTTATACAGATGAACATGATGTGATGAACATTATTGATGATGATTATGATTTATTGTTGAACCTACGAGGATTTAATTTTCACTATATTTCCATATCATGTTCAGAAAACTAGTTTTGCATATTTTTCTTTGACTTTGGCTCTTAGTGTACGTTGGATTGAGTTACTCTATGTTGGATAAATCCTAGAAATTAATAAGGTGTTTGTGGTCGAGTTGGCTAAGATCTCAGTGAAGGTGCAACCACCAGCACTTGTATCTCTTGGAATTGGTCAACATGGATGAATAAGATGTAAATATATGTGTTTGATTTTTGTAAGGATGTTTTGATTAATGATGTGTATGTGAACTCAGAATTGTATCAGTGTTAATGGTAGACCTTAAACTTTGATTATGCTTGGTTAAATTATTTGAATGTTATTATTAGTTAAGTAATTAGAAGTAAAGAGGTAATGACTTCGTGGACTTTTAAAAATATATATGTATATATGTAAAAAAATGGAGATGTTATATAATTGGTATCAGAGCAGGTCGATCCTAGATGGCCAGTGGGTGGATGGTTATCTGAATCGATCTTATAGTGTCTTAAGTATATTGTGGTTATGCTGTGTAGAGGATCGGTGATTTCATATAGGTAAGAAATTACTAGTATTTTCTATCTATATACAGAGGTGGTGTTATGACTGCTATTAAATATTTTTGAAACTAACTATTGGGCTTAATCACCTCAATAGCAATATAACTTTGTTTTTGCCACAATAAGATATGGCACCACTAAGGAGAAATTCGGCAAACAATGTGGAGGAAACCATGCACAATCTTGCCACAGCAATTTGAGATCAAGCCACGACCACCAACCAAATTTTACAATACCTCCAGAATGCTAATAACTCAAATGGTGAGAATGGTGCTAATAATTGGATGACAGGGAATGATAGCAGCATATTTGAGTTCCTAAGGACTAGACTAATTTTCAAGGTAGCTTTGACCCGATTATAGCTAAAAGGTGGTTGAGGGAACTAGAGAAAATATTTGAAGTGATGGGCTGTACTGAGCAGCAGCAAGTTATCTTTGCTGCATATATGTTGAAAGATGAAGCAGAATGCTGGTGGCGTGGAGCTAAAGAACTTTTAGCTCACCAAGAAAAGCAGATCACTTGGCAGGTGTTCAAAGACACATTTTTGAAAAAGTACTTCCTAAGTACTATGTGGGCGGAGAAGGAGATCAAATTTCTCCAACTCAAGCAGGGTAGCATAACCGTAGACCAGTACATCGCAAAGTTTGAGGAGTTTTTTAAGTTCTCCTCTTACCTGCGATTTAACCCTGATAAAGCATGGAAGACTGTTAAGTTTGAAGCAAGATTGAACCTAAAGATAAGGAATGTTGTTGTAGCTATGGAGATTAGGGAGTTTATACCTTTGATAAATAAATGCAGACTCTTTGGGAAGAGCTTGAGGGTAGTAGAGGATGAGAAACAAAGATGAAACTTTTGGAAAAGGAAGAATGGGCCACAAAACTTTGGCAGAAATATCAGAGGAAAAGGACAGGGTACTGGCAAGAGGCCAATTACTATAAGTCCTCGACCCTTCTAATAGAATTTTTTTCACAATCAAGTGTACTAAGTGCGGACGTCTGCATGATAACTGGCTATGCTACATAGGACTAAATGTTTGCTTCAAATGTAGACAGAAAGGTCATTTTACAAAGAATTGTCCATAGAATGTGAGGAAGCAGTCAGAACAGAGGCCTCAGGTGAAAGGAAGGGTTTTCACCCTGAGTGGCCAAGAGCCAGTTTAATCCTCCGAAATGATTCAAGGTATATGCTACATCTATGAATTTGTACTTGTGGTGTTGTTTGACTCTGGTGCTAGCATTCATTTATATCGAAATAATGTATTAAGGAGCTTCAATATCTTATTTTTGAAACCCCCTATGAACTATCTGTAGTAACCCCCACAGGGGAAAGGATCTTAACTTTCTCTTTATGTAAAGACTGTCAAGTCACCATCTAGGAGAAAACCTTTTTCTGTAGATCTCGTTTGTCTACCTTTAAGAGGTATTGATGTTATTCTAGGGTTAGATTGGATGTCTAGAAATCGGGTCTTGCTAAATTGTTGCACCAAGACCATTGAATTTCTACCTCCTACTCCATAAGAGGAGATGCAGGTATTGATGCTAAATGTCAATCAAGTCAATCGAGAGTTGAAGAGTGGAGTACTTGGTTATATTCTCCTATGTTTATCAAACCTAGAAGTCAAAATGAAGCTTAATGAAATCCTAATAGTTAATGAGTTTCCTGAAGTATTTCCACTAGATATTCTAGGCTTACCTCCCGAAAAAGAGAGAGTTCTCTATTAATCTCCTACCCGGGACTGAGTGTAACATCCCCAATTTTTTTATGTTACTAATTGGATTTTATTTCTTTTAGAGAGGAGAAAGCATTTTGGATGTCAAAGGAGGATTAAATTATTTTACAAATTTACTTAAGTCAAACAAGATCTTAGGATGGTTAAAATGGCATTTATGTAATTTAATTGAAATGGAATTTATGTAAATTCCTTGAGATGGCATTTATGTAAATTTCTTAGGATGACATTTTTGTAAATAATGGAAGATGGCAAAGTTGTAAATATTGGGTGGTAGGTATAATTTTTTTTAATAATTATGAGGGAGGTAGGTAAGTAAAATTATGGATAATTATGAGGGAGAGAAAGAAGTGTCGGTAAGGAGTGTTGGTAAGGAAGAGAAAGAAAAGAAAAGAAAAAAGAGGAAAAGAAAGAGGAGGAAAAGGAAGAGGAATAAAAAAAAGAGGAAGAAGAAGAAGAGAAAGAGGAAGAACAAGGGGAAGGAAGAGGAAAGGAAAATCAAGGATTTTTGTGTGGTATGAATCAAGCACCAAGTTGAAGGATTTGTAAAGACTGTCAAGTCACCATCTAGCAGTTGAATGACAAAAGCAATGTTGTAGCAAAATCATTTATAAATCAAAATGTGCATGTGTTCACTGCAACCCGTCTACAACCCTAGCTGGAAACTTAGCCCAGCCTAATATCTAAACTGATTATAAGCATGAGGATAACCATCATGTAGTGAAGAGTAATACAACTAAAAGAAAAAAATACAATTCAGTGCTAAAACGATAAAGCACAAAAAGAGAGGAAGGGAATCCTCAGCTGGGGTCCTCTTCTTCTCATCCAGTGCTTCACCCTCCAGGGTTGGTTCGTCCTGGGCAAGAATGTATCCTTACAGCCCACTCCCATCAGGGATTTTTTGGGCTTCCTTTTTTTCATTTTTTCGTTTTCCTCTCACCCCCTTATGTGTCTCTTTTTTTTCTATGCTCCATGCCTTTTATAGACAAGCATTGTGGTCCCAGTAAGATGGCCTGGTCTGCTGCAATTCTTCTTACTTTTTGGCCTACACATCTGCCAACAGCTTTCCCTCCATTTCCAATAGTGGAGACTGTAACACCCGAAATTCTATTAATAATATTCACGAAATGGAATAGTAGAAAAGGGTTAAAAAGAGTTACATGAGGGGTTATAAGGAAATAATGATAAATATTTAATAAGGATTTTCTCATTTTTGGAATAATTTATTAAGGAAGAGATAGTGATTTCCTTGTTTACAAGACCACAAATAGACAACAACAATAGAGAGGAGGAGCTATGAAGAGAGTTGCACAAAAACCCATTAAAGTAAGGCTCAAGGAGGGATTAAACACTTGGTGAGTTTTCTCTAATCCAAACAAAGCCTTAGCCAACCCTTTAGTCATACTTTAATGGGATGGCATTTTTGAAATTGTTAGACAAAGTAGGGGTAAAGGTTAAGGGGTTGGATGGCTTGTTGAGGAAGCTTCTATATTTTAATATTTTCTCCTTGACTTGGTGGCCAAGTCGCCACCCTTCAAGCCCAAAAGAGAAACTCCACAGCAGGGAAAGAAAGGAGAGAAAGGGGAGAAAAGAAGAAGAAGAAAGAAGGAAGAAGACAACTAGAGTGAGACTTAAGGGGAAGAAGTAAGGTCTTTGGTTTTCAATCTTCTCCATTTTCTTGCTCAACCCTAAAGTTTTTGTGGAACTAATGGATGGAGGTAACTTGTTGTTTTGATGATGCTTTCTAGAGAGAAAAAGTAGCAAAATCAAGAGAGAGGAAGCAAGCTTATGGGAAGAAGGTAAGGTCAACATCCTTCTTCACGACTTATTGGTTGGTTCTGGATGTTACTTTTTACGTAGAATCTGGAAATATGTTGAACATATGAATTGTATCCCTATTTCTTAGATTTCATACACCCAAAATCATCTTAATAAGAGTTGAAATGAGGAAGTTGTGGTCTTTTTTGTAAAGGAAGGTCAAGCTGGACCAGAAATCTGAAGCACAACCGTGCTTGAGGACACAGCCAGGCCGTGCTTCGGGCTGTTTTTGATGTTTTAGCACATTTTGTACATCTTGAAGCACGGCCATGCTTGGAAACACGGCCAGGCCGTGTTTCAGGCTGTGTTTCCCTTTTTCCTTGTTTTTCATCTCCTTTTTGAATCCTTTCTAATTACCAACATTTTTAGGATGTTAGTAAAGGTTTTGGCATGCATGAATGTTACAATCACATGTATTATAATTATTTCATCATGAATGATTGGTAAATCATGTGGGTATGACATGAGAAATGATGCATGATTGTTATATTTGCATATTATAGACTACTTGTGTGCATGGCTACAAGTGAGTTATTGATGTATATGCCTTTGGGAGGCTATAGAAGCACGTATGTTGTCTATGAGGAATAGATGTAACATGCTTAAGGATGAATATGATTTATGTTTTGGGATATTTATTGATATGCATATTCTTGTTGTGATAAGTGGCTGGAGAGAGATAAAAGACTTAATCTGGTCAGGAGGACCCTCTCTGAAGCAGGGTGGCTCAGAAATGGGTGTCTCCCTTGCTATATTGAGGATTCTGACGGTTAGAATGATCCTCTTTGAAGCAGGATGGCTTGGCAACAGGTGTCTTCCTTGCTGTATTGAGGAGACTGACAATTCCATGTTGACCTTTACCCATTAAGGTGACCCGGGATAGTGGCACCTTACGAGGTAAAGCGACTGAAGGGTTGTGGCTTGTGATACGGTACCGGAATAGGGGATGCCCTATAGCCTAGAGTGGTCAATACAGGAAGGACCCTCTGACCAATGGCCTTCAAAGGGTGGGTGAGTAGCTGGAGGAGTAAGGCTCACGCCACATTAAGGATTGCAATTGAGAGAGATTATCAGCCTGTGAGCTATTATGAGTGATGATGAACCACTGTGTGTGGTATGGACCCGGGACGACGGTACATGTATTGTACAAATGCATATTTTATTATTTTGCATCATATTGATGCATAACCTACAAAAGGCTGGTATGTACTTTATTGTATCTTTATTGCATAAAAGAGAAAATGTTGTCTATAGCTTATACAGCTGGACATAGCATGTGAGTTTTCGCATACTTATATGTTTTGGAATGTTGATCTTGTTGGAATTTTATATCTCACTATGTTTCAATGCTATGTTCAGATCAGTAGAGATGGCATTTGTGATGCTGACACTGCTTCTGGAGCTGCAGACTGTTGATGTCCCTTATCTAGGACAATTCACCATCATTGTGAACCTGATGGTGATCAGTATGATAGAAATTCCTGCTCCTGGCCCACCTTCCCTACCAGTAGTACCCCAAGGGTGATGGTCAGGGTTGGGCCATAGGATAGCTTATTATGTATAACTAACCCTAGTTGTGTAAATGGGCTAACCCCATTGTTTTGATATAACCCCATGGTACTCTACCTTTTTGTGTTGTAAGCTCAGTACCTCAGGTTACATATGTATGTATATATATATGTGCTACTGAACTCTGATGTATATAGTTTGGAATGCATGAATGTATGGGTTGTTTAGCTTATGGTATATCTGAACTATTGCATTTACAAAACAAAAAATTAGGTGTTACAGAGACAGTCCCTGTGCCTCCCAGTACTCTGCTGTGTCAGTTGGGTGCTCCCCTTTTCCATGCTGGGTAGTGGCCGCACCTGTTGCAGCAGCCCTGACTTACTGTCACCTGCACGATAACACAAGCGGTCATCTTCCCATCATATGCATCATATTAAAAAGATCAAGATCACCTAATATCACTCGATTTGCTGCCTGTTTTGCTATGCATGCATACTAAATTTTCACAGCAATCGTAATGGGTGGTCTTATATTCATGGAAGGCAAAACATACTATTAAATCAGGGAGCATGAATGCTAATAAATCAAAATGCAAAGTAATTGACCTTAGAAAAGCATAGAGAAACTCTAATGAATTAAAGTTATCAATTCCCCCCAAACTTAAAGTCTTGCTTGTCCTCAAGCAAATTACTCTATTCACTAAACCACTTCTATTAAGCTCCAGCCCCCTTGTTTAGTTCCATGTGACACTGCTGCTAGCCTCCACTCTCAGAGTTGTTTAGAAAATACTGCCTGTCTTCTCCTTTTCTCACCTGAAACCTCCTTTGTGATTGTGTGTGTGATATGGTCAGTCCTTTAGGAACTACTAGGATAAAGATCAGTCAAGGTCCTATGATTTTACTTGCTAATATATCAAGTCCCCTTTACTAGAGCAAGATAGCACACATTAGAGGCGCAACTATAGCAGCAATTAAGGGGGTGGATCAACTTTCTCTCTTTTTTTTCTTTACTGTAGCACAGGTCATTGGTTCCTTTTGACGCAAATGCCAACATTTGAGATGAAGGAACCCGGTTACTCAGCACTATCACCTTTAAGTGCTATTCTGCTCATACCTTGATGTCAATGTTTTACGTAAAAGCACACATGGGGCTCATGCATACCTCTGGTTACTAAGGGACAACAGAGGCATTGGAGTGGCAACTACTTCACTTTTTTTTCTTCCCCCAAACTTAAGCCTTTCTGACAATAGCTTATGCCTCTTTTTGCCATTTAGCAGGGGGCTCACAACATTAACTCTAAAATCCTAGGTCCAATTCCTGAAAAATCACCAAGTTTCCCTTGCTAAGACTGATCATAGTCCAGTGTTCATAGAAGAAGGTTCTGATTGCGTAGGGTTGACATGCAGAATTCCTATTTTTGCTATTAGTCAAGTTCCAACCCTCCTTATGGAGCTTCCCAGCACTAACAACAGGCCATAAAATACACATGACAGACTCATCTATTTTTCTTCTTCTTTTTTTATTTTTTATTTTTTTTTATTTTTATAAAAGAGTGATTCTAAGAGCTTCCCAATTGCTAAAAGATAATTACTCATTAGACATAAACCCATATTCTTACACAATCAAATAGGAAACAAACATAAGACCTAGCACAGATTGAAACAAATTCATTTAAACAAGCACAGTAAACCCCACAGTAAACACTACAGTAAACACTAATTCCATCCCCCCAAACTTAAAGATGAGCAGTGCTCCCATTGCTGAGTATATTGCAAACCCAACAAAAGAGGTAAAATAAAAATGTATGATAAGACAGGAACAACAGGCATGCAAAGCTTGTTGAATAAAAAAAACATTGATAGAAAGGAAATAGAGGGGAAGGGGACTTCCCTAGGGTGCTTGTAGGATTGCTGCAGCACCAAGGTGGCATGGACTCCCTTAAATACACTATATGTATAAACACAATATATATATATATATATATATATATATATATATACATATTTATTACAAACCTCATACATGTTATAATTATACAATACAACATTTCAAAACACAATATATATGTTTACATATATATTACAAACCTCACACATGTTATATTTATACAATACAATATTTCAGTACATAAATAAGAGTCTTTATACAGCACTTCACCCTTGAAATACAAAGGGTAAGGAGGTGGTACTGACATCTAGATCTCCATTAGTAACGCCATTTTGTGTTGCATTTCATTTCTTTTTATATGAACATAACACAACAATAATAGTGAGAACAAATGTTCCCAGTAGACTTAACATAAATAAAATATAATGAGAAAAACAGGAGTTATGTTCAGTTGTATAAGCTATAGAAAATATTAAGATCTGGAGATAAAATCATCACTTTTAATGCACCTGCCTCACTCGGCGATCTGGTACACTTAATTTAAAATGACCTGCATCACTCGGCGATCTGGTCAACTTACACACTCAATGTAAAATGACCTACCTCACTCGGCGTCTGATCAATGCAATTTGCTATACGCATATTGACCGATCGACTACAGTCATAATAAATGATCAGGGAATGTGAGTACATCACCCTGCTGCCCCCTCACATTACCACAGTCACCCGGTTGGAGCGGCCCTCCATTAGCTCACTCAGGATAATAGGGCGTCCCTTACTTGGTACCGTCTTAAACCATACAACCCGTCGATATTCATCTATACATATAAATGTATATATATAAATTTATATTCATCAAATACAAAATATAATTATCAAGCAACTCACCATGAGTTTTACGCTTGCCATTTAATCACTTTCAAAATATGATGCATCATTTTTATACCAAATGATTGATAATTATTCATCACATACCAATGTTCAATATGATTCATTTTAAATCAAATAAAGAAAAGAGTAATTTGTGATAGCAAAATCATCATTGTAAAAGTATTTTTCTTGGATATATGTTTCTTAAAAATATTTCAACAAACAATATTATTTTTTAAGTAGAAAACAATGAAAAATATGATAATTCAGCACCCAACAAGGCCTGGTCATGTTCAAGACATGGCCATGCTTGAAAAATACTCGAAACAGGCTTAAAAACAGCCCTGAACAAGGCCTACCCGTGCTGAAGCAACCCAGAACACGGCCTGGCCGTGTTCTGTGACCTTTCTTCACTTATTCAACCATATCTCCCTAACACAAACTCCGATTGAGGTGATTTCAAATCCTATAAAAAAACAAAGACAATTATCTACAACTTTTGTGTTTATCATTTCTTCATATTCTTTACGGATTATTCCCAGAAAATTGAAACAAAAACACTTATTTTTACTATCATGGATTCCGACCTCTACTAAATTAATCTGCCATATTTCACTCATATGAACTCCAAATTAATTAATTTCAGAGCCTATAGATCCATGAGATATATATCTACAATTAATATGTTGACCATTGCTTTAAAATCCTTCTCAAAAGTTCCAAAAATTTCAAAAATAAAGGCTTCCCAGATTATTCCGAAATTCAGTTTAGTCTAACTTCTTCCTTGTTTTTCTTTTATGTAATCCCATTCACCCATATACATGTCCATACAACCAAAAATATAATTTCATATAAATATCCAGACCACATGTTATTCAAAATGACATCTAAACAAATGTAAAAGCATATATATCCTTTTGTACAAAATTTATTAGAAGATGTTAAACCTACCTCAAACAACTCCTTAAACTTGTGTTTGATTCCTACCACCTAGAAATCCTTGATTTCCTTTTCCTTCTTTTTTCTCTTCTTCTTCTTCCTCTTTCTCTTCTTCCTCTTTCTTTTCTTCTTTTCTTCCCCTTTCTTTTTCTCCTCTTCCTTTTCTTCTCTTTTTTTTCCCTTTCTCTTCCTACCGATACTCTCCCTTCTCCTTCTTAACTTCTCATTTTTTTCCTACCTACCACCTCTTAATTATTTTTCCTACCTACCACCTCTTTATAACAAAAATGCCAATGCCATCATCCATTAATTACACAAATGCCATCCTCCATAAATTACATAAATTAAATGCCATTTTAATGAAATTACATAAATGTCATTTTAACCATTCCTACTATCTTGTTTGACTTGAGTAAAATAATTTAATCCTCCAATGAGATCCAAAATCCTTTCTCCTCTCTGAAAGAAATAAATTTCAATTAGTAACATAAGGAAAAATCGGGGATGTTACAGTTCTCCCCCCTAAAAAGAATTTTGTCCTCAAGATTCAAGGTATACCTATCTTCAAATAGTTGTGGATATTTCTATCTCATGTCATCTTCCCTTTCCCATGTGGCTTCTTCCATTGTTAAACTCTCCCAACCTACCTTCACCAATGGAATAGTTTTATTTCTCAACTGTTTCACGTCTTTATCCAGAATTACTATAGGCCTCGGTCGGTAGGTTAGATTCTCATTTATAGCTATTATTTCTTCTTGAATTATGTTCGACGGATCTGGTAGATACTTCCGAAGTTGAGAAACATGGAATACATCATATAGATTTGACAAATGCGGAGGAAGGGCAATCTGGTACGCCGATGATCCTATCCTTCTCAAAATTTGATAAGGTCCTAAATATCTCGGACTCAATTTCTTAATTTTCATTGCTCGCCAATTCCAGTAGTAGGAGAAATTTTCAAGAACACATGCTCACCTTCTTGGAATTGTATTGGTCTCCTTTTCCTATCGAAATAGTTCTTTTGTCGACTCTGAGATGTTCGCATTTTATCTCAAATTATCTGTATTTGCTCAGAAGTATGTTGCACTAACTTGGGCCCCAATAACCTTTTCTCCCCCACTTCATTCCAACATAATGGCGATTTACAACTCCTACCATACAAAGCTTCATAAGGTGCCATTCTAATACTGGAATGATAACTGTTATTATACGCAAACTCAGCCAGTGACAGATATCCATCGCATCCTTTTCCTTGCTCTAGCATGCACGCTCTTAGCATATCTTCTAGAGTCTGTATAGTTCTCTCTGTTTGACCGTCTGTTTGAGGATGATATGCAGTACTAAAACACAAACGAGTACTAAAAGCTTCTTGTAGCACTCTCCAAAATCTGGAAGTAAATCTAGGATCTCAAGCTGAAATAATACTATTAGGAATTCCATGCAACCGTACAATTTCCTTCATATACAACTGGGCCAACTTATTCAACGAGTAGTTTTTCTTAATGGGTAGAAAGTGTGCAGATTTCGTTAGTCTATCAACTATTATCCATATCTCATCATGACTTGTCTGAGTCTTAGGTAATCTGACAATAAAATCCATAGATATACTATCCCGCTTCCACTCAGGGATTTCTAAAGGTTGTAACATCCCAGAAGGTTTTTGATGTTCTATCTTCATGTTTTGACAAACCAAACACTTAGACATGTATTCAGCAATGTCTCTCTTTATTCCTGGCCATTAGTATAATCTTTTCAAATCTTGATACATTTTTGTAGATCCTGGATGGATTGTATACTTACTTTGATGAGCTTCTTCCAAAATCTTGGCCTTCAAATTCTCTCCTTGTGGTATACATGTTCTGCCCCAGTACATAATAATTCTATCCTCTGACATTGCAAAGCCAGGCTGATCTCTTCGATCTTGTAAAAATTGATCATGTGTTTGTGCTTCCTTAATTTGAGTCTTCAAGTCACTTTCAATTCTTAATTCACTAACAATCAGACATCCAGGGACAGTCATAATTGATAATTTTAAATTTCTAAATTCCTCAATTAGTTCTATTTCTTTTATCAGTATTTGACTTAAAAGCAACAACTTTCGACTCAATGCATCAGTTACTACATTTGCCTTCCCTGGTTGATGCTTTAATTCAAATTTGTAATCATTAATGAATTCCATCCACATTCTTTGACTCATATTCAATTTTTTTAGTCAAAGAGATATTTTAAACTCTTGTGGTCACTGTATATTTCAAATACAGCTCCATATAAATAGTGTCTCCACATCTTCAGGGCAAAAACTATCGTAGCCAATTCTAAATCATGAGCGGGATAATTATCCTTATGCGGTCTTAATTGTCGAGACGTATATGCAACCACTCTACCTTCTTGCATCAAAACACAACCTAAACCTTTCTTGGAAGCATCCATATAGACTACAAAGCATCCAAAAAGGTTAGAAACAACTAGAACAGGTGGAGAAGTCAATTTGACTTTAAGCTCTTGAAAACTATTTTTACATTCTTCAGTCCAATTAAAGAGACTTCCTTTTCTAGTCAATCGAGTCAAAGGCAAAGCTATTTGAGAGAATCCTTGTATAAACTTTCTGTAATATCCTGCTAAATCCAAGAAACTTTTAATTTTAGTCATAGTTTTAGGTCTCTCCCATTTCAACACTACTTTAGTTTTACTGGGATCCACCGACACACCATCTTTAGAAATTACGTGACCCAAAAACTTTACTTCTTCCAACCAAAATTCACATTTTTCCAACTTAGCGAAAAGTTTCTTTTCCTTCAAGACCTGAAGTACTAATCACAGATGCTAGTTGTGTTCTTCCTCACTTTTAGAGTAGATTAAAATATCATCTATGAACACTACTACGAATTGATCCAAGTAGGGTCTAAAAATGTGATCCATATAGTCCATAAGGACTGCAGGTGCATTTGTGACCCCAAAAGGCATGACTAAAAATTCGTAGTGTCCATACCGAGTTCTGAAAGCTATTTTTTGAATGTCTTCTTCTTTAACTCTGATATGATGATATCCTGACCTCAATTCTATCTTAGAGAAAATAGTAGCTCCTTTTAATTGATCTAATAGATTGTCTATTCTAGGCAACGGATACTTATTCTTAATAGTCGCCTTATTCAATTACCTGTAATCAATACACAATCTCAAACTGCCATCTTTCTTCTTAACAAGCAATACAGGCGCTCCCCAAGGTGATACGCTAGGTCTGATAAAGTTCTTTTCTAACATCTCTTCGATCTGCTTCTTCAGCTCTTGTAGTACCACAGGAGATATTCTATAGGGAGTGATAGAAATAGGCCTCGTCTTTGGTGCTAGATCGATGGAGAATTCCACTTTTCTCTTCGATGGAGGTTCAGAAATCTCAGGGGAAAAAACCTCTAGAAATTCACGGACTATTGGAATCTCAAGCAATTCCCGTTTCATACTCGGGTTGATGGTATACAGGAAAATACATCTCAGATCTACATCCTTCATCTCCTTATAGAGTCAATGAGCACTAATAATGCTATACGTTTGGTCCTCCGGTGGGTTCAAGAGAAACTCAAAAGTCTTATTGCAACAATCCAGTAGGACTTGATTCTGACTTAACCAATTGATACCCAAGATGACATCTATACCGTCCAGAGGTAGATAGATCAAATCCACTACAAAAGATCTGTCATTCAATACAATAGGACAATTCAAACACATTGAGGAGGTAATTATTTTTTCTCCTGTAGGTGTCACCACTGCTAACTCGTATAATAACTCCGCAATAGAGTGTTGTAATTTCCCCACACATTCTATTGCTATAAAAGAATGGCTCGCGCCAGAATCAAACAATACATTCAGAGGCAAATTGTTGATACAACACGTACCTTGCATCAAATCAGGAGCTGTCTTTGCTTCAGCACCGCTCAAAGTGAAAACTCTTCTTGTCGTTTGTTGAGTTTATGCAGTACCTTTCTCATTTCCTAGTGGACAATATCGTGCCATATGCCCCTTCTGTCCACATCGGAAGCAAGTAACTGGGCCAAAATAACATGATTTATCCCCATGGAATTTTCCACATTTCCCACACTGACTCATTGCCGGATCCTTCAGAAAAGGTTTGGGTTCCACAGTTGCTGGTTGTTTACTTCTCATGATTTTCTTTCCTCTGGTATTTCTATCCATAATTGGGAACTCTCTCTTCCGCTTCCACTGAGTCCGCCTCTCCTTTTCATCCTCTACTACTTTTAGACTTGTCGCCATCATTTGACATTTATTTACCAACGGGGCATATTCCCGAATTTCTAATGCCACCACAGCATTTCTAAGCTCTGGGTTTAGTCCTAATTCAAATTTCACTGCCTTCCAAGCTTTATCTAGATTATTCTTTAGAGTACTTGAGAACTTAGACAGTTCTTCAAACTTGGTAATATAGTGCTCAATGGTCCCATTTCCTTGTCTAAGCTGAAAAAACTCAATCCCTTTCTCAGCTCTCACATTACTAGGAAAATATTTGTTCAGAACAGTCTCTCGGAACAAGTGCCATGTAATTTCCCTGTCTTGATGTATTAGTAACTCTTTTTCTCCTCTCCACCAATATTCAGCTTCTCCCTTTAGCATATACGTCCCAAAATGGACTTTCTACACATCAGGGCAATTTAGAACATCAAAAATTTTCTCGAGTTCCGTCAGCCATCTCTCAGCAACGATGGGGTCATATGCACCCACAAAAGACAAAGGCCGCATTCCCATAAATTCAGACCATCCATTACCACTCCCAGTTCTATTTTCATTTTGGTTTCCTTCATTTCTCCTAACCTCATCATTATTATTAATATTCTGAAGGTGCTGCAGAATCTGATTCATAGCAGTTGCTGGAGCTTGAATAGCTGCGGCTATGTTATTTAAGGTAGCATTTGCACTGCCTGGCAAATTCCTTCTTGGTGGTGCCATAACTCACTGTATTAGTAAAGCAAAATATTAGTCACTATTGAAGTTATCAAGTTCAACAGCAGTTCAAAATTTTACAGTAGTTATCACACTACACAAGATTATAAATAGGAAATACTAATACTTTCCTACTGTATTTATCTGCTACCTTACACAATATTTCCACATAACTATTCAAGACTCCTCTAAGTCAATCAAGGTGACCCCCCAACCCATGGTCGCCTAAGATCGATCGGCTCTGATACCAACTTTGTAACGTTTGTTTTTTTTTCACATTACGCATGTTAAATACGCCATATCTATAAAAACAATATATATATATATATATACATATTTATTATAAACCTCTTACATGTTATAATTATACAATACAATATTTGAAAACACAATATACATATTTACATATATATTACAAACCTTACACATGTTATATTTATACAATACAACATTTCAGTACATAAATAAGAGTCTTTATACAGCACTTCACCCTTGAAATACAAAGGGTGAGGAGGTGGTGCTGACATCAAGATCTCCATCAGTAATGCCATTTTGTGTTGCATTTCATTTCTTTTTATCTGAACATAACACAACAATAATAGTGAGAACAAAGGTTCCCAGTAGACTTAACATAAATAAAATATAATGAGAAAAATAGGAGTTATGTTCAGCTGTATAAGCTACAGAAAATATTAGGATCTGAAGATAAAATCATCACTTTTAATGCACCTGCCTCACTCGGCGTCTGGTCAATGCAATTTGCTATACGCATATTGACCGATCGACTACAGTCACAATAAATGATTAGGGAATGTGAGTACATCACCCTCCTGCCCCCTCACATTACCACTGTCAACCGATTGGAGCGGCCCTCCCTTGGCTCACTCAGGCTAATAGAGCGTCCCCTACTCGATACCGTCTTAAGCCATACAACCTGTCGATATTTATCCATACATAAAAATGTATATATATAAATTCATATTCATCAAATACAAAATATAATTATCAAGCAACTCGCCATGAGTTTTACGCTTGTCTTTAATCACTTTCATAATATGATGTAGCATTTTTATACCAAATGATTGATAATTATTCATCACATACCAATGTTCAATATGAGTCATTTTAAATCAAATAAAGAAAAGAGTAATTTGTGATAGCAAAATCATCATTGTAAAAGTATTTTTCTTGGATATATGTTTCTTAAAAATATTTCAACAAACATGATTATTTTTTAGGCAGAAAACAGTGAAAAATATGATAACCCAACACCCAACATAGCCTGGCCATGTTCAAGAAACGGCCATGCTTGAAAAATACTTCAAACAGGCTTAAAAATAGCCCCGAACACGGCCTACCCGTGATGAAGCAACTCAGAACACGGCCTGGCCGTGTTCTGTGACCTTTCTTCACTTATTCAACCATATCTCCCTCATACGAACTCCGATTGAGGTGATTTCAAATCCTATAAAAAACCTAAGACAATTATCTACAACTTTTGTGTTTATCCTTTCTCAGATTCTTTACATATTATTCCTAGAAAATTAAAACAAAAAACGCTTATTTTTACTATCTTGGATTCCGACCTCTGCTCAATTAATCAGCTATATCTCACTCATATGAACTCCAAATTAAGTAATTTTAGAGCCTATAGATCCGTGAGACATATATCTACAATTCATATGTTGACCATTTCTTTAAAATCCTTGTCAAAGGTTCCCAAAATTTAAAAAATATAGGCTTCTCAGATTATTTTGAAATTCAGTTTAGTCTAACTTCTCCCTTGTTTTTCTTTTATGTAATCCCATGCACCATATGCATGTCCATACAACCAACAATATAATTTCATATAAATATCCAGACCACATGCTATTCAAAATGACATCTAAACAAATCTAAAAGCATATATATCATTTTGTATAAAATTTATTAGAAGATGTTAAACCTACCTCAAACAACTCCTTAAACTTATGCTTGATTCCTACCACCTAGAAATCCTTGATTTCCTTTTCCTTTTCCTTCTCCTTCTTCTTTCTCTTCTTCTTCTTCCTCTTTCTCTTCTTTTTTTCTTCCCCTTTCTTTTTCTCCTCTTCCTTTTCTTCTCCTTTTTCCCTTTCTCTTCCTACCGACACTCCTCTTTCTTCTTCTTAACTTTTCATTTTTTTTCCTACCTACCACCTCTTAATTATTTTTCCTACCTACCACCTATTAATTATTTTTCCTACCTACCACCTCTTCATAAACAAAATGCCAATGCCATCATCCATTAATTACACAAATGCCATCCTCCATAATTTACATAAATTAAATGCTATTTTAATGAAATTACATAAATGCCATTTTAACCATTCCTATTATCTTGTTTGACTTGAGTAAAATAATTTAATCCTCCCATGAGATCCAAAATCCTTTTTCCTCTCTGAAAGAAATAAATTTCAATTAGTAACATAAGGAAAAATTGGGGATGTTACAATGGATACCTTGCTATCGCAGCACAGCAGGGTGATAAGGGAAAGGAAGAGTAAACTGCCCTTTTTTCGGTTAGCGCATACTCTTATTTGCTCATTGATGACCCTGCCTACATTAATTGGCCTCCCCAAAATGATGGCATCAACCATGGCCACCCTATCTCGGCTTATAGTTTGCCCATGAGTGGAGGGCAACAGGTGAGTCTTCAGAAAGTGATACCACACTTTAGCTGTAGGCACCAAAGAAATCCGATTTATGGTTGCAGCACCCTGAGAAGATTTGTCAGAGGTGGTGCCTGGTATGCACAACCATGCCAGTATTTCCTCCAAATCTTGTTCTTTCAGAGACTCTAAATGCACTGCAAAGTTGTCATCCTCATCGTTGAATTTGTAGGCTTCATTTATAGTGACTTGGTCAAATAGCACTCGTGTCTCCCTGACCCTAACCCAGTCTTTGGCATCCTTCGGAAAGTTGGCGTAGAACTCTCTTACCAATGGAATAAGAGCAGGCTAGGGGTGTTTGGCAAAATTTTTCCATCCCTGTTGCTTCACTACTGTTGCCACATACATTGGAAAACCCATATCCTCAAACAGTGTAAAGGTGAAGCATTTTTTTGTGCAGAAGGTCCGTTGGACTGTCTCTTCGTCGTTCCTCCTCTGGTTTTCATCTGAGTTGAACTTCTTCATATTGCTAGCCTTCCTTGCTACCGTCTTGATTCTCGGCATGGTCTTCAGGTGGGGGTTCTTTATGGAGAAGAGAGACGTTGTGCACTGGAGCTCTCGGAATGTGAAAAGGGGGGAAGGGTTTGAGAGGACAGAGAATAAAGAATCTAGAAATTGGTAGGGGGTTGTTGGGTTCACTAGAGGGAGTTGGGGAGAATTATGGGTATGGTCATGACTTATGGGATACTTAAGGTTTCCTGCCCTTTTCTTTTTGGGTCTTCTCCATTTGTCTTTTCTGCTCTAGCCTTTGGGTGCCCTTTCTTGTGTTTCCTCAGCCAGCATCTTTGTTCTACTTTGTACTGAATTTGCTTCCTGTTCCCAGCACCTTTTCCACATCAAGGGAAAACTCCTTGCTTCAGGGCTGAGCACTTTTTCTGCAGCAAGTCTTGCGGCAACAATACAAAAACTGACCTTCACACTCTTTTGCTGCAGCAAGTCTTGTGGCAAAAACTGGCTTTCACATGCTTTTGCTACAACAACTCTTCTAGCAAACAATACAAAAACTGACTTGTACACTGATATTTACCTAGGCCTGCGAAATGAACACAAAAGATATTAGAGTCACAATTTAAGCTACCTAACAATTGTAAAATAAAACAAGAACGAATTAAACATGGGTTGCCTCCCATAAGAGCTTGTTTTAAAGTCAATAGCCTGACTTCTTCCCTGTTCATCCCTCTTGCAATTGGATTGAGGTGTGCTGGTGCTCCACATTGCCTCCCAGTTAGTGCTTGATCCGTTGTCCATTAACTTTGAAGGTTCTCCTTACCTTTTCTTCTTCCAATTCAACAGCTCCAAACGGGAAGACCTTGTTGATGCGGAAGGGACTAGACTAGCGAGATTTCAGTTTCCCAGGGAACAAGGTTAGCCTGGAGTTGTACAGCAACACTTTCTGTCCTACTTCAAATTCCCTCGGTTGTATCTTCTTGTCATGCCATTTCTTTACTTTTTCCTTGTATAGCTTGGCATTCTCATAAGCTTGACCACGGAATTCATCCAACTCATTTAGCTGTAGCATCCTTTTTTCACCAGTAGCTCCTAAATTTAGATTTAATTCTTCACTGTCCAATATGCCTGATGCTCTAGCTCCATTGGCAGATGGCAAGCCTTACCAAACACCAACTTGTATGGTGACATCCCTAGCGGTGTTTTATAGGTTGTTCAATAGGCCCATAATGCATCATCTAGCCTTAAGGACCAGTCCTTCCTAGTTGGGCCAACAATTTTTTCTAGGATCCTCTTGATTTCCCTGTTGGATATTTTAGCCTGCCCGCCAGTTTGAGGGTGGTATGGAGTTGCCACCTTGTGTCTTACTCCATATTTGGCCAACAATGCTCTGAATTACCTGTTACAGAAGTGGGATCCTCCATTGTTGATGATGGCTCTAGGAGTTCCAAATCTTGTGAAAATGTTCTTTTTCTGAAATCTAGTTACCACCTTTGCCTCGTTAGTTGGAGATGCACTTGCTTCTACCCATTTCGAAATGCAATCAATAGCTACCAGGATATATTGGTTCCCAAAACTCGAAGGGAATGGGCCCATGAAATCTATTCCCCATACATTGAACAAATCCACTTCTAGAATGTTGTTTAGCAGAATTTCATGTCTTCTGGATATGTTTCCTACTCTTTGTTTGTCTATTTTACTAGTTACCATAAGCGCACGGTGTAGCTGTAGCTAATTCGGCGAGTACAGTAACATCCCATAATTTTTAGATATTTTCCTTAGAAATTCTTCACCTTACATATATGCATAGAAATTGTCTAATATTAATGGAATAGGTAAAGAAAGAAAACCTAATAGGAAATATTAGAAATAAACATGCTAAAGAAAGGTGAAATTCTTAGTTAAAGAAAGATAAATTTTTGTGAAGTAAGTAAAGGTCTTAAAATTTCAAGAAGATCGGATTAGGGTAATTTTTCTTAATTTAAGAGCAAAAGTTACTAAGTTTAGTATCTCCACCCATAAATTGGGCTTTTACCTATGGACACATCATGTAGAGTTTTTCCACTTCAAATAAGTTTCTAGCAAGCCCATTGGATAACCTAAGCAAGAAATAAAACATAGACTTGGACTAGGATATAGTAATTGGACCAATAGCCCAAAAATTATGAAAATGTGACCAAGCCCTCCAAGAAAGGTAGAATTTTATCTAAAGCAAAGAAAATGGGTAGGAATAAGTCCATAATGGGTAGGAATAAGCCCAAATCCAAGAGGAAAAATAAAATAAGATAAATTAGGTGATGATATAATAATGTAATAATAATAAAGATTAGGTTACATGGCATTAAGACAAAAATTTAGCAAGTGGTGTGATTCTACATTCATCATTTTGGCAAGTGGCATAATAATACAAGGCTTTAGGACAAAAACATCTATATCCTACACTCATAATTTTAGCAAGTGGTATGATAATACATGGTATTAGGACAAAACATTCCTATCCCACACAAATAATATCAACCAAATAATGGAGATTCAAGGGCTAGAAATTTGCCACTTAAAAAGGCAACCTATCATAATTGATTAAGACAAAAGAAAAGGTAAATGAATCCCTAAATCAAAGGGGCCTTGTCCCATATCTTAAGAACATATTATCATAATTTTCAAAATATAAATCTCCTTGTTCTATGCATATTTTGACCAAGGAAGAGGAAGACAAGAACATAAGTTGTTTGTTTTCCAAAAATTCAACAAAGTGTATCCTAATTGTGATAAGGTAGACCCATGATCATGAAAGGTGAATTATTTGGTGGCCTATATAAGGAAACCCACCCTTACAACATTAGAATTTCGTCCAAGTGAGGGAGAGGAAAAAATAGAAGCAAGGTAGAGTGAGGAAAGGAGAGGAAGAAAGAAAGAAAGAGGAATGAGAACTCTAGGAGACTAAGTGCTCCAGGTAAGTTTAACAATATTTTTTTTGAAGAAAACTTTTGAAACTTATAATATTTATATGAGATTTTGATCTTAGAACTGTGATGATTGGTCATGGATGTTGCTATGTCATGTTACATATTAATCTTGCATGTGATGTATGTTTGAATACTTAGGTTGGTGTAGATAGTTCTGCATGGGTATGGCTATGGTTGGCAGAATTTTAAGTTTCAGAATTTTAATTTCTGGGAACAATCTATAAGGAATTAAAATAAATGATTAACATAAGAATTAAATATATATGTGTCACGGATTTTTACCCACTGGAATCATTCCATTTGGAGTCCATATGAGGTAGCTATGGTCTGATTAGTAGTCAAAGGTCTGAAAATGGGTCATCAGGGAAGAATATGTTAGGATAGTTTCGGTATTTTAATTTCTGGGAATTATCTGCAGGGAATTAAAATAAATGGCTAACATAAGAATTAAAGATATGTGTGTCATAGAGTTTTAGCCACTAGAATCATTCAATTTGGAGTCCATATGACGAATATATGAGCCGATTAGTAGTCAAAGGTCAGAAAATGGTTCATCAGGGAAGAATATGTTAGGACAGCTTCTGTATTTTCATTTCTGGGAATTATTTGTATGGAATTAAAATAAATGGTTAACATAAGAATTATAGCTATGTGTGTCATGGATTTTTATCGGAATCATTCAATTTGGAGTCCATATGAGGAAGATATGAGCTTATTAGTAGTCAAAGGTCAGAAAATGGTTCATCAGGGAAGAATATGTTAGGACAGCTTCTGTATTTTAATTTTTGGGAATTATCTGTATGGTATTGAAATAAATGGTTAACATACGAATTATAGATATGTGTGTCAGGGAATTTTAGCCACTAGAATCACTCAAGTTGGAGTCTATATGAGGTAGATATGGTCCGATTAGTAGGTAGAGGTCAGAACCTATCCGAGAAGAAATAACCTATACATTTAGGGAGAAAGATCACCTTTATTTCTTAATATTTTGCTACAATGTTCAACATAATAGTTTTATATAATTGTTTTATCTTGAAATTGACACCAAGATCACCTACATCAGAGTTAAATTGAGGGAGTTATGCTCTGATTATTAAGAGAAGGTTAGATATGATGAAAACCTGCATTAAGAAAATAAAGAAATAAAATTAGTATTTAAAAAAAAAGATGAATCTTAATAAATGACTAGGATAGCCATAGCCATTGCCATTGTATGAACTTCTTACCATCTTAAGTGTGAAATTTTGACATGGAAATATTTTATAAAGTGATATTTGAAATTGTTATGTTCATGGCATGATTACCAATGATTTTTGGTAATAATTATATTTTGATGAACATACTTGTTATTGAAAGCATATTTTTGGCTATCATTGTGAAAATAAAAGAAATGAGCACGGTCACATGGCAATCCGTGTGGTGCACCAGTAGGGGACGCCCTACCAACGGTTATGATCATGATAATGAGAAAAGAAAGAGAAAGTGGGCCATGTCAGAGGATACTCACCCTGACCGGGGTAGCTTGAAATGAGAATAAGTTGATGGCCATCATATGATATTTTGAAAATAGTAAATCCTGTCATACATATCATTACAGTATGATTCTTATGTGCGTAGATATAATGCATTCATGTGACCAAAGATATTTTCTGTAGTTTATACAGCTGAACATGACGTGATGAGCTTTATTGATGATGATTTATTGTTGAACTTACTGGGATTTAATTCTCACTATATTTCCATATCATGTTCAGAAAATTAGTTATGCAGATTTTCTATAGCTCTCTGGCTTTTAGTGCATGTTGGATCGAGTTATTCTATGATGGGCAGATCTTAAATAAAATGTTTGTGAACTAGTTGGCACAGATCCCGGTGAAGGTGCAACCACCCGCACCTGTATCTCCGGAATTGGTCAACCAAAATAAAAAAGATGTAAATATCTATGTCTTTTATGTTGCATGTACGTTTTGATTAATGACGTGTATGTGAACTCAATATTGTATAATAAAAAAAATGATGTTACAAGTACGGGTCGTATCCCATAGAGAACAATGTCAATTACTAGAGTAATGTAAAATATGCTATTTAAATCGATGCAATTTGATGAGAAAGTGTCGCAATTAAATAGATGAAAACAATCAATTAAGCAAAGTCTAGGGTTAGGGTTCATCACACTTGTAATACTCAACAACTAATATTTACCTCTAATTGCAATTATCTAGATTATTGAGGATGGTTTAGCCTTAATTAATTAACAATCTCTTTCAAGTATTACCAATCGTACCTAGGTTGATCTAATTGCCTACTTTCGTGGTTCTTAGTTCAACTTAAGTCCATTAAGCTTTATGCCAACCATGGAATACAATTAATTAGTTTTCTCGTGCCCACTAATTGATTCAATCCTAGGGTATCTTAAACTACTTTCGTGATTAAGATATCCCTAATTAACTATTAAGTTCCGGTTTTAATCTTCACCTTTCAGTTCATTGATTAAAAACCTAAGACGTGATAGATTGGTGATCAGGCATTCTACCAACTCATTCATGCAAATAATAGTCAATCCTAATCAATCTAGAAGTGATCATAATTAGGGTTCCAACATTCAATCAAAGTATCATCATATCACAAGTGGGTTTACCGAAACCCTAGATAAAAAACTACTCACACATCATATAATCAGAAACCAAATTCATATTCATTGAGTAAACCATGATAATTCAGTACAATCTAAAGAGAATAAATAGAGGTAGAAGTAGAGATAAAGAATTGTAGTAGAAAGATGTAACCTGATGTGCAGAAAAGTAAAGCTGAAATACAACCTTCCAATGCTGTAAAATTCTACTCTAGAACATAAAATAAAGAATCATTCCAATAAAAATCTAACCTATGAGTGTTTTCTAAGGCTAAAAATTGAGTCTATGGTGTCTCCTCTAGTCTCCATGCGTGCTTCTTCGTTTTCCCCCACTTATGTATCAAGTTAGCAGCCAAAAACCTTAAAAATCACGTGCAGTACGGACACAAAGCACAACCGTGTTCCAGGACACGGCCTGGCCGTGCTTCATGCTAGTTTCTGGAGGTTCTCTACAGCATATGCCTAGAGCACGGCCTGGCCATGAACCATGTGACCAAGCACGGCCTGGCCGTGTTGGGGGCTGCCGAACTACTTTCTTGCCAATTTTCGGTGTGTTGCTTCCTTATTTCCTCCTTAGCATATCCCAAGTCCTTTTGGCTCTTCCCATGATTGTTTTCTCTTGCTTATTTGCCTCTTTTGCTCTCCTACAAACACAAAACAAACCACAGCAGTATCCAGAGCAAAGTATAACCAAAAGTAGAGAAATAACCACAAGTTACTATGAATTAGGGGATAAAATATAGCCATTAAGTACTCAAAATTCCCCTTTATCAAACTCCCACATGCTAAACCTTTGCTTGTCCTCAAGCAAATAACATGTCATATCAGGAAGGGGGAAAGATGTAATCAGATTCCAAAAGATAGAAAAGTGCAATACAGGTAATTTGTCACTTAATCAATGTGAACACAATAAATATATGGATAGACATTTACTAGATAGTCTCTATTCTTCTAGAACCAAACCAAAAATTCTCCTATTATGTATCTGCTTCTACTGTTGCCATTGGTTGTATGCATTAGACTGATTTTCAGACACTCAAGTAGTCTACCATCCTTTAGATCTCCCTATTTTGCCTTACCCTTATTTCTATTTTATCACTCTCTTTTTTTCTTTTTCTCACTCATGGTCTTTTATTTCATTCTCATTTGTTTCTTTTTCTTTTTCTTTTATCTATTTCATTCATCATTTTTTTATAGAAATATGCAATGAGTGCATTTTATGCTCCATCTCACTAGGGTAAAAGCATCTAAGTACTCATACTAAGGCTTTTTTGTTGCCTTGAAGGGGTACTCAGAGTGAAAACTTTTTGGGTTTCACATACCCTCATTTTTCACCTCTCCCTACCTTTACACTCTCATAGTGTTAAAATCAGCCATAGCATACAATTCACATCACAATAGAGAGATATTTTTTGAAAAATTAGAGGTTTAATGCTAGAAGGGAGAGACTAAAATAATAACTACCTATTTCATATTCTATTATGCATCACATGTCATGAGTTAAAATCAACCTATCCTACACCAGTCTATCTTGGAAACAACAACTACGTGATTATGCAACAAGACAAAAGGAATGTGATATGTACAATATATACATGCAAAGAACAACTAAATCAGCAAATAAAAGTGGCCAGTACAGATCATAAACTCAGGCAGCAAAAATCAAATACGCAAGTCCACTCCCCCCTGCTTAAATCAGATAGTGTCCTCAATGTCAGAAATAACAGAAAATACAGGCAAAGGGGAGGGAACTTACGTACTCACTGGTCATCCGGTAGTGGTGGAGGGGGGTGCTGACACAGGTGCCAGGTATACCAAGCCTGCATCATACCCTGCATGCTTTGGATGGAGTCGTTCATGGCATGTAAGGTTGCTCCCTGTGAAAACTGCTCGGCCTCAATGTGGTTGAGCCTGGAAGAGATGGAGGCATGATCCTCCAGGGGAGCAGATGAAGTACCTGCACGGTCAGTAAAATGGGAGGGGGTGGGAGTGGAAGAGCCAAAAGTGGCTCAAGGGGATATTCAGCCCCTTCAAGGGGAATCTCATCATCGTCCCTATCTTCCTCGAAGAGGTATATCCAATTTGGCTTATTGGTGACTGCAGTCCTAGAAGGGTTAGGGATGCTAAATGATTTATGCCCTCTGAGATATAACCAGTATTCAGCATTTTGCTTAACAACTAGTTTCATATGCAAGTAGGATTCCAAATCAATCCTGTGGCTGCCAACCACTGGTTGCATCCCCTATAGATTAGCCTCAAATCCTAGCCCTCTAGCAATGGCAGTAACGAGGCCGCCTAATACTACCTTCCCATTCATTACCCCACCTACCCGTGCCATCTGATGAGCCATGAAGGCTCCTGTATCCACTTTGGTACCGTTTACCATAGCATATAAAAAGTAAAGCTCTCTTAGATTTACAACTCCATCACTCTCATCCCTACCAAAAACAGTATGGGCCATAAGACGCTATAAGTATCGGAAGGTAGGGTTGCAAATCAAAGATGCTTTAAAACTTGATGCATTGTACTGCCCCTCAATTGCAATTCAGTTCCAAAAAATGTTGGCAAGAAAATCTGAGGGTACTGATCGAGTTCCCCCTGGAGGCAAGCTAAACTGTAACATCCCGTAATTTTTAGATATTTTCCTTAGAAATTCTTCACCTTACATATATGCATAGAAATGTTCTAATATTAATGGAATAGGTAAAGAAAGAAAACCTAAGAGGAAATATTAGAAATAAACATGTTAAAGAAAGGTGAAATTCTTAGGTAAAGAAATATAAATTTTTGTGAAGTAAGTAAAGGTCTTAAAATTTCAAGAAGATCGGATTAGAGTAATTTTTCTTAATTTAAGAGCAAAAGTTACTAAGTTTAGTATCTCCACCCGTAATTGGGCTTTAACCTATAGACACTTCATATAGAGTTTTTCTACTTCACATGAATTTTTAGCAAGCCAATAGGATAGCCCAAGGAAGAAATAAAACATAGACTTGGACTAGGATATAGAAATTGGACCGGTAGCCCAAAAATCATGAAAATGTGACCAAGCCCATTATGAAAGGTAGAATTTTAACCAAAGTAAGGAAAATGGGCAAGAATGAGCCCAAACCCAAGAGGAAAAAAATAAAAATAAAAATAAAATTAAAGTGATGAAATATTGGTGTAATCAAGATTAAGTGACATGGCATTAAGACAAAAATTTAGCAAGTGGTGTGATTCTACATTCATCATTTTGGCAAGTGGCATAATAATACAAGGCTTTAGGACAAAAACATCTATATCCTACATTCATAACTTTAGCAAGTGGGTAATAATACATAGCATTATGACAAAACATCATTATCCTACACAAATAATTTTAGTTAAGTAAGGAAAATTCAAGGGCTAGAAATTTGCCACTTAAAAAGGCAAATCTATCATACTTGATTAAGATAAAAGAAAAAGGAAATGAATCCCTAAATCAAAGGGATCTTACCCCATATCTTAAGAACATATCATCATAATTTTCAAAATATAAATCTCCTTTTTCTATGCATATCTTGACTAAGGAAGAGGAAGACAAGAACATAAGTTGTTTGTTTTCCAAAAATTCAACAAAGTGTATCCTAATTGTGATAAGGTAGACCCATGATCATGAAAGGTGAATTATTTGGTGGTCTATATAAGAAAACCCACCCTTACAACATTAGAATTTCGTCCAAGTGAGGGAGAGCAAAAATAGAAGCAAGGTAGTGTGAGGAAAGGAGAGGAAGAAAGGAAGAAAGAGGAAGGAGAAGTCTAGGGGACTAAGTGCTCCAAGTAAGTTTAACAATATTTCTTTTTGAAGAAAACCTTTTAAACTCATAATATTTATATGAGATTTTGATCTTAGAACTTTGATGATTGGTCATGGATGTTGCTATATCATATTACATATTGATCTTGCATGTGATGTATGTTTGAATACTTAGGTTGGTGTAGATAGTTCTGCATGGGTATGGCTATGGTTGACAGAATTTTAAGCTTCGGTATTTTAATTTCTGGGAACAATCTATAAGGAATTAAAATAAATGGTTAACATAAGAATTAAAGATATATGTGTCGCGGATTTTTACCCACTGGAATCATTCCATTTGGAGTCCATATGAGGTAGCTATGGTCTGATTAGTAGTCAAAGGTCAGAAAATGAATCATCAGGGAAGAATATGTTAGGATAGCTTCGGTAATTTAATTTCTGGGAATTATGGGTAGGGAATTAAAATAAATGGTTAACATAAGAATTAAAGATATATGTGTCACGGATTTTTACCCACTGGAATCATTCCATTTGGAGTCCATATGAGGTAGCTATGGTCTGATTAGTAGTCAAAGGTCGGAAAATGAATCATCAGGGAAGAATATGTCAGGATAGCTTCGGTAATTTAATTTCTGGGAATTATTGGTAGGGAATTAAAATAAATGGTTAACATAAGAATTACAGATATATGTGTCACGGATTTTTACCCACTGGAATCATTCCATTTGGAGTCCATATGAGGTAGCTATGGTCTGATTAGTAGTCAAAGGTCAAAAAATGAATCATCAGGGAAGAATATGTTAGGATAGCTTTGGTAATTTAATTTCTGGAAATTATCTGTATGGAATTAAAATAAATGGTTAACATGAAAGTTATATATCTATGTCTCATGGAAATATACCCACTGGAATTATACAATTTGGAGTTTATATGAGGTAGATATGATCCGATTAGTAAGCAGAGGTCAGAAAATATTTATTCAGGGAAGAGTATGTTATTAATGCTATAATTTTTGAATTTCTGGGAATATTCTGTAGGGAATTAAAATAGCGCGCCAACATAACAATTATAGATATATGGCTCATGGATTTTTAACAACTGGAATAACTCAATTTGGAGTTCCAATTTGGGAGATATGATTTAATTAGTCAGTAAAGGTCAGAACCTATCCGAGAGGAACTATCCTGTACTTTGAGGGAGTAATATCACCTTTGTTTCTTAATTTTTCGCTACAAGGTTCAACATAATAGTTCTAGATAATTGTTTTATCTTGAAATGGACACCAAGATCACCTACATCAGAGTTAAATTGAGGGAGTTATGCTCTGATTAGTAAGAGAAGGTTAGATAGGATGAAAACCTGCATCAAGAAAATAAAGAAATAAAATTAGTATTTAAAAAAAGAAGATGAATCTTAATAAATGATTAGTATAGCCATAGCCATTGCCATTGTATGAACTTCTTACCATCTTAAGTGTGAAATTTTGACATAGAAATATTTTATAAAGTGATATTTGAAATGGTTATGTTCATGGCATGATTACCAATGATTTATGGTAATAGTTATATTTTGATGAACATACTTGTTATTGAAAGCATATTTTTGGCTATCATTATGAAAAGAAAAGAAATGAGCACGGTCACATGGCAATCCGTGTGGTGCACCAGTAGGGGACGCCCTACCAACGGTTATGATCATGATAATGAGAAAAGAAAGAGAAAGTGGGCCATGTCGGACGGAGCGAGAAAAGCCCGTACCGGAGAGTAGAGGATACTCACCCTGACCGGGGTAGCTTGAAATGAGAATAAGTTGATGGCCATCATATGATATTTTGAAAATAGTTAATCATATCATACATATCATTACAGTATGATTCTTATGTGCATAGATATAATGCATTCATGTAACCAAATATATTTTTCTGTAGTTTATATAGCTGAACATGACGTGATGAGCTTTACTGATGATAATTTATTGTTGAACTTACTGGGATTTAATTCTCACTATATTTCCATATCATGTTCAGAAAATTATTTATGCAGCTTTTGTTTCTAAGGCTCTGGCTTTTAGTGCACATTGGATCGAGTTACTTTATGTTGGGCAGATTTCAGAATCAAATAAGATGTTTGTGGTCGATTTGGCTCAGATCCCGGTGAAGGTGCAACCACCCACACCTGTATCTCCGGAATTGGTCAACCAAAATAAACAAGATGTAAATATCTATGTGTTTGATATGTTATACGTCTGTTTTGATTAATGACATGTATGTGAACTCAATATTGTAAAATAATAAAGGAAAAAAAAAGAGGTTGTTACATAATTGGTATCAGAGCGGTCGATCCTAGATGGCCAGTGGGTGGATGGTTATCTGAATCGATCTTATAGTGTCTTGAGTATGTTGTGGTTGTGCTGTGTAGGGGATCAGTGACTCATATAGGTAAGAAATTACTAGTGTTTCTTATCTATATGCCGAGGTGGTGTTATGACTGCTGTTAAATATTGTTTTGAAACTAACTATTGGGCTTGATCACCTCAATAGCAGTATAAATTTATTTTTCCCACAGTAGGAAATGGCACCACCAAGGCGGAATCCGGCAAACAATGCGGAGGAAATCTTGCACAACCTTGCCACAGCAATTCGAGAATTTGGTATTGATTTACTCCTTAGAACCCAACTAGTATCTATATCCCTATATAGAATGATATCGATTGAATTTTAAAAAAAATTGTGATTTGTGAAAAGTGCATGTCTAAGGAAAGCTCTGGCAAGGAAAGACTTGGTACTTAAGCGTGTCCATTAGTGACCCACCTCTCTTTCCTGGGAACTTTTCTGGTGCGCTGTTTACAGACTACAATTACTATCCAGTTACCGAGATATTAGTGTGGAATTTTAACATGGAATTTACCCTAGTACTCATATAAAATTTCCAAGAAGTTTTGAAAGTGCCGGTTTTATTTGAAAAATCTTAGTATGCTCCGTGGTTGCAGTATTTCCACATCAGAAAAGAATTATTCTAGTTACTGGAAAAAAAAAATTTACAAAACTTGTTAGACAAGGGATTTAAATGCCCTAGTACTTTTATTTGGAGTGCTCTAGTTCTATTTGTGAAAAAGAAAGATGGATCACTATGACTATGCATAGATTGTAGACAGTTGAATAAGGTAACAATGTAGAATAGAAACCCATTAGCTCGTATAGATTACCTGTTTGACCAGTTATAAGGTGTTCAATATTTTTTTCCACAAATAGATTTGGGATATGAGTAACATTAATTAAGGATAAGAGAAGAGGATGTAGGACTTATTATGGGCATTATGAGTTCGTGGTGATGCATTTAAATTGACAAATATTTTAGCTACATTCATAGATTTAATGAATAGTAATTAGGTCATCCCTGTATCAATTTTTTTATTATTAATGATAACTAGAATATTTCAAAAGTTCAGAGGATCATAAGAAACATTTAAGGATAGTTTTACCAACTCTAAAGGAGTATGGTTGGTAAATATGGTATCCAAGTAGACTCTAAGAAAGTAAAAGTAGTACAATAATGGCTACGTTTTACTACATTTAAAGATTAAGATCCAAATCCAATTTACGCTTCTTGCGGTTATCTGTCGACCATTCTATTTGAGTCATAGTTGGATCAGGTACATAAACATAGGCTTGTAAAGCATCAATCAACTCTTCAGTATTTGAAGCTGAGATGAGAATTTGTCGTGCTGAGTGTGGGATAAACCTCTGTTCCACAGCTTGATCTAGAAAAGATAACAGACCATCAAAGAAGTGATTAACATTTAACAAACCTACTGGTTTGTGATGCATATTCAGTTGTGCCCAAGAGACTATTTGGAAAATCTCCTCTAAAGTACCAAAACCACCTGGTAAGGCAATGAAGGCGTCAGCATTGCTCATCATTCTAGCCATGCGTTCATGCATGAAAGCTACCCTATATTCTTCCCCAATTGTCTTCCCTATGTTGCTAGATGTAGCTAGAACTGTAGGAATAATACCTAGAACTTGGCATCCCCCTGCATGTGCAGCTGTAGCCACACACCCCATTAACCCACAGTTACCTCCACCATACACTAAATGAATTTTTCTCTTAGCCAGCACCATACCCAGATTTTGTGCTGCTTTAACATACTCCTCATCTTTTCCAGGACTGGAACCACAAAAGACACAGATATTTCGAAACTGACGGAATGCGGTTCCCTCCATAATTTCTATCACCTTAACTTTGAGAATAGACAAAGATACTAATGTAAGTATTTATAGAACTCAGAGAAGAGCATATTTATAATAGCTATGCAAATAGGCCAGTTATTATTAGAACAACTATGTGAGTGATTGGTGGATATCAGCTAAATTAAAGATAAATAAAAAAAAATTCAAAAATGACGGCAAGCATGTATATGTACAGTAGTATGACTGTGACCCATATTAAGCACATAAAGAGTATAAGATAAGATATCACCAGAAATCTGTCTTTATCTTGTTGTCTTTGATGAAGCATTGATGTTTTGATTCTTGTAGAAAAGTTGTAGGTGATAGCCGTCATTGAAAAAAAAATGCAATCAAATGATTTATTTTGTATTCTCAATGTTTTTGCCAATCGACTATCAGTATTATTAAGTCGACTAGCTATTTTGAGAAATTTTAATTTGGACTGGTTCTTTTTACAGTTGATTGATTACATCTATTTTGAAGCAATCAACTGCATCCTACCAGTTAACTACATATTCTTTGATTTTCACAGACTTTTATAAGCTCAGAAATGTTTCTTTTCCATGTGATATCTTTCCACCGAATACCAATAGATTTAAAGTAGATTCTGACACATATATTCAAAATTTGCGGCCACCGATTTTTGCTGAAATCATAGATAGATTTTGTTTACAGATTTTCAAGAATTACGGCCACCGATTTTAATATTTTTCAATGCTTTGTCAAAATCTTTGACTTTCGCTTTTGGCACCATTCTCTATTATGCTTTTCGTCTGTTTCACTCATTAACGGTTGGCATTAAATGCAAGGTTATTTTCCCTCATTGCAATGAAAGATAATTTCTTTTCTTTGAAACTCGGTTATTATGGTGTCTAAGTTGTTAGTAGGTTAAAGTAATGAAAAGTTTGAAAAGAATGGACGGATGATGGTCTTATGGTGTTTTGACGAATGTAATTAAGAGAATTAGTGGTGTTGAACTTCTCGAGGAATAAAATATAGGAAGTAGGATTTAAGTTAGTCTTTGAACTCTTAATTTGGAAATATAGAGAATATTCTGAGAACCATGTCCGAAAATAATGTAGGTTATCAAGATATTTGTGTTAAAGGATTATATCATGCTAAATTGAGTCTAGTATCTAGGATGTGAATTATGTTGGAATTGAGAATTCATGTATGAGTAATTGTTAGGAAAAAAAAACACAAATCTTCTTGAAATGATTGGGTGAATTAAATGGGATTGGCATAAGCTAGAATGAGGTGCTTTTGGATATGATAGAAGAAATAATTGAAATTTTTGACAATGAGTTTAATGGTGTTAATAAGCTTGTATAGAATTACTGTGATGATGTAAGTTGGAATTATTAGACATGTATCAATGGTACATAAACGTTATTAAAGTTTTGAAGGATTTATTGCTACGTATGTTTAACATATTGATTAAAGGATTTGAGGATAAAAATAGATGATAGATTAAGATGATGATATTCAGGGGATAATGTTGATATATGAAAAAAAAATAAAAAAAATTGACTTGATAAAAGTTTGGAATAAGAAAAGATAGTTACACAATATGAAGGTGTATATGTTCCTTTATATGTGTGTTTTCTAATATCGACCCATAGATATATCCATGCGGGCTAGAGGATATCAATTGAAGAACTTATGAGTGAAAGAAATCCTTATGGTTAAGTTATATGGCAAAATCACTCAAGTGAATAGACATATTAAAAAGTAAAGATGTCATACAGAAAAGATATCTCTAATTATTTAGGTAATAAGCTTGGTAACTCTGAATAATGCCTTAATTTCATTCCCTACATGTGGTAGGATGGATTGAAATTCGGGGACCGAATTTCTAAAGGGGGGAAGAATGTAACATCCCGTAATTTTTAGATATTTTCCTTAGAAATTCTTCACCTTACATATATGCATAGAAATGTTCTAATATTAATGGAATAGGTAAAGAAAGAAAACCTAAGAGGAAATATTAGAAATAAACATGTTAAAGAAAGGTGAAATTCTTAGGTAAAGAAAGACAAATTTTTGTGAAGTAAGTAAAGGTCTTAAAATTTCAAGAAGATCGGATTAGAGTAATTTTTCTTAATTTAAGAGCAAAAGTTACTAAGTTTAGTATCTCCACCCGTAATTGGGCTTTAACCTATAGACACTTTATATAGAGTTTTTCTACTTCACATGAATTTTTAGCAAGCCAATAGGATAGCCCAAGGAAAAAATAAAACATAGACTTGGACTAGGATATAGAAATTGGACCGGTAGCCCAAAAATCATGAAAATGTGACCAAGCCCATTATGAAAGGTAGAATTTTAACCAAAGTAAGGAAAATGGGCAAGAATGAGACCAAACTCAAGAGGAAAAAAATAAAAATAAAAATAAAATTAAAGTGAAGAAATATTGGTGTAATCAAGATTAAGTGACATGGCATTAAGACAAAAATTTAGCAAGTGGTGTGATTCTAAATTCATCATTTTGGCAAGTGGCATAATAATACAAGGCTTTAGGACAAAAACATCTATATCCTACATTCATAACTTTAGCAAGTGGGTAATAATACATAGCATTATGACAAAACATCATTATCCTACACAAATAATTTTAGTTAAGTAATGAAAATTCAAGGGCTAGAAATTTGCCACTTAAAAAGGCAAATCTATCATACTTGATTAAGATAAAAGAAAAAGGAAATGAATCCCTAAATCAAAGGGATCTTGCCCCATATCTTAAGAACATATCATCATAATTTTCAAAATACAAATCTCCTTTTTCTATGCATATCTTGACTAAGGAAGAGGAAGACAAGAACATAAGTTGTTTGTTTTCCAAAAATTCAACAAAGTGTATCCTAATTGTGATAAGGTAGACCCATGATCATGAAAGGTGAATTATTTGGTGGTCTATATAAGAAAACCCACCCTTACAACATTAGAATTTCGTCCAAGTGAGGGAGAGCAAAAATAGAAGCAAGGTAGTGTGAGGAAAGGAGAGGAAGAAAGGAAGAAAGGAAGAAAGAGGAAGGAGAAGTCTAGGGGACTAAGTGCTCCAAGTAAGTTTAACAATATTTCTTTTTGAAGAAAACTTTTGAAACTCATAATATTTATATGAGATTTTGATCTTAGAACTTTGATGATTGGTCATGGATGTTGCTATATCATGTTACATATTGATCTTGCATGTGATGTATGTTTGAATACTTAGGTTGGTGTAGATAGTTCTGCATGGGTATGGCTATGGTTGACAGAATTTTAAGTTTCGGTATTTTAATTTCTGGGAACCATCTATAAGGAATTAAAATAAATGGTTAACATAAGAATTAAAGATATATGTGTCGCGGATTTTTACCCACTGGAATCATTCCATTTGGAGTCCATATGAGGTAGCTATGGTCTGATTAGTAGTCAAAGGTCAGAAAATGAATCATCAGGGAAGAATATGTTAGGATAGCTTCGGTAATTTAATTTCTGGGAATTATGGGTAGGGAATTAAAATAAATGGTTAACATAAGAATTAAAGATATATGTGTCACGGATTTTTACCCACTGGAATCATTCCATTTGGAGTCCATATGAGGTAGCTATGGTCTGATTAGTAGTCAAAGGTCGGAAAATGAATCATCAGGGAAGAATATGTCAGGATAGCTTCGGTAATTTAATTTCTGGGAACTATTGGTAGGGAATTAAAATAAATGGTTAACATAAGAATTAAATATATATGTGTCACGGATTTTTACCCACTGGAATCATTCCATTTGGAGTCCATATGAGGTAGCTATGGTCTGATTAGTAGTCAAAGGTCAGAAAATGAATCATCAGGGAAGAATATGTTAGGATAGCTTTGGTAATTTAATTTCTGGGAATTATCTGTATGGAATTAAAATAAATGGTTAACATGAAAGTTATATATCTATGTCTCATGGAAATATACCCACTGGAATTATACAATTTGGAGTTTATATGAGGTAGATATGATCCGATTAGTAAGCAGAGGTCAGAAAATATTTATTCAGGGAAGAGTATGTTATTAATGCTTTAGTTTTTGAATTTCTGGGAATATTCTGTAGGGAATTAAAATAGCGCGCCAACATAACAATTATAGATATATGGCTCATGGATTTTTAACAACTGGAATAACTCAATTTGGAGTTCCAATTTGGGAGATATGATTTAATTAGTCAGTAAAGGTCAGAACCTATCCGAGAGGAACTATCCTGTACTTTGAGGGAGTAATATCACCTTTGTTTCTTAATTTTTCGCTACAAGGTTCAACATAATAGTTCTAGATAATTGTTTTATCTTGAAATGGACACCAAGATCACCTACATCAGAGTTAAATTGAGGGAGTTATGCTCTGATTAGTAAGAGAAGGTTAGATAGGATGAAAACCTGCATCAAGAAAATAAAGAAATAAAATTAGTATTTAAAAAAAGAAGATGAATCTTAATAAATGATTAGTATAGCCATAGCCATTGCCATTGTATGAACTTCTTACCATCTTAAGTGTGAAATTTTGACATAGAAATATTTTATAAAGTGATATTTGAAATGGTTATGTTCATGGCATGATTACCAATGATTTATGGTAATAGTTATATTTTGATGAACATACTTGTTATTGAAAGCATATTTTTGGCTATCATTATGAAAAGAAAAGAAATGAGCACGGTCACATGGCAATCCGTGTGGTGCACCAGTAGGGGACGCCCTACCAACGGTTATGATCATGATAATGAGAAAAGAAAGAGAAAGTGGGCCATGTCGGACGGAGCGAGAAAAGCCCGTACCGGAGAGTAGAGGATACTCACCCTGACCGGGGTAGCTTGAAATGAGAATAAGTTGATGGCCATCATATGATATTTTGAAAATAGTTAATCATATCATACATATCATTACAGTATGATTCTTATGTGCATAGATATAATGCATTCATGTGACCAAAGATATTTTTCTGTAGTTTATACAGCTGAACATGACGTGATGAGCTTTACTGATGATAATTTATTGTTGAACTTACTGGGATTTAATTCTCACTATATTTCCATATCATGTTCAGAAAATTATTTATGCAGCTTTTGTTTCTAAGGCTCTGGCTTTTAGTGCACATTGGATCGAGTTACTTTATGTTGGGCAGATTTCAGAATCAAATAAGATGTTTGTGGTCGAGTTGGCTCAGATCCCGGTGAAGGTGCAACCACCCACACCTGTATCTCCGGAATTGGTCAACCAAAATAAAAAAGATGTAAATATCTATGTGTTTGATATGTTATACGTCTGTTTTGATTAATGACATGTATGTGAACTCAATATTGTATAATAATAAAGGAAAAAAAAAGAGGTTGTTACATAAACAGTGCATTAAATTCTGCTCAAGTTAAGTTAAAGCTATGGTTAAATAGTCTAAAGTTTACCTGGCCTTAATGGACATTTGGACCCCTAAACAGTACTATATTAATAGAACTGAGAAACTCTAGGGTGGGTCTAGGGAAGGCCAGGTTTCGTTGGGTGATAAAAGTGTTCCACCCACTCTGATCAACGAGGCTTTGGACATCATTTAAAAGACCAAACCGTTCCAGACATTCCTCATCCATATATCAGGTACTCAGCATTCCCCTTTTAACGAGTCTCGTATCGGGTTCGTTGACTATCATCAACGAACACAATACCATACTCGTTAATCTGATGAGGAAGTTAGGGTGGGTCTAGGGAAGGCCAGGTTTCGTTGGGTGATAAAAGTGTTCCACCCACTCTGATCAACGAGGCATTGGACATCATTTAAAAGACCAAACCGTTCCAGACATTCCTCATCCATATATCAGGTACTCAGCATTCCCCTTTTAACGAGTCTCGTATCGGGTTCGTTGACTATCATCAACGAACACAAATACCATACTCGTTAATCTGATGAGGAAGTTGGGGTGGTTGTTGATTGCGTCCTCTACGGGGTTGGTGGGATTGGGTGGATGTTTGGCCAGTTCAGGCTCTTTTGAGACCCATTTTGAGATGCAAGACAAATGGTAAATAGGGAGTGGAAACACCAAAAACAGCAGAATTCAAGTAAGCTAATCCAATCTAGTCAGGTTCAAACACACATGTTCAAATATGAGCTACCTAACTAGAAATATTTTCCAATGCATAATTCAGTAATTCAAGCACACATGCATCCAAATTTATGGCAAAAATTCCAAGAATTAAAAATTAAATGCAAGTCAAGCCACCAATTTACTAGAACTAGTGCAAGTAAAGTCCAATGCAGGAAGATAAAGTCCAGAAAAATATTCAAAATAGAATCAAGGCTCAAAATATTCAAAACAGAGCACTCTAGTACAATCACGAATTACAGAAATAAAAGTACATAGCAAAATCCTAATGCATATGTAGTATATTAAGAGCTAACTAAACAATGAGTAGGAATTACACCAACAACCAGCAATAGTCAGAACCAGATAATTAAAAACAAAAACAAGGTTGGAAAAAAAATACTTGGATGGAAGCACTGCAAGATGAATATTATTGGTGAATGGGAAGGGGAAACCGAGTGGGTAAGGGAGATTTAAGGGTGGAGGGTTGGCGAAGGTAGAAGGATAGATTGAGGGAGAACGAGAAGTTGAGTTAGGAAGTGGAATGGCGGAATGGATGCAAAACAGAGGATGGTTGATACGGGCAAGGGAAAATCGAGTGGGTGTGGGGGTAGAATGGTAAAAAGGGGGAATGGGTTAGGGCGTGATTTTGGGTGAAGGTCTCGGTTAGGGAGAAAGGAAGTGGGTTTGGCAATAGAGACAGAGGGGAGAATGCTGAAGGGGAATGGGAAAGACGAAGGGAGTGGGGGATTGAATGGAAAGGGCAAGGGAGTTGAATCGCAAAAGAGAAGGAAAACAACACGGCTAAGGCACGGCGTGGGTAGGGGAAACACATGAGAAGAAAAGAGGGGAAAAAGAGGGGGGATTATTTGTGAGCATGCCCAAAGCACGGCCGTGCTTCCGGCGGGCATGCTGCAGCAGATCCCCTTTTTTTTTAGAAACCTGGACCACAGTTGGGGGTGTTGGGCCGTGCTCATCAGCACTGGGCTGGAAAAATCCAAAAAAAAATTGGTTAATGTAGGGCACGGCCGTGTCTTGGGACACGGCTTGCCCGTGCTTCTCACGGGTGTCACCAATTTTCGTAGCTTTTGGTCCGTACTTGAAGCATGGGCGTGGTGGGTGACACAGCTTGCTCGTGTTACTAGTTGGAAGCTACAAATCCTCGAATTTTGCCTTGGTTTTTTATTCTCTTTGAGCTCCCTTCATTCTAATCCTTTATATTGCCTTGGAGACATGGGAATAGACCTGAAAATCAAATGAAGATACTCATTAAACCTCAACCTAAGAAATTAACTAGAATTAAAGATAAGGACTAAAGCTAAAAGCAAGAAATCAAACAAGAGAAAACTTAAAAATTAAAATGTGGGTTGCCTCTCACAAAGCGCTTGTTTTAAGTCATTAGCTCGACTCCCTTGCACATCATTGGATTGAGGGGGGCTCTAAGAGAGCTTGGGTGACTCTTTTTTCAATCGGTTGCCCTGTGACAAAGTGTTTGAGGCGTTGTCCATTAACCTTGAAGGATCCGGTAGCTTTACTCCAAAGTTCCACTGCTCTATATGGAAAAACTTGGGTTACATGGAATGGACCGGACCATCGGGAACGAAGCTTCCTGGGAAAAAGCTTCAACCTCGAATTAAATAGTAGGACTCATTCTCCTACTTGAAATTGGTGCCTCGGAATGTGCTTATCGTGCCACCTCTTTGTTCTTTCTTTGTATAACTTGGCACTATCACAGGCATCAAGCCTCAGCTCATCAAACTCATTCAATTATAGGCATCTCCTTTTTCCAACAACTGTCAAGTCAAAATTGATTTTCTTGATTGCCCAATATGCCTTATGCTCAAGCTCTACTGGTAAGTGACAGGGTTTTCCATATATTAACCGAAAGAGTGTGGTGCCTATCGGTGTCTTATATGCAGTTCTATACTCCCATAGTGCATCATCAAGCTTGAGAGACCAATCTTCTCTTGCCTTCGATATGGTCTTCTCCAAGATGGCTTTGATTTCCCTATTTGATATTTCCACTTGTCCACTTGTTTGAGGGTGATAAGCTAGAGCCATTTTGTGAGTGACTTCATATTTCTTCAATAGGTTCTGAAATTGTTGCTCAGTGAAGTGGGAACCTCTATCACTTATCACAGCTCGGGGTATTCCAAATCTTGGAAAAATCACTCTCTTGAAGGGCATGACAACCACTCTAGCATCATTAGTGGGTGATGCCACTGCTTCTACCCACTTAGACACATAGTCCACAGCTACTAGGATATACTTATTCTCGCATAAGGATAGGAAGGGACCTATAAAGTCAATCCCCCAAACGTCAAATATTTCTACTTCTAAAATGCTATTCAGGCGCATCTCATTCCTTCTTGAGAGGTTGCCAACTCTTTGACACCGGTCACATGCTTTTACAAAGGTGTGCACATCTTTGAAAAGCGTAGGCCAATAAAAACCAGCTTGGAGAATTTTAACTGCAGTCTTATAAGTGCTAGTATGGCCTCCACAAGGTGAATTATGGCAATGAAATATAACGCTATAGATCTCTTCCTCTGGAACACACCTTCGGAAGATGCCATCTGCACACCATTTGTACAAACATGAATCATCCCAATAGTAGGACTTGATATCAAAGAAAAATTTCTTTCTCTGATGGTAGCTCAGCCCTTCAGGTAATAGTTTGCATGCAAGATAGTTCACAAAGTCTGCATACCAAGGAGCATGAGCATAAGTGACTGCAAGGAGTTGGTCATCGGGAAAAGAATCGTCTATAGGCAACTCATCTTTGTCATCTCTCATTAAATCTTGCCTAAGTCTTGAAAGGTGGTCTGCAACCACATTCTTTGTTCCTTTCTTATCTCGGATCACAAGGTCAAACTCCTGCAATAAGAGGATCCATCTAATCAGTCTTGGCTTATCATCCTTCTTACTTAGCAAGTACTTGATTGCAGCATGATCCGTGAATACTATGACTTCAGATCCCAGCAGATATTGTCAAAATTTGTCAATTGCAAACACTACTGCTAGGAGTTCCCTTTCAGTGGTGGAATAGTTTACTTGGGCTTCATCCAGAGTCTTGCTAACATAGTAGATGACATAAGGCTTTTTATCTCTCCTTTGCCCAAGTACAGCTCTGGTGTGCATTGTCGCAGGTACACCCAAATTGATACCTTACCTCAAAACTAACCTGTAGTAGTGGGAGTAAGGGTCGATCCCACAGAGACTGGTATTACCTTATGTGATTGAAAAAGAAGGGAATTGATAATTGTAAATAAAATCAAGTTGACAATAATGAAAGTAATTAAGAGAAAGTAATTAATGATAAAGACGTTGGTTTCGGTTGATACCACCGTCAAGGGATTACATCGATCATTGACAACATAATCAATCTGTAATTGAATATCTATGATTGGGGTTCTAACCCTGTTTCTCCTTAAGTCTAGTAAATTAATGACAATCACACTAATTAAACCCTAATTAACAAGCAATCCTATAGCACATCGGTAAAACATAACTTGTCAACCGCATGAAGAACTAGAGAAACTGACAGAGCTAAACAAATATAAACACATAGGCTATATCTAATTTAGTTAATCATTCATAATAGGTTCAATGATTTATAATCCAAAATCCTCAAACCTATTTGCTTCATGAATCGCATAATTGAAGACTTTGTTCAAAATACAATTCAGCGGTAGATTAAGACAAATAATATACTAGTAGGCCTCCTAGCAATCATATGAATAATCATTAAGAAGAAGAACAGATGAATAATAAATACTCAATTCAAATTGAAACAATAAAAACAAATCCAAATCTCACAATGTATGAAAATCCCTTGAGGTTTCAATCTACCTCAACCAACTAAAAAGAACTAGCCACACAGGGCCATAAGAAAATCTAAAGAAGAATTAAAGAATATAACTAAGAACTTGGATGAAGGATTGGATGAATTCTTTGCTTGCTTTGCTCCCTTTTTATATATTCCCTCCTCTTAATCGAAGTAGGAGTGTTTCTAGGTCAAATCCCAGCCCATTGGGCTTCAATTGGAGTCAAGAAGACCTAAAAATCGCGAATTCAGCAATTTGGTGCGGCGGTGAGCGCCGCGGTGTGCTACACGGGTGCCGCGGCACCTAGACTAGGTTTGGCACACTCAAGATTTTGACGCTCGGGTGCCGCAGCGCTGGGCATCGGGCGCTGTGGCGCCCGGGTCTTCTAGGCAATAAATGTCGCGGCGCGCTAGGGAGCGCCGCGGCCCTCCGAACCTGCAATGATGTAGCGCCGTGGCGCCAAGAAAACTCCAGAATTTGACGAAGTGCCAAACATGAAAGTTTTAACTCTATGTCTCGTCTTTCCATATCCACTAGAATCACCTTAAGCCAATCTAAATTGAAGGAGATATGCTAAACTTAGTTACCAAAGGTTAGAATTCATCCTGCTGCACTGTGATTCTGATTTTCAAGCTCTATAAAGCTATGAAATCTCTCAAATTTGACCAAGGGTTCAACATAACAGTTGTAGATAATTGTGTTATCTTTTCACAGCCACTTGAAGCACTTTGATTGGAGTTCATAAGAGGGAGATATGCTCAAAACAATGCTAAAAGGTCTGGAATCGTTGTAATGTAGCACTTTTCCATGAATTTCTTATCTTTTTCTTCTCTTTTCTTCTTCCTTTGTTCCTACAACACAAAACACAAAACTAAACTAATTCCTAATTATATTTTACTTAAATCAAACGAAAATTTAGTTTAAAGGTATTAATATCATGCTTAATTAAGATCACATCACAAGCAAAATAATCCCTAAAGACAAAAAAACAACAATCAATAATGTAGTGAGTGTTAGGCTTACCAAACGTTTGCCTCATAACATAAAAATATACTCTAGAAAAATTTTGGAAGGTCATAATCATGCACAAGATTAACACAAATGCAATCTATTATTTTATCCTTTTGAATCCCTTGTGTGTGTGTGTGTGTTTTTGGGTCAATAAATTTTCTTTTTACCTGGATGAGTTTAAATATCCCAAAATTTTGATTGTAGATCTCTAAATAGTTTAGGATTTCCATATGCTTATTGTTCATGCCACTCTCCACTAATGTAAGCCAAAACTACCTCTAGGATCAATAGGACTTTATTTGGCTTGTAATGTGGCCAGGGTATAAGTTGGGATAAAGGATACAAATTTAGGCTCAATCACCCACATGACTAAATATGATCTATTGAGCTTTTTCAAGTTTGAAGGACTTTCTCCCACATTCATTTTCTTACTTTAATTGAGTTTGATTCATCCTTTTCCTTGATTCTCAAAAAGTTTTTTTTTCACCCACAACATATGCTTTTATTCTCTTTGGAATTTTCTTTTCTTCCTTTTTCATAATTCTCTCTCTTTTTTTTCTTTGCATAATTCTTTTCTTTTCCTTGCTTCACCCTTCCACCCTTTTGTCAATTTAAGCTCTACAAAACAAGTATTCAGCAAAATAATCATGGAGTGAGTGAATGGGATAAAGAAAAATAAGGATATTCATACAAAATTTAGCTTTTGGCTCATTTGTGGTTTTTAGAGGGAAAAGTTCATTAAGCTCAAAATAGAGGAACTAGAGATATTTCATTGTTTAGGTTAGGCTTGAAAGGCTCAATCTATCAAATAATGCCTAAATCATCTCTTAAATAATAGCATTGGCCTAGGATTTCGCCTCAAGCAATATTTAAATAAGTTTTAGAATCCTATTGAGATCATGAAATATTTTTGAATTATATAAACCTTCTCTAAGTAAAAGATAAATTGAATGCCCAAGTTTATTGTGCAAAAATATTTCAGGATTCTAGAGTCAAAAGTAATAAATTGCAAAAGGGATAAAATTGCATACAACCATGAAGTTTCTATATTTTTCAAGAGCTAAAAAAAAATTTGGATAGTCATATCATTGGCTGTTGGTTGTGCCTAACATCCAAAAACATAAATTGAACATTCACACAATCACTCAACTTGCTAAATGCAATAAAAGTGCATTGATAGTGAAAATCAGAAAATTAATGCTCATAATAGGGTCACAATAATTCAGAAAAAAATATACTTCCACCCCCACAATCAAACTTTACATTGTCCTCAATGTAAAAGAAAGATAAGAATAGGGAAGGATACATGAAAACATATGAGTTAAGTGGACTTCCCTGAATTTGTTTGGGGTGGAATGAGCATGTTAGTGTGACATCATTGGACCCTGAATTGCTCCAATTTTCACCTTCTTCTTTTTTACTATGTTGGGTTGCCTCCTAATAAGCGCCTTTGTTTAATGTCGTTGGCTCGACTCAAAGCTCCTTATGACATTCAAGGAGGGTCCTTAATGTCCACTTTGAATTGGCTTGTCTTTGAATGTGCAGAATTTTGAGGTTCAGTTGCATTATGAAGAGGAAAGTCAGCATTAGTCAAAGGTTTAATTAAATGAGAACTCAACTTACCTGGAAATAATTGATGTCTTGAGTAGCTTTTGGCATCCAATTTAATTTCATCTTTTTGAGTTTTTACCAAAGCAGGGGGCAGCTTTCCTCTATCTTTGAGTATGGCATATTTATTTGAGGTTATCACTGGGGGTGGTTCTCCACTGTATATGCCCTTTAAATGGCTAGGGAGGCTCTTTAATCCTAGGTCAGAATACTGCAAAATAGAAGGTACAAGAATCTTATTAGAAATTGGTAATAACACAGAAAGATCCTTACCTGTTTGCTGCACTTCTGGTTCTTCCTCTCCTGCTGTAATATTCTCTTCGAATTTGGGATTCAGGATAGATTCCACAGCCTCTTTATTAGTAGGCTTATTATTGTCAACTTTCAAGTCATCTTTTTTATTAAGTGCAGAATTTTCATCTTTTTGCACTAATGATGCTGGAGCTAGATTTTCAACTTCTGAATTCTGAGCCTCTAATCAATTGACTGTTGTTGCAAGTTGCCCAATTTGATTTGTTAAGCTTTGAATGCTGGCCCTTACCTCTTGTTGAAATTGATGAGTATTATGTTCAATAGATTTAACAATTTCTTCTAAAGAACTACTTACCTGAAAATCCTGATATGCAGACTGTCTAGGATAATAAGCCTGTTGGGTATGCTGAAAATTTACAAAATTTTGTTCTGCAGGACTATTTTGTGCATTTCCATACCTGAAGTTGAGATGATCCTTCCATCCAGGATTGTATATGTTTGAATAGGAATCATATCTCCCTTGTTGTGGTTCAGGGAAACCACCAACCATATTTACCTACTCAAATGACTCGTCATAGAAAGTTGGGTACCCAATAGACGGATGCTCCATGATTGAATGATTTCCGTAGAAATTTTCTCTTTGCATATTTTCTACACGTTGATGAATAAGAGAGGTTAAATTTGCAAGTTTTCGTTCAAGGGAAGAACTACATACCTCACCAGCATGTCGTAATGGAGAGCTTAGCCCAGTGCCAAATTGTTGAAAATTGGCTGCCATATTCAAAGTTATAAACAAAAAGGAAAAACTAAAATAAAATAAAATCACAAAAGGTAAATAAATACAGTCCCCGGCAATGGCGCCAAAATTTGGTGCGCACTGTCGTAGGTACACCCAAATTGATACCTTACCTCAAAACTAACCTGTAGTAGTGGGAGTAAGGGTCGATCCCACAGAGACTGGTATTACTTTATGTGATTGAAAAAGGGGGGAATTGATAATTGTAAATAAAATCAAGTAGACAATAATGAAAGTAATTAAGAGAAAGTAATTAATGATAAAGATGTTGGTTTCGTTTGATATCCACCATCAAGGGATTACATTGATCATTGACAACATAATCAATCTGTAATTGAATATCTATCATTGGGGTTCTAACCCTGTTTCTCCTTAAGTCTAGTAAATTAATGACAATCACACTAATTAAACCCTAATTAACAAGTAATCCTTTAGCACATCGGTAAAACATAACTTGTTAACCGCATGAAGAACTAGAGAAACTGACAGAGTTAAACAAATATAAACACATAGGCTATATCTAATTTAGTTAATCATTCATCATAGGTTCAATGATTTATAATCCAAAATCCTCAAACCTATTTGCCTCATGAATCGCATAATTGAAGACTTTGTTCAAAACACAATTCAGCGGTAGATTAAGACAAACAATATACTAGTAGGCCTCCTAGCAATCATATGAATAATCATTAAGAAAAAGAACAGATGAATAATCAATGCTCAATTCAAATTGAAACAATAAAAACAAATCCAAATCTCACAATGTATGAAAATCCCTTGAGGTTTCAATCTACCTCAACCAACTAAAAAGAATTAGCCACGCAGGGCCATAAGAAAATCTAAAGAAGAATTGAAGAATATAACTAAGAACTTGGATTAAGGATTGGATAAATTCTTTACTTGTTTTCCTCCCTTTTTATAGATTCCCTCCTCCTAATCGAAGATAGGAGTGTTTCTAGGTCAAATCCCAGCCCATTGGGCTTCAATTGGAGTCAAGAAGACCTAAAAATCGTGAATTCAGCAATCTGGTGTGGCGGCGAGCACCGCGGCGCTATGAAAAGCTTCTAACGAGGCACCGCAGCACTATGAAAAGCTTCTGACGAGGCACCGCGGTGCCTAGACTAGCTCTAGCACACTCTGGATTCTAACGCTTGGGCGCCGCGGCGCGCTAAGGAGTGTCGCGGCCCTCCAAACCTGCAATGACGCAGTGCTGCAGCACCAAAGAAACTCCAAAATTTGCCAAAGTGCTGAACACAAAAGTTGTAGCTCTATGTCGCTTCTTTCCATAGCCACTAGAATCACCTTAATCTAATCTAAATTGAAGGAGATATACTAAACTTAGTGACCAAAGGTCAAAATTCATCCTGCTGCATTGTGATTCTGATTTGCGAGCTCTATAAAACTATGAAATCTCTCTAATTTGACCAAGTGTTCAACATAACAGTTGTAGATAATTGTGTTATAGTTTCACATCCACTTGAATCACTTTGATTGGAGTTCATTAGAGGGAGATATGCTTAAAACAATACTGAAAGGTCTGGAATCGCTACAATGTAGCATTTTTCCATGAATTTCTTATCTTTTTCTTCTCTTTTCTTCTTCCTTTGTTCCTACAACACAAAACAAAAAACTAAACTAATTCTTAATTATATTTTACTTAAATCAAACAAAAAGTAAGTTTAAAGGTATTAATATCATGCTTAATTAAGATCACATCAAGCTCCTATAGCATAGTTACTTGCATCACACATGATCTCGAAGGGAAGGCTCCAATCAGGAGGTTGGATGATCGTTGCAGATATTAGTGCCTCCTTCAACCTGCAAAAAGCACGTAAGCAGTCATTATCAAATAAGAATGGGATATCCTTAATAAGCAAGTTAGTTAAGGGTTTTGAAATTTTATAGAAGTCTTGGATGAATCTTCTGTAGAAGCCTGCATGCCCAAGAAAACTCCTCACTTCCTTAACATTTGATAGTGGTGGCATTGTCTGGATTGCTTCTATTTTTGCTTTATCCACCTTTATCCCTTTTTCAGACACCAAGTGTCCAAGTATTATTCCTTCCCTTACCCTGAAGTGGCATTTTTCCCAGTTTAGTACTATGTTGACTTCCTCACATCTCTTAAGTACCTTAAGTGCCTTGTTTTCCTCAATGGTTGCTGATTCTTCATGGTCCAATTCTAGCTTTTCAGCTTTTAGTTTTGAGGTTAGCATGGGACATCCATCAAGCATCTGGGCATATGCATTAGCCTCTACCTGTTCAGCACAAGAAATAGAGCTATCCACAAGGTAGAGCTCAAGTGGGTCAGTAGAACAAAAGCTTACTGCATTATCAACAATGTTTTGCTCAATAATATCAACCATGCAACAAGTATCACCTAAAGATGGGCACTTCATTGCCTCATTAAGATTGAACTCAATGTTTTCATCCCCTACATTATTCCTTCCCTTACCATGAAGTGGCTAGGAAAGGCCTTCCAAGAATGATGGGGATTTGGCCATCTTCCTCCATCTCTAAGACAACAAAATTGATAGGTATGAAAAATTTACTTACCTTTAGAGGCACATCTTCTAGTATACCTACCGGATGAGTAATGGATCGGTCCGCTAATTGGAGGAAAATAGTAGTAGGCTTCAAATCACCCATCTGGAACTTCTTACATATGGATAATGGCACAAGACTCACGCTTGCTCCAAGATCACATAAGGCTTTAGTGATTTGCACATATCCAATGGAGCAAGGTATAGAGAAGCTTCTAGGGTCTTTGAGCTTAGGAGGCAATTTGTTTTGGATTAGTGCACTGCACTCTTCAGTTAATGCCACAGTGGCATACTCCTCAATCTTCCTCTTGTTAGAGAGGATTTCCTTCAGAAATTTAGCATAAGAGGGCATGTGAGAGACAAGAGACAACTTCCAAGAATGGAATATTGATGGGCAGCTTTTTCAACACATCAAGGAATTTCCCATACTACTTTTCTAACTTGGCTTTAGCTAGCCTCTGAGGGAAAGGAACTGGTGGCTTGTATGGTTTAGGAGCCACGTATTTAGGCTCTTCTTCCTCTTTCCTTTCACTAACTTGCTCCTCTTCTTCAATTGCTCTTTCAAGCTCATCTCTCTTCTCTTCCTCCTTATCTTCCTCCTTTTCCACTGACTCGCCTAATTGCTTACCACTTCTCAAAGTGATAGCCTTGCAGTGTTCCCTTGGATTCTCAGGCTGGACAGGGAATTTACCAAAATTTCTATTTGATGAACTCACTTGCTGTGCTATTTGAGTCTCTAGCATCTTATTATGTGTAGCAAGTGAGTCCACTTTAGAAGCTAAATCCTTTATAGCCTTATTCATCGAGTGATTCTAGGCTCTAAATTCCTCATTCTGTCTACTCTGTGTGGAGATGAAGTTTTCCATTAGAGCCTCCAAATTGGACTTTGGTTGAGGAGGTGGAGGATTGAATGGCCTCTGATTCTGAAAGCCTAGAGGTTGCCTGAAATTATTCTGAGGCTGCTGATTAGCATTCGGCTTGTAAGAGAGGTTCAGGTGATTTCTCTAGCCTGGGTTATAAGTATTTCTGTAGGGATTGTTTCTTTGGTTGTTCACAAAATTGGCCTACTCACAATCCTGAGGTGCAGAGTTCCCAAGTTGACACTCATTGGCCACATGACCAACACCTCTACAAATCTCATAAGATGAAGATGAAGAAGAAGAGGACCCAACAACATTGATGCTCAACTTGTCTAATTTCTGAAATAAGGCATCAACTTTAGAAGTTAGATGATTTAATACATCTACTTCATACATTCCTGCTGGTTTCCTTGGCTGCCTCTCACTAGACCATGAATAGTGGTTTTGAGACATATCTTCAATCAATTCATAAGCCTCATCAACTGTCTTGTTCATCAAAGCTCCTCCGGCAGCAGCATCCACAGACATACGGGTGCTGTAAATCAGTCCATTATAGAACGTATGGACTATCAGCCACTTCTCCAACCCATGATGTGGGCATACTCTGAGGAGCTCTTCGAATCTTTCCCAAGCCTCATATAATGACTCGCCATCTTTCTGAGCAAATGTCGTGATTTGATTCCTAAGATGGGTCATTTTGCTAGGTGGAAAGTACTTGGCCAATAAGGCTTGAGAAAGCTGTTGCCAAGTGGTGATGGACCTTGATGGAAGAGAATGCAACTACGCACGGGCTTTATCCCTCAAAGAGAAAGGGAACAGTCTCAATCTGATGGCATCTGAAGATACCCCGTTTAGCTTCAGGGTGTCATAGTACTCCAAAATGACTAATAGGTGTAAATTTGGGTCTTCAGTAGGTGACCCTCCAAATTGATTCTACTGAACCATCTGCAAGAGAGAAGGCTTTAGCTCAAAGTTGTTAACTTCAACAACTGGCCTGACTATGCTGGGATTCAGGCCATGTGTATCTGGGGCGATAAAATCTTTAAGAGATCGGTTATCTCTCTCCCCCATTGTAGGTGCATAATTTTCTTGCTGCTGTCTTTTTCTTATCCTTCGTAGGGTGCGTTCAATTTCCAGATCAAATTCAACAATGAACTCACGGTTTCTTCGCATAAAAGAGAAACACACCTAAAAGGGAAGAAAATAGGCAAAAATTAATTAACAATCAATTAAGCAAAGCCTAGGGTTAGGGTTTACCACACTTGTGATATTCAACAACTAATATTTACCTCTAATTGCAATTATCTAGATTATTAAGGATGGTTTAGCCTTAATTAGTTAACAATCTCTTTCAAACATTACCAATCGTACCTAGGTTGATCTAATTGCCTACTTTCGTGGTTCTTAGTTCAACCTAAGTCCATTAAGCTTTATGCCAACCATGGAATACAATTAATCGATTTTCTCGTGTCCAATAATTGATTCAATCCTACAGCATCTTAAACTACTTTCGTGATTAAAATATCCCTAATTAACCAATAAGTTCTGGTTTTAATCTTCACCTTTCAGTTCATCGATTAAAAACCTAAGACGCGATAGATTGGTGATCAGGCATTCTACCAACTCATTCATGCAAATAATAGTCAATCCTAATCAATCTAGAAGTGATCACAATTAGGGTTCCAACATTCAATCAAAGTATCATCATATCACAAGTGGGTTTACCGAAACCCTAGATAAAAAACTACTCACACATCATATAATCAGAAACCAAATTCATATTCATTGAGTAAACCATGATAATTTAGTACAATCTAAAGAGAATAAATAAAGGTAGAAGTAGAGATAAAGTGCTGTAGTAGAAAGATGTAACCTGGTGTGCAGAAAAGTAAAGCTGAAATACAACCTTCCAATGTTGTAAAATTCTACTCTAGAACATAAAATCAACAATCATTCCAATAAAAATCTAACCTAGGAGTGTTTTCTAAGCCTAAAAATTGAGTCTAAGGTGTCTCCTCCAGTCTCCATGCGTGCCTCTTCATTTTCCCCCGCTTATGTATCAAGTTAGCAGCCAAAAACCCTAAAAATCAAGTGCAGTACTGACTCGAAGCACGACCGTGTTCCAGGACACGGCCTGGTTTCTGGAGGTTCTCTGCAGCATCTGCCTAGAGCATGGCCTGGTCGTGTTGGGGGCTGCCGAACCGCTTTCTTTCCAATTTTTGGTGTGTTGCTTCCTTGTTTCCTCCTTAGCATATCCCAAGTCCTTTTGGCTCTTCCCATGATTGTTTTCTCTTGCTTCTTTGCCTCTTTTGCTCTCCTACAAACACAAAACAAACCACAACAGTATCCAGAGCAAAGTATAACCAAAAGCAGAGAAATAACCACAAGTTACTATGAATTAGAGGATAAAATATAGCCATTAAGTACTCAAAATTCCCCTTTATCACTCTCTGGAACCTGTCGCATTGCAACACAAAAGAGTAAGAATCCTTGAATAGAGAAGGCCAGTAGAACCCTACCTGCAGTACTTTATTTGCAGTCCTCACTCCTTCAAAGTGGCCTCCATAGGGTGAAGCATGGCATTGCTGCAGAATTTGCTCCATCTCTTCGCTGGAAATGCATTTTCTTATCATTTAATTAGCACATTGCTTAAAGAGGTACGCTGGTGGAAGCAGTCCACTCACCAGGTAGTTCACATAGTCAACATAACATGGCATACCAGCCTGAGACATGAGGAAGAGTTGCTCATCCAAAAATTTCTCATTAATTTCTTTTACAACTGCTCTGTCCTGTTCCAACCTGGAGAGATGGTCAGCCACCTGATTCTCAGTTCCCTTTCTATCCCTGATTTCTAGATCAAATTCTTGGAGCAAGAGCACCCATCGGATGAGTCTAGGCTTGGAATCCTTCTTCTTGACTAGGTGTTTGATGGCAGAATGGTCTGTGTGCACAATTACTTTTGCACCAACCAAGTAAGATCTGAATTTTTCAAAAGCAAACACCATAGCAAGCAGATCCTTCTCTGTTACTGTGTAGTTGAGCTAGGCCCCTTGCAGCGTCTTTCTTGTATAATATATAGAATGAAAAACTTTGTTCCTACGCTACCTAAGGATGGCTCCCAATGTTGCTTCACTCGCGTCACATATGAGCTCAAATGGAGAAGCCCAGTCTGGTGCCATAATAACCGGTGTTGTACTTAATTTCTTCTTGAGGTCACAGAATACTGTCATACAGTTCTTATCGAAGCAGAAGATTTTGTCTTTCTCTAGCAAACTGCATAGAGGTTTAGTAATCTTGGAGAAGTCCTTGATGAACCTCCTGTAAAATCCTGCATGGCCAAGGGAGCTTCTAATGCCTTTGACTGAAGTGGGAGGAGGCAGCTTCTCTATGATTTCTACTTTGGCCTTATCCACCTCTAGGCCATCTTGAGAAACTTTATGTCTCAGCACAATCCCCTCATTCACCATAAATTGACACTTTTCCCAGTTCAACACCAGGTTTGTTTCCTCGCACCTTTGAAGAACCTTAGCAAGGTTTCCCAGACATAAGTCGAAGGAATCCCCAAAAACTAAAAAGTCATCCATGAAAATCTCCACAAATTGTTCTGCCATTTTTGTGAAAATTGCCATCATACATTGTTGAAAAGTTGTTGGAGCATTGCATAACCCAAATGGCATCCTTCGAAATGCAAAGGTGCCATAAGGGCATGTGAATGTGGTCTTGTGCTGGTCTTTAGGTGCTATAACAATCTAATTGTAGCTTGAATACCCATTTAGGAAACAGTAATACTCTCTTCCCGCAAGTCTGTCTAACATCTGGTCAATGAATGGCAAGGGGAAGTGGTCTTTTCTAGTGCTTTTGTTCAGCCTCCTGTAGTCCATGTAAATCCTCCAACCAGACACAACCTTGGTAGGGATGAGCTCATTGTTTTCATTTTTCACCATAGTCATGCCCCCTTTCTTAGGAACACATTGGATTGGACTAACCCAAGAACTGTCTGATATGGGGTAAATAATTCCAACATCTAGCCATTTGATGATTTTCTTCTTTACTACCTCCTTCATGATTGGATTAAGCCTTCATTGAGGTTCAATGGATCCTGTTTCATTGCTCTCCAATAGGATCTTATGCATACAAAATGAGGGACTGATACCTTTAATATCAGCAAGGGTCCAACCAATAGTACTTTTGAATTTTTTCAATGTCTCGACTAATTTCTCCTCTTGCTCCTCTGTCAAAAGTGCTGAAATGATCACAGGAAGAGTGGTTGTTTCACCCAGGTAAGCATATTTTAGATGCGCAGGTAATAGCTTCAACTCCAAGATTGGTGGTTCCTCTACTGATGCCATTGGTAGCCTTGATTCCCGCAAGGACATATCCAATGGCTCATTTGTTGGAGCCTGCTTCCCAGTGCCATACTTGGCTTCTATCCAGGCCCATTCTTTCTCGTTTTCCTCCTTTGAATTTGATCTATCTTGCCACTCAGCTGGTGTTGGGCCTCTGTAGCAATTTTCAAACTGTTCAGATGTTAATGTATCTATCACCAAAATAACTGAGCATTCTTCCATTTCACTAGGGAACTTTATGGACTGAAATACATTAAATGTGATATGCTCTTCTTGAACCCTCATTGTTAACTCCCCTTTTTGAACATTAATTAAGGTTCGACCAGTGGCTAGGAATGGCCTGCCCAAAATGATTGGCACATCTGCATCTGCTTTGTAATCCAGTATGATAAAATCTACTGGAAAAATAAATTTATCCACCTTAACTAAGACATCCTTGATTTTCTCTTCTGGATGTGCAATGGATCTGTCTGCCAGCTGTAGTGAGATCGTGGTAGGCCTTGCTTCTCCTACCCCTAGCTTCTTGAATATTGCCATTGGCATGAGGTTGATGCTTGCTCCCAAGTCACAGAGAACTTTGCCAAAGTACTGGTTCCCAATGGAGCAAAGAATGGTGAAGCTACCTGGATCTTTGAGTTTAGGAGGTAACTTATTCTGCAGCACAACACTACATTCTCGTGTTAGAGCAACAGTCTCAAATTCCCTAAACCTTCTTTTCTTAGTCAAGATGTCCTTCATGAACTTTACAAAGTTAGGCATATACTCTAATGCTTCCACCAAAGGAATGTTAATGTGCAGCTGTTTGAGGACATCCAGAAATCTTTGAAACTGATGGTCATTCTGCTGTTTCTGGAATCTTTGAGGGAATGGTAGAGGTAGCTTGGTCTACTGTATGTTTTGTTGCGGGAAAGCTACAACATTTTGCTGTGGCAGAGCTGCAGACATTTCTCCAGAGACTCTTGCTTTCTCACTTGCCTCCTCAACCTTCCTCTGCTTGTCTTTCTTCTTATCCAGGGGTACAGTAGGATCTTTTTAGTCTTGCCTCTTTGCTTGGGGTTCTTCCACTACTTTTCCACTCCTAAGAGCTATAGCCTTGCAGTTCTTTTTCCCTTCTCTCCTAGGGACTTCAATATTGCTTGGAAGTGTCCCTGGAGGTCTGCTTTTTAATTCATTGGCAAGCTACCCAACTTGGGTCTCTAGATTCCTCAATGATACAGCTTGACTTTGAATCACGGTATTATTTCTCACCATGTATTCCTTGAGCAAGGACTCCAACAAAGTGGGATTTTCATTAGGCTAATGCCTTTGCTACTGAAATCCTAGGGGGCCTGTGGTCTCTGGTGGGCAGAGTTGCTTCTCTATCCACTACCATAGTTACACTAAGAAAAATTGAGATATTGCCTCCAACCCGGGTTATATGTGTTTGAATGGGGATTTTTGTTGCGATTCATGTTTCCCACATAGCATACTGACTCCGAATTTGAAGGACAACTTTTGAATAAATGAGGCCCATTGAACAAAACATAAGATACTCCATTTTCCTAGACTGCATTAGCTGCTTGAGGGCGAATCAGTTGCTGGTTTTTCAAGACATTCACTAATGAAGCTAGCTGCGCTGTGAGAGAAGTGACCTCACTCACTTCATGCATACCCGTAGTTTTTTTTTTCCAACTGAGACTCTATCCATAGGCCATTGATAATTGTTGCCGGCCATCCTTTCGAGCAGCTTATGTGCCTCATTGTATGTATTGGACAGAAGTGCCCATTAGCTGCTGCATCCACTATGGTTCGTGTTTGAGCATTAAGGCCATTATAAAAGGTCTCCATCTGAATGCAGTACGGGATTCCATGATGAGGACATCTCCGCAGCAGTTCTTTGTACCTCTCCTAGGTGTCATATAGCGATTCTCCGTCTAGTTGCTGGAAGGATGTGATATCATTCCTTAATCTTGCATTCTTGGTAGGTGGGGGGAGTATTTTAGCAGAAACTTCTCTGTCAAGTCACTCCAGTTGGCAATAGAATCAGGTGGCAGAGAGTTCAGCCACGCTCGATCTCTTATGACCTCTTAGGTCAGCATATGGATGTACTTATATTTTAAAATGTGTCATATAGAAAATACAGTTCAGAAGTACATTCATATGGGACTCGTATGTTAAATATTTTCAAATCAAAGGATATTCAGATATCCAAAACCATATGCACCATGGTATGATCATTAAACAAATGCTGTTATGCTCAGCTGTATAAGATATAGTAAAATATTATGATTTAGAGATAAAATCATCACTTTTAATGCACCTGCCTCACTCGGCGGTCTGACACACTTTGTTCAAGTTTTTTTCCAAAAAAAATCTATATACTAAAGCTTACTTTTTTTTTTCTTTCTAAAACTTATTACCTCTTTCATTGGTGAATCCATAAAAAATATGTGGTCACCAACTAATAATTTCTAGTGCTCAACATTCATGATTCCTTTAGACTTTTGGCCTGTATTGAATTATTTGTATTCATTTTCTAATCAATTTCACTTTATATCCTCAAGCTCACATTGATATATATATGGGTTGATATTAGAAAATACACCTATAAAAGAACATATTCACATCCATATTGGGGTAACTATCTTTTCTTATTTCAAACTTCTATCAAGTCATCTTTGATTCTTACATGTCAACATCATCCCATGAATATCATCATCTTAATCTATCATCTATTTTTATCCTAAAGTCCATTAATCAATATGTTAAATATACGTAGCAATAAATCCACCAAACCTTTTATAACGTTTATGTACTATTGGCACATGTCTAATAATTCTACTTACCTCATCACAGTAACTCTATACCCTCTTATTAACACCAATAAATTCATTATCAAAAATTTCAAGCCTTTCTCTATCATATCCAAAAGCACCTCATTCTAACTTATGTCAATCCCATTTAATTCACCCAATCATTTCAAGAAGATTTTTTCCAACAATTACTCATACATGAATTCTCAATTTCAACATAATTCGCATCCTAGATACTAGACTCAATTTAGTATAATTTAAATCTTTAACACAAATATCTTAATCACTTACATTATTTTCGGACATGATTCTTATAGTATTCTCCATATTTCTAAATTAAGAGTTCAAAGATTAATTTAAATTCTACTTCCCATATTTTATTCCTCAAAAACTTCAACACCACTAATTCTCTTGATTATATTCGTCAAAACACCATAAGATCATCATCCGTCCACTCCTTTCAAAATCTCTATTATTTTAACCTACTAACCAATTGGATACCATAATAACTGAGTTTAAAAAAGAAGAAGAAATTAACCTTCCTTATAATATGGAAAAAAAATCTTGCATTTAATACCAAATATTAATGTAGGACAATGCAGCAGAAAATATGGAATACTTAATAGAGCATGGTGTCAAAATAGGAAATTAGAAATTTGGACAAAGCATTGAAATAAAATTAAAATCGATGGCTGTAATTCTTGAAAATCTATAAACAAATCTAATTGCTATTTCGAAAAAAATCGGTGGCTGCAAATTTTGAATATATATGCCAAAATTTAATTCGAAGCTACTGTCATTCGTTGGAATAATATTACATGGAAAAGAAACATTTCTGAACTTATAAAAGTTTGTGAAAATCAAAGAATACGTAGTTAACTGGTAGGATGCAGTTGATTGCTTCAAAATAAATATAATCAATCAAATGTAAAATAACCAGTCCAAATTAAAATTTCTCAAAAAAGTTAGTCGACTTAATAATACCGATAGTCGACTAGCAAGAACATTGGGAAAACAAAATAAATCATTTGATTGTCCCTCTTCAACAACTAACTTGTTTGCATTTTAACTATTTTTTTACAATTACGCCTATCACTTACAACTTTCCTACAATAATCAAGACATCAATGCTTCATCAAGGACAACAAGGAAAAGACAAATTTCTGGTGATATCTTAACCTTATTATCTTTATATGCCTAATATGAGCGACTATCACAACTACTGTACATATACATGCTTGCCGTCATTTTTGAAAATTTCACCTTCAATTTATCTAATATCCACCAATCACTCACATACTGTTCTAATTATTCCCGGCCTATTCACATAGCTATCATAAGTATGCTATTCTCTGAGTTCTATAAATGCACATGTTAATTTCTTTACTTTCATACTCCAAGTTAAGGTGTGTGCAGCTATGGAGGGAATCACATTTCGTCAATTTCGAAATATTTGTGTCTTTTGTGGTTTCAATCTTGGAAAAGATGGAGAGTATGTGAAAGCAGCACAAAACCTGGGTATGGCACTGGCCAGGAGAAAAATTCATTTAGTCTATGGTGGAGGTAACCGTGGATTAATGGGGTGTGTGTCTACAGTTGTCCATGTAAGAGGATGCCAAGTTCTAGGTATTATTCCTAGAGCTCTAACTGCATCTAAGATCGTAGGAAAGACAATTAGGGAAGAGTTTAGGGTAGCTTCCATGCATGAGCGCATGGCTAGAATGATGAGCAATGCTGATGTCTTCATTGCCTTACCAGGAGATTTTGGTACTTTAGAAGAAATTTTCAAATAGTCTCTTGGGCACAATTAAATATGCATCACAAACTGATAGGTTTGTTAAATGTTAACCACTTCTTTGATGGTCTATTGTCTTTCCTTGATCATGATATGGAATAAAGGTTCATCTCACACTCAGCACGACGAATTTTCATTTCGGCTTCAAATGCTGAAGAGTTGACTGATGCTTTACAAGCATATGTTCATGTACCTGATCTAACTATAGCTCAAATGAATGGACGGTAGACAACCGCAGGAAGCGCAAATTAGATTTGGATCTTCATCTGTAGTTATAGTAAGATGTGGTCATTCCTATACCGCTTATATTTCCTTAGAATCTACTTGGATACCATCCTTACCAACCATACTCCCTTAGAGTTGGTAAAACTATCTTTGAATGTTGCTTATGATCCTCCGAACTCTTGAAATATTCTAATATATCATTAATAAATATAATAACAAGTTCATCCAGGGATGACCTAATTACTATTCATTAATTTAATAATCTATGCATAGTCATAGTGATCCATCTTTCTTTATCATAATGCTTATACATAATATTATTAAAAACCAAATTGTCTTCGAATTCTTTATATCAACAAAATATATCATTGAAAATATTATCTTCATAGATTCTCTGCTCTCAAATTTAATCTAACCCACAACTTACCAAATTCATTTATATATATAGATTCCAACTCATCCATCCAAAAAGAGATTTAAATATATTTTCAAAACACTCACTTTATTACAAATCGTTATCTTGGAGTTAACAACCTTGATTACATCATAACCCACTATCAAAATTGTATTAGCCATTCGTCATATTGTTTCACATAAACAAATATTACAATCAATTCAAACCTTATTGACATCAGAACACACCAATACCTTTGTGTTTGGATGAAATCTTCTTATTTTCAGCTAATTCTTTTTCTTTATATCCAAGAGTGTTCTCTTTATCATTGTTCATCAACATGAGTTCAAAAGCTAAACTAGTAGTCCACACTCAAGAAACATTGTCTAGGACATACTTATTGATTCTTAAACATCACATATCGAAGGAAAAGAGTCAAAAAGAAGAAGAGGACAACACCCTATAGAATTCCACAGCAGCACCGTGAGTATAAATATGTCCGTGGTTACATACCTATACTCAAAGTCCTACTACCGAATCTTTTGCTCTGATAGCCACAGGGAAACTTATTGTTCTGATACCAACTTGTAACGCCCCCAATTTACGTTACGTAAAATAAACAATTTTTTATTTTTTTATTATTTCCGCAAACAAATATTCTCCATCAAGATGCATAGTTCAATTCTTTATCATGAGAACAAATACATATAGGATCTCTCATGTATATACAATATACAGACCAAATCTATAAACATCATAGTACAGAGGAAACGAGGATCCTGCCTGTAGCATTCAGAGCACACTCTAGAATACAACAACGGTATAATTCAAAAACTGAGCCTTGGAAACAATGTAGACTCACCCAGAGAATATGTCACCTATCTGTCGAATCAGCCTCTGATATTCTTATCTGAAAAAAAAAGTGGAAATATCGTGTAGTGAGTTTGACAACTCAATGAGCAAATAATTCTTCCTATGACCTCTTAGGTCAACATATGGATGTACTTATATTTTAAAATGTATCACATAGAAAATACAATTCAGAAGTACATTCATATAGGACGGTCGTATGTTAAATATTATCAAATCAAAGGATATTCAGATATCCAAAACCATATGCACCATGGTATGATCATTAAACAAATGTTGTTATGCTCAGCTGTATAAGCTATAGTAAAAAATCATAATTTGGAGATAAAATCATAACTTTTAATGCACCTGCCTCACTCGGCGGTCTGTGTAATAACCCAAACATTTGAAGGTTAAGTACAAATCATTTGAAACAAGGAAGTTGAGAACAATGTAAAATTTTAGAGCGTTTCTGATCTTTTTTTCTGACCTTTCGTCAATCATATAAGCCTAACTCTCTCATATGAAATGCAAATTAATTGATTCCAATTTCTAATGAACTATAAGATATATATCTACAACTTTGATGTTGGGAACTTTTGCTAATTCCGTGAATATTATAGTGATAAGAGACAAAAACCGAAACATAGTGTGGTCTGGACCTTTGCTCACTATTTTATGCATAACTCCTTCATATGAACTCCAAATTAGGTGATTCAAGTGGCTACGGAAAGCTAAGAGAAAGGGCTACAACTTTCATGTTGGACATTTTGTCAAATTCGGTGAAATGAAGTTCGCCGCGGCGAGAATAAATTCGCCGCGGCGAGAATGGTGCAGCATTTTCCCGAGAGCATGAGATTTCTGGCTTCCAAACTCGCCGCGGCGAAAATCACGAACCAGCAATCTCGCCGCGGCGAGATTCATCAGAGAGGCATTTTTTGGCGGTCCCCCCTTCTTTTTCCTTCATTTCCTCCATTGCTGGACCTTTCTCTCTCTCTCTAAAATTTTTCTCAAACTTCTCTCTAAGATATCTCATCATCCAGACGTCCGATTTGAGCAAGTAAGGTACCGTTGGACTCGTGGGAAGAAGAGCTACAAATCCCACCGATCAATTTCGCTGGAAAGTCATCGGATTATCGCAGGAAAATCGCATGAATAGTAACCTCCAAGGTAAAACTCCGTTTAATCGCGTTTTAGGCTCCGTTTTACCGAACTTCTTTCCATAGATAGTCTTAGAATTAGTTTCTATACTAGAATATAGGGTTTTTAGGTTTCGGCATGAATAGTGTTCCGGCGAGTGAATAGTGTTTTCCGACGTGAATAGTGACTTTTAGAGTTTTCTAATTTTCATTTTATGTCTATGTTTTCTAGGTTGTTGAGCCATCACGAGGTGAAATTCTCGTTGTTGGACTCCTAGTAAGGTGAGTGGGTTTTTCATACTATAGCGCATGTTTTAAGAATTTGATTTATAACTCTCTCGTATGATTTTAACTAGTTGGAATGTATGCTAAATTGTTTTACCGCTTTGGAAACCAATATATTCCAACCATGTTAGAAATTATAAATTTAACTCCTAGTTGAACTCTAGGTATGCAGGGCAAGCATCTAGGCTGATAATTCTCCATTTGAGCTAGATTTATAGAAATGCGAACTTAGTCATAGAAATGAACTAAGTTAGCCATGAAATGATTTGATGCATGATGAGCATCTATGTGACGTCTACGGACGATATGTTTAAAGGGAAAGTTTATGATGATAAAGGTCTCCATGGGAATTCATGGATGAGATATATTTTAGAACGGAATTTTATGCATGAAAAGAGCTAGATGGAGAATTATAGCTTTATTGTAAAGTTATTGAAATGTTTTACTTTAAACTCTTTAAATAGCATATTTCAAATGTTTTCTATTGGAGGGACCCTTTTAGATCACTGTTAGCTAGCCGCAGGTAGTGCTAGCCCTGGTGCACCATGATCATGTTAAAGCTTCGGCCTAGGATACTGAGACGGGCATATGACTGCCTAAGACACAGGGATTTAGGGTAGACTTATGTCTATGCCTACAGTGATTGCCATACCCATTGCTATGTGCTTGGGGACCCATTGCTATGTGCTTGAGAAATTTAGGGTAGACTTATGTCTATGCCTACAGTGATTACCATACCCTTGCTGTGTGCTTGGGGGATTTAGGGTGGACTTATGTCTACGCCTACAGTGATTACCCTACCCTTGCTGTCTGCTTGGGGGAGATGATAGATCTGTTAGGAAAGACCTCCAATAAACTGATGCATTTTTCTTAAAGATTAAATATTTCTAAACAAGCTCATTCATCATTGTTATTGCATAAATATCTTCATTTATTACTTACCATGCATAATTGATTTGCTTACGGTTATTGATTTAATCCTGTTTTATCTTTTGAACATACATTTGAACTGTTTAGCATTCTTTCAATAAATTATGGTTAAATGCTTAATATTTCAATTATTAAACCCATTGCGAAACACTCGTGCTTGGTTTGCCCTGTTTCAGTTATAGTATGATTTACTCATTCACTGAGATGTGGTAATCTCACCCCTCTTTTGTTTCCTCCCCACAGATAGTCAAAGAGACTTTGATCCAGCTACAGCTTCGTAGGAGGCTGAAGATAGTGTTGGTGAGCCCCAGTTTGGGCAAGGCTCTTTTATACTGTTTGTTTAGTTTAGTTATGTCTAGAGTATCTCCATGAACATACAGGCAGGATCCTCGCTTTCTTGCGTATTTTGATGTGTTGTTTGGAAAACGGTTTTATATTTTACAACAATGTTGGTATTATGAGGCCATGGGCCAAGTTGAATCACAGATGTTGGATTCATGAGATATATATATATATATATATATATATATATATATATATATATATATATATATATATATATATATATATATATATACAGTATTTTTCTGATATTGGATGTGGCATATGTGGCCAGTTATATTTATTATGTACTCTGGATTGTGTGCTGGATGTTTGTGCATGCTATGTGTTAGGCTTGCGGCTAGGGGGAAACCCTTATGCTGTGCCGGTCATGTGTTCCATCATTTGGGGCCGTGACAGAGTGGTATCAGAGCATTAGGTTTCCCTGTGTTCATGGAGTAACGGACCTTTAGGTAGGACTTTGAGTATGGGTATGAATCCGGACATGCTTATACTCACGGTACTGCTAAAGGGGTTCAATAGGATGTTGTCTTTTTGTTTAAGTAAGTCAGTTTATAGTATGCTATGTTGGCATGGTTAAGTGATGGTTGGGCTATCTCTATTTTATAGCGAGATGCGTCTTAAAGAATTTAAGAAATTAAGACAGATACCAAATATGATGGTTTCTGAATGAGATATCATGATGGTTTCTGAATGTGACATCCGTTGTACCCGGTTGTCTAGATATGGTAGATTGTGATGTGATATTGAGAATGAATTTGTTGGAATTATGTCATGTCATTTTGAAATGTCACTAGAAGGTGATTAAATTCAATATGCTTGGAGAATTTTCTCTCTTGATACAAAGAAATCTTAGTAAGATACCCAGTAATCTAGTCTCTGCTTTAGCAGTTGATAAGTGATTACAAAAATTGTGCCAAGAATAGTTGGCAGTGGTGAGAGATGTTGATATAAAGTATACCACTGTAAATCAAGTTTCAGTGATTAGAGAATGTTCTAATATAATTCCTGAGGAATTGCCAGGATTAACCCGAAATAATAAATAGAATTTAGTATTGATTTATTTCCTAGCCAGCATCTATATTTCCATATAGAATGGCACCCACTGAACTTAAAGAACTGAAAAAGAAGTAGTTACAAGACATGTTAGACAAGGGATTTAAAAGCCCTAGAACTTTTACTTGAAGTGCTCTAGTTCTATTTGTGAAAAAGAAAGATGGATCACTATGACTATACATAGATTATAGACAATTGAATAAAGTGACAGTGTGGAATAAATACTTATTACCTCATATAGATGATATGTTTGATTAGCTACAAGGTGCTCAACATTTAAAAAAAAAATTGTTTCTCCTTTGACGAGGTTGATAAAGGAAGCAATAAAATTTGACTAGTAAGATGAATGTGAAAGAAATTGTTAGAAACTAAGAAATGTTAGATTACGGTGCCAGTACTGTCTGCTTCTTTAGGCACTAAAGGATATACGGTATCTTGTGATACATAGAGAATGGGATTAAGGTATATGTTGATGCAATATGGTCGAGTCATTGCATAAGTATCTAGACAGCTTAAGCCACATGAGCAAAAATTGTCAGACTTATGATTTGGAAATAACAGCAGAAGCTTTACTCTCAAAGCTTGGAGGCATTATCTGTATGGTGATACATGTAAAATTCATACAGTTTCAATCATCTTTAGTTGAGTAGGTGAAAAAGGCACAGGACAATGATGCCTATTTATGTAAGAAAATTTAAGAATGACAGTGATATTGAATTTAATGTAGACTCTGAAGGAATTCTGAGATTGAGCAAGCGATTGTGTGTATTTAATAAAGAAGAACTTAAGGAAGAAATTTTAGAGGAAGCCCATAGATCCATATATACAATTCATCCTGAGGTAACTAAAATGTATAAAGATCTAAAAGAAATTCATTGGTGGGACAGTATGAGGAAAGATATAGTTGATTTTGTATCTCGATGATTAACTTGTCAACAGGTAGAAGTAGAACATCAAAGACTTGCAAGATTACAATATCAGATAGAGATACTTGAATAAAAATGGGTGATTATTGATAGGTTCAAATTTGTCTTTGAATAAGATAGTAAGACTTCATGAGGTATTGATATCGATTATATCTGATCGAGAACTATAGTTCACATATTGTTTTTAGAGAGCATTTTAAGAAGTTTTAGGCAGAAGTTTTACATAAAATACCGTAAGTTTTCTAATAGGTGAGTGAGTAAATGACTATTTCGTTTGTCAAGATTGTGACTTGGGTGGTGTTTGATATTTGGATAGTATGTCATGAACATAATATGAATGTGTGAAAAGTAAATTGAAATGGATAAGTGGCAGACAAGATATGAATAGTGAAAGTAATATATGTTAGGATTGCTTAAGGATTGGATAGTGGTGGAAAAATGTTATAAGAGGAGGATGTGAACATATTGGGTTTACTGGAAGATAGATAAGACAAAAGTAGGAAATTTGTGATTTCAATTGGTTAGAAGTGACTAATGAATGAAATCTTGGAAGAATATAACTTAAAATAGTGAGTTTGGACACCGAACTATATAACGATTTTTAGATGAAAGGAATAGAAAAAAAAATGATGGCCTTATGGTGCTTTGAGGAATGTAATAAAGTGAATTAGTGGTACTGAAGTTCTTGAGGGATAAAATATAGAAAGTAGGATTTAAATTGATCTTTAATTTGGAAATATGGAGTATATTCTGAGAATCATGTCCGAAAATAATGTAAGTAATCAAGATATTTGTGTTAAAGGTTTATATTATGCTAAATCGAATTTAGTATTTAAGATGTGAATTATGTTGAGATTGGAAATTCACGTATGAATAATTGTTGAGAATAGAGATTTCAGAAAAAGCCATAGATTGTGAATATGGATTACCCGAGGTAATAAGGATATACTGAGATAAAAAAAAATTGTTGTACTAGTATAATTGTAAAAAGAAGATACAAGTGAAATTTTTCATTAGCAGGTATGTTGGTAAGTACGAATCGAATATATTATTTCAAGAGAGTTATTCAGGAAGTCTAAAGATCTTTATTAGATAATAGTATGACTGATACTAAATTTAAATAATGTGTTTATACATTAGAAGTTATGCTTTAAGTATCTTTATATTATTGTGGTGAAAGTTTGGAGAAATTAATTGTCCTTAGTTGAATTTGCTCATAGCAGTAATTATCATGCCACTATACAATGACATCATTTGAAGTTTTACATGAACATCATAGGTTTCTTAATATGTGAGTGAATTGAGAAAAGTTAAACTTTGGAAATCTAATTTGGAATAACATGCAATAGATAGCATATGAATTATCTAAATTGATGATGCTAGTTTGGAGAGCATGCTTCAAGCATATGTTTTTGAGATAGGTAGGAGATTTCTTAACAGAATTTATTTATAATAAAATGATATTAGAAGAAGTAAGCCTTATGTAAGAGGTGTTAAAAATGTTCTGTTAAATGACTCAGTGGAGTTAGATTTATTATAAGATGTTATTGATTAAGTGAATTTGATTAAAAAGAATATACGGGAAACTCAATACAAGTCAAAAGTTTATAAGAATTATGAATGTTGAGCACGAGAAAGTAGTAGTTGGTGACTATATATATATATTCTTGAGGGACTCACCCATAGAAGAGGTAATGAGGTTTTGAAAATAAAAAGGGAAGTTACCCTCTCGGTATATAGAATTATTTGAATTCTTGATAGGATCTGTTCAGTGGCTTATTGTTTGGTTTTACCACCTGCATTGGATAATGTTTATCCAGTTTTTCATGTGTCTATACTACAGAAATAGTTACCTGATTCTACACATGTTATACAGTGTCCATAGATTCAGTTACAGAAAGATTTAACCTAAGAGGAACAACCAGTATGGACAGACAAGTAAAGACGTTACAGTCAAAAGAAATATTTACAGTAAAGGTGATATGGAAAAATCACTCTTTTGAGGAAGCAGATTTTGGATGAGGCACATCAATCAGCCTATACTATCCACCCAGGAACAAATAAGATGTACAGTGACCTCAAGGACTTGTATTGTTGGAGTGGGATGAAGAAGGATGTAGCAGATTTTGTGGCTCAATACTTGGTTTGTCAGCAAGTGAAAGCTGAACACCAGAAGCCTAACTATGTACTTCGTTACAGGGTTACCAAGGACCCCTAAGGGTTATGACTCAGTATGGGTGATAGTGGATCGAATGACCAAGTCATCCCACTTCTTACCAGTGAAGACTACATCTAGTGTGGCTCAGTATGCAAGCCTGTATCTGCGTGAGATCGTCAGATTGCATGGAGTCCCTGTATCCATCATATCTGACCGAGGTTCACAGTTTACGGCAAGGTTTTGGAAAGCTTTTCAAGAAGTTTTGGGGACGAGGTTGGATTTAAGCACCGCTTTTCATCCCCAAACAGATGGCCAGTCAGAACGCACGATTCAAATTCTGAAGGATATGCTTAGAGCATGTATTTTGGACTTTGGTGGCAGTTGGGAAGGATACTTGCCACTAGCTGAGTTTGTATACAACAACAGTTATTAAGCCAGTATTCAGATGGCACCTTTTGAAGCTTTTTATGGGAGAAGATGCCGATCTCCCGTTGGATGGTTTGAAGTTGGAGAAGCCAAGCTGCTAGGGCCAGACTGGTGCAAGATGCCATAGAGAAGGTCAAGCTGATAAGGGAACGGCTTTTAACTGCACAAAGTCGTCAGAAGGCTTATGTGGACCATAGGCGTCGCGAGTTGGAGTTTTCTCTAGGCGATCACGTGTTCCTCAGAGTTTCACCCATGAAGGGAATCATGCGGTTTGGTAAGATAGGGAAATTAAGCCCGAGGTATATTGGACCCTTTGAAATTCTGGATAGGGTAGGAGCAGTGGCATACCGCCTAGCCCTACCACCTGGATTGAGTGAAGTGCATTTAGTCTTCCATGTCTCGATGTTGAGGAAGTATCTACCCGACCCATCTCATGTGATTCAACCGTAGGAAATCCTTTTGGATGACAAGTTGGCTTACGAAGAGAAACCTGTGGCCATAGTTGATAGACAAGTGAAAAAGTTGAGGTCTAAGGATATCGCTACAGTGAAGGTGATCTGGCAGAATCATTTCAAAGAGGAAGCTACGTGGGAAGTTTTTTCATGTTGTTGGTTTTTGTAAAATTCTGGGACCGAATTTTTATAAGGAGGGGAGAATGTAATAACCCAAACATTTGAAGGTTAAGTACAAATCATTTGAAACAAGGAAGTTGAGAACAATGTAAAATTTTAGAGCATTTCTGATCTTTTTTTCTGACCTTTCGTCAATCATATAAGCCTAACTCTCTCATATGAAATCCAAATTAATTGATTCCAATTTCTAATGAACTATAAGATATATATCTACAACTTTGATGTTGGGAACTTTTGCTAACTCCGTGAATATTATAGTGATAAGAGACAAAAACCGAAACATAGTGTGGTCTGGACCTTTGCTCACTATTTTATGCATAACTCCTTCATATGAACTCCCAATTAGGTGATTCAAGTGGTTACGGAAAGCTAAGAGAAAGGGCTACAACTTTCAGGTTGGACATTTTGTCAAATTCGGTGAAATAAAGTTCACTGCGGCGAGAATACTGTAGCATTTTCCTGAGAGCATGAGATTTCTGGTTTCCAAACTCGCCGCGGCGAAAATATGCTCGCCGCCGGCGAAAATCGCAAACCAGCAATCTCGCCGCGGCGAGATGCGTCAGAGAGGCATTTTTTGGCGGTCCCCCCTCCTTTTTCCTTCATTTGCTCCATTGCTGGACCTTCCTCTCTCTCTCTAAAATTTTTCTCAAACGTCTCTCTAAGATATCTCATCATCCAGACGTCCGATTTGAGCAAGTAAGGTACCGTTGGACTCGTGGGAAGAAGAGCTACAAATCCCACCGATCAATTTCGCCGGAAAGTCACCGGATTATCGCCGGAAAATCACATGAATAGTAACCTCCAAGGTAAAACTCCGTTTAATCGCGTTTTAGGCTCCGTTTTACCGAACTTCTTTCCATAGATAGTCTTAAAATTAGTTTCTATACTAGAATATAGAGTTTTTAGGTTTTGGCATGAATAGTGTTCCGGCGAGTAAATAGTGTTTTTCGACGTGAATAGTGACTTTTAGAGTTTTCTAATTTTCATGTTATGTCTATGTTTTCTAGGTTGTTGAGCCATCACGAGGTGAAATTCTCGTTGTTGGACTCCTAGTAAGGTGAGTGGGTTTTTCATACTATAGCGCATGTTTTAAGAATTTGATTTATAACTCTCTCGTATGATTTTAACTAGTTGGAATGTATACTAAATTGTTTTACCGCTTTGGAAACCAATATATTCCAACCATGTTAGAAATTATAAATTTAACTCTTAGTTGAACTCTAGGTATGCAGGGCAAGCATCTAGGCTGATAATTCTCCATTTGAGCTAGATTTATAGAAATGCGAACTTAGTCATAGAAATAAACTAAGTTAGCCATGAAATGATTTGATGCATGATGAGCATCTATGTGACGTCTACGGACGATATGTTTAAAGGGAAAGTTTATGATGATAAAGGTCTCCATGGGAATTCATGGATGAGATATATTTTAGAACGGAATTTTATGCATGAAAAGAGCTAGATGGAGAATTATAGCTTTATTGTAAAGTTATTGAAATGTTTTACTTTAAACTCTTTAAATAGCATATTTCAAATGTTTTCTATTGGAGGGACCCTTTTAGATCACTGTTAGCTAGCCGCAGGTAGTGCTAGCCCTGGTGCACCATGATCATGTTAAGGCTTCGGCCTAGGATACTGTGACGGGCATATGACTGCCTAAGACACAGGGATTTAGGGTAGACTTATGTCTATGCCTACAGTGATTGCCATACCCATTGCTATGTGCTTGGGGACCCATTGCTATGTGCTTGGAAAATTTAGGGTAGACTTATGTCTATGCCTACAGTGATTACCATACCCTTGCTGTGTGCTTGGGGGATTTAGGGTGGACTTATATCTACGCCTACAGTGATTACCCTACCCTTGCTGTGTGCTTGGGGGAGATGATAGATCTGTTAGGAAAGACCTCTAATAAACTGATGCATTTTTCTTAAAGATTAAATATTTCTAAACAAGCTCATTCATCATTGTTATTGCATAAATATCTTCATTTATTACTTACCATGCATAATTGATTTGCTTACGGTTATTGATTTAATCATGTTTTATCTTTTGAACATACATTTGAACTGTTTAGCATTCTTTCAATAAATTATGGTTAAATGCTTAATATTTCAATTATTAAACCCATTGCGAAACACTCGTGCTTGGTTTGCCCTGTTTCAGTTATAGTATGATTTACTCATTCACTGAGATGTGGTAATCTCACCCCTCTTTTGTTTCCTCCCCACAGATAGTCAAAGAGACTTTGATTCAGCTACAGCTTCGTAGGAGGCTGAAGATAGTGTTGGTGAGCCCCAGTTTGGGCAAAGCTCTTTTATACTGTTTGTTTAGTTTAGTTATGTCTAGAGTATCTCCATGAACATACAGGCAGGATCCTCGCTTTCTTGCGTATTTTGATGTGTTGTTTGGAAAACGGTTTTATATTTTACAACAATGTTGGTATTATGAGGCCATGGGCCAAGTTGAATCACAGATGTTGGATTCATGAGATATATATATATATATATATATATATATACAGTATTTTTCTGATATTGGATGTGGCATATGTGGCCAGTTATATTTATTATGTACTCTGGATTGTGTGCTGGATGTTTGTGCATGCTATGTGTTAGGCTTGCGGCTAGGGGGAAACCCTTATGCCGTGCCGGTCATGTGTTCCATCATTTGGGGCCGTGACAGTCTGGCACCCTTAATTTAAAAATGACCTGCCTCACTCGGCGATTTGGTCAACCCACACACTCAATTTAAAAATGACCTGCCTCACTTGGCAATCTGATCAACCTACACACTCAATGGAAAATGACCTGCCTCATTCAGCATCTGGTCAATGCAATTTGTTATATGCATAGTGACTGATCGACTATAGTCACAATAAGTGATGAGGGAATGTGAGTTCATCACCCTCCTGCCTCCTGGTTGGAGCAGCCCTCCCTCGGCTCACTCAGGCTAATAAGGCATCCCTTATTCGGTACCGTCACAAGCCATACAACCCGTCGATATTCATCCATACATATAATACATATATATTAATGCATCTTCATCAAATACAATGTAAAATTATCAAGCAACTCGCCATAAGCTTTACGCTTGCCATAATTATTAAGCAACTCGCCATGAGCTTTACGCTTGCCATTCAATCTCATTTATAATATGATATGCATCATTTTCACAAGTATATAGCTTTACAAATCAATGCATTGTGCACATAATATTTACTTTATCAAATAATGATAAATACATTTAGAACCACATATTCAATGAGTTCTAAAATACATTTCTAAAACCATACTCTTGAACTATGTGCCAATTTGTAAGTATAACAGATATTTCAACACATTTAATAAACTTATAATAGCATAAATAATTTATAAACAGAAACAATAATATATTTATTGTTCAAGAAGAGTATAGGGCAAGTCATAGAAAGAATTATCTAATCACAGGGTAGGGCTCTTGGTTGGACAGCCCTAAAATGTACTTTTCCAATCCAAATTTGACCAATTAGACCTCAAAAACGTGTTCGGAGGGTCCAAAAACTTAGAAAATGACTCCGAGAGCTTGGTCACTATTCACAGACAGAAAATACTATTTATCACCGGTAAACACTATTCATCGCTGACACACTATTCACCAAGAACAAAAAGTTGTCAGATAGCTGAAAAATTTCATATCTTAAGGTTTATCTAGCTCCTGAATCTATCTAAGGTGTCAGCTTTTCAATTGGAGGTCTCTAAGTAAGAGTTTCAGAGTTTACCTTTTTCTGAGATTTTCTACTTCAGATCTACGGCGAGTCAACGACTGATTTGAAAAATTAATCGGTCAAAACCTTAGTATTCTCTGTCCTAAATCCAGTGGTATCCTTAGTTTGGAGATCGAAAACTAATAGGCACTCCAGATCTAGAAAGAAATTGAAAGTTACTATTTATCACTATTCACTCTACTATTCATCAAATTTCAGACGTTCCTCAGTTCCGTCTCCCCTCCCCTTTTTCCTTCTTTTTATTTATTTATTTTATTATGATAATAATAATTATTTAATAATTGAATAGTATGATTTTATTTTATATATATTCATATAAATACTGTTTTTCATCCTAAAACATGCCAAAAATTTCTAAAAATTTACATTCTCATAAACCTTTAGTTAAACTCTTAAATCATGACTTTTCTTGATAAAAATATTAATAAAACAAATCACAAAATAAATATATTTATACATAATAAAAGAAACAATATGTCTAAAAGTACAACAAAAATTTATTAAAGGCCAATATAATTATTTTAATTCAAAATATACTTGCTTTTAGCAGAACATAATCATTTTTAAATAAATAAAAATATATTTGTTTATAACAAAACATTATTATTTGAAAACAAAAATTATGGAATGTTACACACAGCTTGGCCATATCTCTAAGCACGACTGTGCTTCAGGTGCGAAAATCATCGAAAACTCCCTTTTTCTCCCAAACCATCCAAGAAAAACCAAAAATAAAAATAACAACGTTTTGAGCATGAAAAATACAATTTTTTCAGAGCAAACAACCAACCAAAACATGGATTTAATCTTAAAACCAACTACACAAAAGTTTCCCAAAACACTACCACATGCATATGAATGAACAATAACCATGGATGCCATAACTGCTTTAATAAAAGCTCTATCTACCTTCCCACACATTTTAAATGCTCACATATAACCAGCCATTAAGTCATCCAACCATAAATCATAAAAGGAGAGTGTTGATCTTAATTTCCTCTTTTCAAATACTTACTTCTCTCTCTCTAGTTTCAGCTACTTTCTCTCTCTAGAAAGCTTCACTACAACAACAGATTTCCCCTCTAACCATTAGTTTTCATAGAAAATTTAGGGATAAGCAAGAGATTAGAGAGGATCAAGGTTTCAATCTTACCTCTCCTTCTTGGATTTCCACTTCTCTCTCTAGCTCCCTTCTTCTTTCTCTCTCCTTCCTTCTTTCTTTCTTTCCTTTTCTTTCTTCTCCTTCTCTCTTTTCTCTTGCCATGGGATTCACTTCTTTGGGCTGAGAAAGTGGTGACTTGGCCACCAAGACAAGGGGAAATATTATAAAATAATGTAAACTTCTCCAAGAAGTCATCTAGCCCTTAACCTTTACCCTTGCTTTATCTAACTATTTTCAAAATGCCACTCCATTACATTGTGACTGAAGGGGTTGGCTAAGGCCTTGTTTGGGTAAAAGAAAAACTTACCAAGTGTTTAATTCCTTCTTGTGCCTTACTTTAATGGATTTTTGTGTAACTTTCTTCAAGGCTCCCCATCTCTATTCTTATTGTCCATTTGTGGTCTTGTAGACAAGGAAATTACTATCTCTTCCTTAAACAATTCTTCCAAAAATTAGAAAACCCTTATTAAATATTCACAATTATTTCCTCATAACTCCCTATTTAACCCTTTTTAATCCTTTCTTACTATTTCATTTTGTGAATATTATTAACAGAATTTCGGGTGTTACAACAAATCCTTTGTAATGGATTTGATCTGTCTACCTCTAGACGGTATATATGTCATCTTGGGTATGGATTAGTTAAGTCAGAACTGAGTCCTCCTAAATTGTTGCAATAAGACTTTTAAGTTTCTCTCAGACCCACCGAAGGACCAAAAGCATAGCATTATTAGTGCTCACCGACTCTATAAGGAGATAAAGGATGCGGAAATGAAATGTGTTTTCCTATATACTATCAACTTGAGTATGAAATGGGAATTGCTTGAGATTCTAATAGTTCGTAAATTTCCAAAGGTTTTTCCCTCTGAGATTTCTAAACCTCCACCGAAGAGAGAAGTGGAATTTTCTATCGATCTAGCACCAAAGGCAAGGCCTATTTCTATCACTCTTTATAGAATGTCTCTTGTAGAACTGCAAGTGCTTAAGAAGCAAATCGAAGAGCTGTTAGAAAAGAACTTTATCAGACCTAGCGTATCACCTTGGGGAGCACCTGTATTGTTTGTAAAGAAGAAAGATGGTAGTTTGAGATTGTGTATTGATTATAGGCAATTGAATAAGGCGACTATTAATAATGAGTATTTGTTGCCCAGAATAGACGATCTATTAGATCAATTAAAGGAAGCTACTATTTTCTCTAAGATAAACTTGAGGTCAGGATATCATCAGATCGGAGTTAAAGAAGAAGACATTCCAAAAACAACTTTCAAAACTCGGTATAGACACTATAAATTTTTAGTCATGCATTTTGGGGTCACAAATGCACCTGCAGTCTTTATGGACTATATGAATCGCATTTTTAGACCCTACTTAGATCAATTCATAGTAGTGTTCATAGATGATATTTTAATCTACTCTAAGAGTGAGAAAGAACACAATCAGCATCTCCGATTAGTACTTCAGGTCTTAAAGGAAAAGAAACTTTTCGCTAAGTTGGAAAAATATGAATTTTGGCTGGAAGAAATGAAGTTTTTAGGTCATGTAATTTCTAAAGATGGTGTGTCAGTGGATCCCAATAAAACTGAAGCAGTGTTGAAATGGTAGAAGCCAAAAAATGTGACTGAAATAGCTTTGCCTTTGACTCGATTGACTAGAAAAGGAAGTCCCTTTAATTGGACTGAAGAATGCGAGAATAGTTTCCAAGAGCTTAAAGTCAAATTGACTTCTCCACTTGTTCTAGTTGTTCCTAACCCTTCTGGATGCTTTGTAGTCTATATGGATGCTTCCAAGAAAGGTTTAGGTTGCGTTTTGATGTAAGAAAGCAGAGTAGTGTTTTCCGGTGGTGAATAGTGACCAAGCTCCCAGAGTCATTTTCTAAGTCTTTGGACCCTCCAGACACGTTTTTGAGGTCTAATTAGTCACATTCAGCTTCGGAAAAGTACATTTTTAGGGCTGTCCAACCAGGAACCCTACCCTGTGAGTAGATACTTCTTTTTATGACTTGCCCCATGCTCTTCTTGAATTATAAATGTATTATTGTTTCTGTTTATAAATTATTTATACTATTATAAGATTCTGAAATGTGTTAAAATATCTGTTATACTTACGAACTGGCACATAGTTCAAGAAGAGTATGGTTTTATAAATGTATTTTGGAACTCATTGAATATGTGGTTCTAAATGTATTTTTCATTATTTGATAAAGTGAATATTATGTGCACGATGCATTGATTTGTAAAGCTATATACTTGTGAAAATGATGCATGTCATATTATAAATGAGATTGAATGGCAAGCATAAAGCTCATGGCGAGTTGCTTGATAATTTTACATGTATTTATATGTATTGATGAATATCGGCTAGTTGTATGGCTTGTGACGGTACCAAATAGAGGACACCCTATTAGCCGGGGGAGGGCCGCTCCAACCGGGTGATAGTGGTAATGTGAGGAGGCAGGAGGGTGATGTACTCACATTCCTTGATCACTTACTGTGACTAGGGTCGAGGTCACTATGCTTATAGCAAATGAGTTATATTTTCATTGTATTGACCAGATTGCCGAGTGACAGTGGTAATGTGAGGAGGCAAGAGGGTGATGTACTCACATTCCCTGATCACTTATTGTGACTAGGGTCGAGGTCACTATGTGTATAGCAAATAGTTATATTTTCATTGCATTGACCAAATTGCCGAGTGAGGTAGGTGCATTAAAAGTGATGATTTTATCTCCAAATCTTAATATTTTAATATAGCTTATACAACTGAGCATATCAACATTTGTTTAATGATTATACCGTGCAACATATGGTTTTGGATATCTGAATATCCTTTGATTTGAAATTATTTGAAATACGGGTCTCATATGAATGTACTTCTGAACTGTATTTTCTATGTGACATATTTTAAAACATAAGTACATCCATATGCTGACCTAAGAGGTCATAGGAGAAATTATTTACTCACTGAGTTGTCAAACTCACTACACGATATTTTTATATTTTTCAGATAAGAATATCAGAGTCTGATTCGGTAGATAGGTGATATATTCTCTAGGTGAGTTTACATTGCTTCCAAGACTCACGGTCTTTGAATTATACTGTGTTTGTATTCTAGAGTGCTCTGAACGCTACAGGCAGGATCCCTGTTTCTGTTGTACTTTGATGTTTATAGAATTGGACTGTATATTGTGTATACATGAGAGATCATATATGTATATGTTCCTATGATAAAGAATTGAATTATGTATCTTTACAGAAAATATTTGATTGCGGAAAATAAATAAATAAAAAAGTGTTTATTTTATGTAACGTAAATTGGGGGCGTTACAATTGGGGCTCGAGATAGTGCAACATACTTCTGAGCAAATATAGATAATTTGGGATAAAATATGAATAGCTCAGAATTGACAAAAAAGTTATTTCAATAGGAGAAGGAGACCGATACAATTCCAAGAAGGGGAGCATGTGTTCTTGAAATTTTCTCCTAGTAGCAGAATTGGTCGAGCAATGAAAATTAAGAAATTGAGTCTGAGATATTTAAGGCCTTATCAAATTCTGAAAAAGATAGGGTCATCGGTGTATCAGATTACACTACCTCTGCATTTGTCAAATCTTCATGATGTGTTCCATGTTTCTCAACTTCGAAAGTATCTACCAGATCCGTCGCACATAATTGAAGAAGAAATAATAGCTGTAGACGAGAATCTAACCTACCGACCAAGGCCGATAATAATTCTAGATAAAGATGTGAAACATTTGAGAAATAAAAGCATTCCATTGGTGAAGGTAGGTTGGGAGAGTTTAACAATTGAAGAAGCTACATGGGAAAGGGAAGATGACATGAGACAGAAATATCCACAACTGTTTGAAGATAGGTATACCTTGAATTTTGAGGACAAAATTTTTTTAGGGGGGAGAACTGTAACATCCCCGATTTTTCCTTATGTTACTAATTGGAATTTATTTCTTTCAGAGAGGAAAAAAACATTTTGGATCTCACGGGAGAATTAAATTATTTTACAAATTTACTCAAGTCAAACAAGATCTTAGGATGGTTAAAATGGCATTTATGTAATTTAATTGAAATTGCATTTATGTAAACTCCTTGAGATGGCATTTATGTAAATTTCTTAGGATGGCATTTTTATAAATAATGGAAGATGGAAAAGTTGTAAATATTGGGTGGTAGGTAGAATTTTTTTTAATAATTATGAGGGAGGTAGGTAAGGAAAATTATGGATAATTATGAGGGAGAGAAAGGAGTGTCGATAAGGAGTGTTGGTAAGGAAGAGAAAGAAAAGAAAAGAAAAGAGAGGAAAAGAAAGAGGAAGAAGAAAAGGAGAAAGAGGAAGAAGGGGAAGGAAGAGGAAAAGAAAATCAAGAATTTTTGTGTGGTAGGAATCAAGCACGAAGTTGAAGGATTTGTTTGAGGTAGGTTTAACATCTACTTATGAATTTTGTACAAAATTATATATATACTTTTAGATTTATTTAGATGTGATTTTGGATAACATATGGTCTGAATATTTACATGGAATTCTGTTTTGGTTATATGGACATGCATATGGGTGCATGGGATTACATAAAAAAAACAAAGGAAAAGTTAGACTAAGCTGAATTTTGGAATAATTTGTGAAGCCTATATTTTTGAAATTCTGGAAACATTTGGCAAGGATTTTAAAGAAATGGGCAATGTAGATATATGTCTCACGGATTTATAGGCTCTTAAATTACTTAATTTGGAGTCCATATGAGGGAGATATGACTGATTAATTGAGTAGAGGTCAGAATCTATGATAGTAAACAAAATCATTTTTATTTTTAATTTTATGGAAATAATCAGTAAGGAATCTAAAGAAATGATAAACATAAAATTTGTAGATAATTGTCTTAGATTTTTATAGGCTTTGACATCACCTCAATTGGAGTCCATATGAGGGAGATATGACTGATTAATTGAGTAGAGGTCAAAATCAGTCTAGAATTCGTATTGGTCAAATAAGTATTTTGGTTTCTAATATTTTGGGAATAATACGTAAGGAATCTGAAAAAATGATAAACATTAAAGTTGTAGATAATTGTCTTATATTTTTATAGGATGTGAAATCACCTTAAGCGGAGTTCTTATGAGGGAGATATGGTTGAATAAGTGAGGAAAGGTCACAGAACATGGCCAGGCCGTGTTCTGGGTTGCTTCAGCATGGGTAGGCCGTGTTCGGGACTGTTTTTGAGCATTTTTGATGTATTTTTGAAGTATGGATGTTTCTTGAACATGGACAAGCCATGTTGGGTGCTGGATTATCATATTTTTTTACTGTTTTCTACATAAAAATAATCTTTTTTGTTGAAATATTTTTAAGAAACATATATCCAAGAAAAATACTTTTAAAATGATGATTTTGGTATCACAAATTACTCTTTTTCTTTATTTCATTTAAAATGAATCATATTGGATATTGGTATGTGATGAATGATTATTGATAATTTGGTATAAAAATGATGCATCATATTATGAAAGTGATTAAATGGCAAGCGTAAAGCTTATGGCGAGTTGCTTGATAATTATATATTGCATTTGATGAATATGCATTCATATATATACATTTATATGTATGGATGAATATCGATGGGTTGTATGGCTTGAAACGGTACCGAGTAGGGGGCGCCCTATTAGCTTGAGTGAGCCAAGGGAGGACCACTCCAACTGGGTGACAGAGGTAATGTAAGGAGGCAGATGGGTGATGAACTCCCATTCCCTGATCACTTATTGTGACTGTAGTCTATCGGTCACTATGCGTATAGCAAATGAGTGAATTGAGAACTGTGATATGTCTGAGCATTTAAAAAGAAAAAGTAAATTTTCAGTGCATATATAGTATGTTAATTATGTATCAACTGAAGTGATGATTTTATCTTCAAATCTTAATATTTTCTATAGTTTATATAGCTAAACATAACTCTTATTTATCTCATTGTATTTTATTTATGTTAAGTCTATTGGGAACTTTTGTTTTCACTATTTCAAGGGTGGAGTGCTGTATAGGGACTGTTATTTATGTACTGAAATGTTGTATTGTATAATTATAACATGTGTAAGATTTGTAATATATATGTATACATATATATTGTGTTTTGAAATGTTGTATTGTATAATTATAACATGTGTGAGGTTTGTAATAAAGATGTATACATATATATTGTGTTTATACATATGGTATATTTAATATGCGTATTGTGAAAAAAAAATTAAAAGTAAATTGGATCTTACAAAGTTGCTATAATAAAAATAAATAAATAAAAAACTAGACGTTACACAGAGTCTATCTCTATTGCACCTTATAGAATGCCCTCGAAAGAACTACAGGAACTTAAGAAACAATTGGAAGAATTATTATAGGAGCAATTCATTAGACTGAGTGTATCACCTTGGGGAGCTTCTATATTGTTTATTAAGAAGAAAGACTGGAGCCTTAGACTATGCATAAACTATAGATAGCTAAATAAGGTGACTGTTAAAAACAAGTATCATCTCCCTAGGATAGATGACTTATTGGATCAACTGAAGGGAACCTTCATCTTTTCAAAATTTTACTTGAGATTAGGATACCATCAGATTAGGATCAAGGAGGAGGATGTACCAAAAAAACCTTCAAGACTAGGTATGGTCACTTTGAGTTTCTCACAATGCCCTTCAGGTTAACAAATGCATATGCATTTTTTATGGATTACATGAATCGCATTTTTTGACCCTACCTAGATCAATTTGTGGTAATGTTCATTGATGACATCTTGATATATTCTAAGAGTGAGAAAGAACATGAACAACATCTTCAAATCATGCTACAAGTGCTGAAAGAGAAAAAATTGTATGGCAAATTGGAGAAGTGTAGATTTTGGCTGTCAAAGGTAAAATTTCTTAGACATGTCATTTCTAATAAAGGGGTAGCCATAGACCTTAACAAGATGAAAGTAGTGATTCAGTGGAAAAGACCAAAGATGGTTACAGAAGTCAGAAGTTTCTTGGGTTTGGCAAGATACTACAGGAGGTTTATATAAAACTTCTCTCGTATAGCCTTGCCATTAACTAAATTGACCAGGAAAGGAAGTTCTTTCAAATGGACTGATAAATGTGAAGCTAGTTTTCAGGAGCTTAAGATAAGATTGACCACTCTTCATGTTTTAATTATTCCAGATCCTACAGAACATTATAAAGTATATAGTGATACTTCAAAGAAAGGGTTGGGGTGTATGCTGATGCAAGAAAAGATAGTAGTTGCTTATGCCTTTTGGTGACTGAGGCCGCATGAGGGAAACTACTTGACCCATGATCTTGAATTGGCGGTGGTAGTGTTTGCCTTAAATATTTGGCGACACTACTTATACGAAGTAAACTTTGAAGTATTGCAATCACAAGAGTCTTAAATACCTCTTTGATCAAAAGAAGTTAAATATGAGGCAACGAAGATGGGTGAAATTTCTCAATGACTATAAATTTGAGATAAAGTATCATCCAAGGAAGGCGAATGTTGTACCTGATGCCCTGATTTGGAAATGTCTACACATGGGTCAGATGATGGTGTATGAGATGAGGATACTATAAGAGTTTCAAAATTTGAAGCTAACTCATATTCTCACTCCAAACAAATTGATCATCAATGGACTGAGAATAGAATGTGACATTAGAGCATAGATCAAGGAAGTTCAAACCCATGACCAATATCTATAAGATCATAAAGATCAAGATAATTTTCCAGTCTCAGAAGACGGGATAATCCTATATCAAGGAAAGGTTTATGTTCCCCAAGAATTTGGGATGAAAAAGGACATTGCTGTGTTTGTAGCGAATTGTTTAATTTGTCAAAAGGTGAAAGTAGAGCATCAAAAGCCTATGAGATTTCTACAACCTCTTGAGATCCCTAAATGAAAATAGGATAGTATTTCGATGGACTTTGTGGTGGGCTAACCTAAGCTTTTAGGTGAACATGACTCTATCTGGGTAATAGTTAACAGATTAACTAAATCTACTCACTTTATGCCCATAAAAATTAACTATTCACTGGACAAATTGACCTAGTTGTATGTCCAGAAAATAGTTATACTACATGGAATTCTCTTAAATATTATTTCTGATAGAGATTCGAGATTCACATCAAGATTTTGGAAGGCATTGCAGGAAGCTTTTGGAACCCAGTTGCGGTTCAGTACTACTTACCATCCTTAGACTGATGGGTAGACAGAACGGACCATTCAAACCTTAAAAGATATGTTAAGGACCTAAGATATTTGCTGTAGCTTATATAGATAAACATGACGTGATGAGAATTATTGATGATGATGATGATTTATTGTTGAACCTATTGGGATTTAATTCTCACTATATTTCCATATAATGTTCAGAAAACTAGTTTTGTAGATTTTTCTTTGACTTTGGCTCTTAGTGTAGATTGGATCGAGTTACTATATGTTGGGCAGATCCCAGAAATTAATAAGGTGTTTGTGGTCAAGTTAGCTAAGATCCCGTTGAAGGTGCAACCACCCGCGCCCGTATCTCTGGGATTAGTCAACATTGATGAATAAGATGTAGATATATATGTGTTTGATTTTTGTACGAATGTTTTGATTAATGATGTGTATGTGAACTCAGAATTGTATCAGTGTTAATGGTATTTCTTAAACCTTGATTATGCTTGGTTAAATTAATTGAATGTTATTATAAGTTAAGTAATTAGAAGTAAAGAGGTAATGACTTTGTGGAATTTTAAAAAAATATATATGTATATATGTAAAAAAATGGAGATGTTACTTCCAGCACCAAATAATTTATGTCTCACGATTATACCAGACTAAAGGAGCGTAATTCCATGTAGTCAAATATATTTATATTAATCTATAACATATAAAAAGAGTTTCGCACTATTTACTTGACATATAATGCTTTGTGTTGTAAATGAAATTTTACACAAGGAGGAAATAGAATGTAAAGACACTTAGATAGAAATAACATATAGAGAACAAAATGTCCTTCTTCTTCCATTACTTCATAGAAACCTCTATTTATAGGCATATAATCATAAATGTAAATAACCCATAAGCCAAGGAGAATAAATGATATTCAATGGCTTTAGGAGTTGAAAAAAATAAAAGGACACTCATAATAATGAATGTATTTCTTATATTCATGTTTTGGTAGTTGAGAAACTAAATGGGCACCCCCAATAGATGAATTCATAATACTCCCCCTTGGATGTCCATTTTACAAGGAATATTCCTCATTAAAACCTTACTAGAGAAAAATCCAGTGGGAAAATACTCTAGTGATGGAAAAAGAGTACATCATTCCTTGTATACTCCCCCTGTTCACAGTATCATTGAATATCTCTGAGTCGACGCATCCAATTTTATATACTAGTCTTTCAAATGTTGAAGTAGGTAAGGCTTTGGTTAATAAATCTGTCAAATTATCACTTGATCGAATTTGTTGTACATTACTATCACCATTCTTTTGAAGTTCATGAGTAAAAACAAACTTTGGTGAGATATGTTTTGTTTTATTTCCGTTAATATATCTTTCCTTCAACTGAGCGATACATGCAGTATTATCTTCATGTAGTCTACATGTCTCTCGAATTTGTTGAGTCATGGATCTCAACCAAATACATTCACGACTTGCTTCATGAACTGCTATAATTTTTGCATGGTTTGAAGAAGTAGCAGCAAGTGTTTGTTTTATAGAACGCCATGATATAGCTGTATCACCATATGTAAATAAATAGCCCGTTTGAGATCGAGCCTTGTGTGGATCAGATAAACATCTAGCATCTGCATAACCAATAAGTTGTGGTTTAGATTCATTTTCATATAGCAATCCCATATCAATAGTACTTCAGAGATATCGAAAGACATGTTTAATTCCATTCTAATGTCTTTGCCTTAGACAAGAGTTAAAAATGGCCAAAAGGCTGACAACAAAAGCTATATCAAGTCTTGTATTATTGGCAAGACACATCAGTTCACCAATTGCACTAAGATATGGTACTTCAGGACCAAGAACTTTTTCATTATCATCTCGAGGTCGAAAAAATCTTGTTTCACATTAAGTGAGCAAACGACCATTGGGGTAGTTAATGGATGTACTTTTTCCATGTAAAATTTTTTAAGGATTTTTTCTGTATAAGTCAATTAATGAATAAAAATTCCATTTCTCAAATACTCAAATTGTAAGCCAAGAAAAAATTTTGTTTTTCCAAGATCTTTCATTTCAAACTCCTTTTTCAAACACTCTACCGTCTTTATAATCTCTTCAAGAGTTCCAATAATATTTAAATCATCAACATACACCATAATAATTGAAAATCCTAAATTTACTTTCTTTATAAAAACACATGGACATATATGATCATTCTTACAACCATGATTTAACAAATATTCACTGAGATGGTTATAGCACATTCTTACAGACTGTTTTAATCCATATAAAAATTTTTATAATTTAATCGAATAAAGTTCCCGGAATTTTGAATTATATGCTTTAGGCATCTTAAATCCTTATAGAATTTTCATATATATGTCACTATCAAGTAAGCCATATAAATAGGCTATAACAACATCCATAAGACGCATATTAAGTTTTTCATGTATTGCCAGACTAATGAGATACTGAAATATAATTGCACCTACCACTTGAGAATATGGGAAATTATAATCAATTTCAGGTCTTTGTGAAAAACCTTGTGCAACAAGTCCTGCTATGTACCTCACAATTTCATTTTTCACATTTATTTCATGTACAAATACCCATTTATACCCAACGGGTATTACACCTTCAGGTGTTTGAACTATATATCCAAATACCTCACGGTTTTTAAGTGAATTCAATTATGCTTGAATTGCGTCTTTCCATTTTGGCCAATCACATCTACGTCGACACTTATCGATAGATGTAGGTTCATAATCATCATTATCATTCAAAATATTAAGCACTACTATATACACAAAAATGTTGTTGACCACTGTTTCTTTTCAAATTAATAGTTTTCCCATAGATACATAATTTATTGAGATCTCTTTATTTTCATCAATTTCAGGTACCTGAACTTCTTCTGGAAGTATTTTGTTTGTTATGTCTCTAGTCTCTTCAAGAACATCTATTTCTTTAATGAACTAATCTTGAATAATTGTTTCTTTTCTTTTATAGGGATTTTTATCTTTTGAACCGATTAGTCTATCACGCTTCTGACGTGCTTTAGATTCACTAGTGATTTTACTAATGGATTGTCCCTTGGGGACATCAATCCGTACAGGAGTATTTACAACTGGTATATATGACTTGGTCACTCTCTTTAAGTCAGTAAATACATCTGGCAGTTGATTTACTATACTTTATAAATGAATTATCTTTTGAACTTCAAGTTCACATTGTCTTGTGCGAGAATAACGAAGTATTCCATGTAATTCCTTTGACCAATTGTTTTTCATTTTCTCCCCCTAATGTTGGGAAAACTAGTTCATCAAAATGACAAATGACAAAACGTGTCGTAAATAAATCTCCTGTCATTGGCTCAAGATATCTTATAATAAAAGAAGAATCATATCCAACATATACTCCTAATCTCCTTTGAGGACCCATCTTAGTGCGTTGTGGTGGGGCTATTGAAACATCTACCACACACCCAAAAATTCTGATATAGAAAATATTTAGCTCATGGCTAGAAGCCAATTGTAAAGGAAAATATTTATGATAACTTGTTGTTCTTATGTGTACTAGTGCTGTTATATATAAAATTGCATGTCCCCAAAGAGAAACAGAGAGCTTTGTTAACATAAGTAAGGGTCTAGCTGTTAATTGAAGTTGCTTAATAAATGATTCAGCTAACTTGTTTTGTGTATGAACATGAGCTACAGGATGTTCAACATTTATACCAATCGACATACAATAGTCATTAAAAGCTTGTGAAGAAAATTCACCAGCATTATCAAGGCAAATGGGTTTAATTGTATAATCTGGAAATTGTACTCTTAATTGAATTATTTGAGCAAGTAATCTTGTAAATACTAAATTACGGGTTGATAGTAGGCACACATGACACCATCGACTGGATGCGTCTATTAATACCATAAAATATCTAAATGACCCACATTTAGGATGAATAGGTCCACATATATCACCATGTATACGTTCTAGAAATGTTGGAGATTCAGTTGCAACTTTAGCTAGTGATGGCTTAACAATCAATTTATCTTGAGAATAAACAGCACATAAGAATTCATTAGGTTGAAAAATCTTTAAGTTTTTCAATGGGTGCTCATGTGAATTTTCAATAATTTTTTGCATCATTATTAATCTAGGATGCCCTAATCGGCCATGTCAAATAGTAAAAGTTTTTGAATCAATAAACTTCTGATTTACTGTAGCATGTTTGCAAATACTTCTTTTATGTATATGAGACTTAACACAAGCAATTTGTAAATTATGAATAGTGTATTAAAAGAACCATTTTCCAAGCAGCTAGGCACAATATAAATTGGGTAGTATAAATTGGAACTATATGGATGCAAGCGATAAATAACCATAACATAGGACCTAGCTAATTTAGAAAGAGATAAAGTGAATGTCAATAAAAGTTTCACATTTCACAAATTATTTAGTAAAGTAGGCAATTGACCATTAAATCTCATGAATAAGTATAAAGCCAATTAATAGATCACCCAACCTATTTAAAACGTAAATAAGAGGATAATTAGAAATATTTTCTTAATGCCTATAAGACCAATGTCAGCCCTCAGGTTACCTACTTAAAGGATACATCACTTCTACTTTAAAATATAATAAATGGACAATACTAGTATAAACTAAAAGATAGCAATGACCTGAAAGTTAATTAATATCAATTCTAGCATTATACTATAAGGTTTCTAAGGTCTAAACAATGTCTCAAGAAATGCTTTGAAGAATATCAAAAGTTGTAAATCATTATATGATTATCTTTAAACTCATCAATCAAAGTTGTTAATTAAACAATTAACATAAGGGTAATAAATACATTCAAATACATGAATAAGGATTCTAGCTATCAAGATATATTTCAATCATAAATTTTCTTAGATGGCTCTTACTCATACAAAATGCACAAGACTCAATTTAGAATTTACAAACAATTTTTTAAGGAAAAATTAAAAGATTTGACCAACTTAGGGATGATGTTACATCAAGCTATGATTTCAATTAAGACATACAATAAAGACATATTACAAATAGGTGAATAGAGAAAATAGGCTACACAATTAGGTGTCGCAGATAATATTACAAAATACCTCAGAAACTCTAATGACATTAGGGACACAATAAGGTTTCTTCCTTGTGATTTGAAAATGAATGGCCAGAGGAAACTCGTGTTGATAACGTGTTGTAAATAAAATTTTACACAAGGAGGAAATAGAATGTAAAGACACTTAGAGAGAAATAACACATAGAGAAGAAAATGTCCTTCTTCTTCCATTGCTTCATATAATCCTCTATTTATAGGCATACAATCATAAATGTAAATAACCCAAAAGCCAAGGAGAATGAATGAGATTCAATGGCTATAGGAGTTAGAAAAATAAAGCCACTTATAATAATGAATGTATTTATAATATTCATTGTTTTGGGAGTTGAGAAACTAAATGGGCATCCACAATAGATGAATTCATGACACTGTAGTTTTTTCTTAATAATTTTCTTCCTCTCTTTAACAGTTTGACAACTAACGCTTTATATTTTTTTTTCTACATTTTGTTTTTAAACAAACATGAAAATGAAAGGACTACCTCTAAATTAGAGCTCTGCAAGCTAGTGACTTCTCGATACTATTAAAAGGATTTATTGATGCACTCTAAAACTTTCTTATTAATGTTGGTAATTTATGTGATTCTTACTTAGTACAAAGTTCAATGACAAATTCAAAATTATTTCATCCTACCAGAAGGAGCCCTGTATAAGTATGCTCATCTTTTCTCAACTTCTTTTATCACTTGCATCTCTGTAATATTTGGTGAGTATCTCCTTTTGTTTCTTTTCATTCAACTTTTTTTCCATGATCTGTAATATTTTAGTTAGTATATCTTCACTATTGCTTTGATGTTTTGGTATTTTTCTCATACATTGTTTTCTTAGCATGCATCATATCTACACATTCTATTGAAAAATATAATTGACACCGAGAAACTTTTCTGGTGGAAGATGAGTCCTTTTCCCTTTGCATTTGTCTTTTTTATCAATACAGTCTCGTTATGCCTCCTAGTTATTATAAAATTAAGGATATCTCTTGTAATAACCCTAAGTTTTTAAATAGCTATATTTTTGCCATAAATGATTATATTTTGTTTGAAATGGTTATATGTTAGGTTAAAGTTATTATGCTTTGCTTTAAATAATTTCTTTTTACTTTACCTTAATGAGTCAGTTTTGTTTTAGCATGTACATGTATATGTTTTCCATGTTATTTTTTTTATTGATAGTTTTGTTAAGAAATTTTTAACTTAAAGTGTAATTAAGATTTTTACAAAAGATTAAATATAAGTTATATGCTACATTGAGGCTAAATGGAAGTCACAATATGTTTGGAAGGCTTTTTTCAGGCTCCAACAAAAATCAAGACCAAAGGCTCACTATCGCAGTGCTATAGTCCCATTGCCATGACGCTAAGCTACTTAGACCTTCGAATTAGAATTCTAAAGTACTACTACTGTAGCGCTAGGATTTTGAGTCATTATTCTAGGACTTCAAAACCATTAACACCACAGTACTCAAGGTAGAATACACAAATCTAGAAGGCTAAAATGCTCACCATTATGGAAACAAGAAGTCATCACTATGGCATAGGCAAAAAAAACCCTTCGTTTATCTGTGATGAATCGTGGGTTTCTCACCCTCTCCCCAACTCTCATCATCTCTCCCTTTGTCTCTCTCTAGGGTTCTAATATGAACATGGCTAACTCTATCTCAAAAGTTAGCTTATAAGGGGAGAACTACAAACTCATATATATAACACCCATGACATCTCTCACTAACTAATATGGAACACATCATTCCCAACCCTTTTACACTGTACATCCTTGTGCCAACTCCATTATTAACCCATAATAAGGTTGATAACAATTTATGCAGCATCAAATTGAAAATTTCACCCTTCTAAGGTAAAACTGATCTAGAAGTCTCTTTAAAATGGAAGAAAAGGATGGAGTTGCTATTTGATTGCCACAACTATTTTGAGTTGAAAAAGGTAAAGTTGGTTGGTATAAATTTACTAACTAAGCTATTATTTAGTGGGATCGATTGGATTTAAGCATGAGATGAAATGGTGAAAGGCCCATTTAGATATAAGAGGAGACAAAAGTGATTTTAAGGAGGTAGTTCATTCCAAGTCATTACTAGAGAGACTTATTTAAGAAAGGTCTAAAAATGTTGAAGACTATCACAAAGAGATAGAGAGAGCCATTATTTGAGCGAATATGGAAGATGACCAAGAAGCTACCTGTAATATCCAATAATTTTAAAATAGTATATTTTATTCTAATAGCTATGTTTTTTGAAATAATATATTTTATTCTAATAAATATATTTTTTGTAAGGTGCTTGTGTTTTGCTTTAAAGTTAAATATTTTTTGTTTATATTATGGATAATAATTTTGTGGTTCTAAAATGTAATTAAGACCTTATAAACAATATACCATATTTTGAGTTTTTGAAACTATATATGGAAGTTTGATTTCAAAAATCTAACTTGCTAGAATTCTAATTTCACTCTTTTGATTGCGTGAAAATTTTGAGAACATGCATGTGAAAATCTAATTATAATTTTGGGTGAAGAAATGAGAAAAAGGCCTCTTTGATTGTTTTTCTATTGGTTGCAAGTTCTAGTTTTCTCTTAGAGCTTTTTTTTTGCTTCATTTTCTTGCCGAGTTCTCCCTTTGTGCTTCCTCTTCTTCCCTAAATTCTAGTCAACCAAACCTCCATTTAAGAAGCAATATACACCATTGTATAACAATAAGAAGCCTAGTGGTGCATACTGTCGCAGGTACACCCAAATTAATAACTTACCTCTCAACTAACCTATAGTCGTGGGAGTAAGGGTCGATCCCATAGAGACTGGAATTGCCTTTTGTGAAATCAAATTAGGGGGATTGATAATTGCAAGTAAAACAAAGTAAACAAGAATGAAAGTAATTAAAAAGAAAGTATTTAATAATAAAGGCATTGGTTTCGGTTGATATCCACCGTTAAGGAATTACATTGACCATTGACAACATAATCAATCTTAATTTGAATATCTATAATTGGCATTCTAACACTGTTCCTCCTTAAGTCTAGTAATTGATGACAATCGCCCCAATTAAACCCTAATTAACAAGCAATCCTTTAACACATCGGTAAAGCATAACTTGTTAATCATATGAAGAACTAGAAAAACTGATAGAGCTAAACAAATATAGACACATCGGCTATATCTAATTTAGTTAATTATTCATCATAGGTTTAATGATTTATAATTCAAAATCCTTAAGCCTATTTGCCTCATGAATCACAGTAATGAAAACTTTGTTCAAAATATAATTCAGCAGTAGATTAAGATAAATAATATACTAGTAGGCTTTCCTAACAATTATATGAATAATCATTGAAAAGAGAAGAGCTAATTAATAATCAATACTAAATTAAGATTGAACTAATAAAATTAAATCTAAATCTCACAATGCATGAAGATCCCTTGAGTTTTCAATATTCCTCTACCAATTAAAAGTAAATTAGCCGCGCATGGTCATAAGAAAATCTAGAGAAGAATTAAAGAAGGTAATTCAGAGCTTGATTCATGATTTGGTACTTGCTTTCTCCTCTTTTTTATAGATTGGCTTCTCTTCATTGAATTAGAATTTTTTCTAGGTCAAAACTCAACCCATCGGGCTTTAATTGGAGTTAAAAAAACCTTAAAATCGTAATTTCAACATAATAGTGTGATGACAGGCGTGGTGGTACTTCAAAACCTACTTCACGGGGCACCATTGTAGTACCTCGAAAACTAGTGCCATTTTTTTTTTAAAATCATAACATGTTCTCTGATACCAACAAATGTAACACCTCCAAAATATAAACCGTAAAATGTTCCTTATACTCCATAAATTCTTGGCAATGACCACCCACCCATACATTAACCTATTAACTTACATTGTGCCATTTGATTCTTGGGAAAGCATACAAGTACTTCGAGCTATTCTAATTATTTCCAAGTCTCATTTCCTTATAGACAACTAGCTAGGCATGATATGCATTACTTATATAATAAAGGATCTCATGCCACAAAGAAAAGGGGTACAACCCATAACTTATATTACATCATATTATCAGCTGTCTAAAAGGGATTTGGCACCCATCTAGGCTATCCCACATAAATGGTACACAACCAAGGAAAATACAATCATGATCATATGAGTCAACCTTGAGACTCCTGTTGCTCACCTCTTGCTGGAGTACCTGGAATGTGATTATGTGGACATAAAAAAAAGTGAGATGATAATCTCAATAGCTAGCAAAGTTTTCAGAAAAATAGTGCACATTCCATTCCTTAAAACATCTCAAATTATTTCACTGAAACATAAGCACTGACCATACATTCATCATACGGCATTATCATACGGCATCTTGGTCACATGGACCCATAACATCATGGTCTACTTACCCAGTGCAGTAAATACGGCCATACCTGCAAAGGGCTATGCATCTCCTATTATTGGCCAATCATGAGGGAAATGAGGCTTACTTGGCACCCTTTTGTGCACCCCCTTAATTCCCGAGTATGCATACATAACATAATTTTAGACCAACATTCATCATAGCATCAAAGTCAGGCAATCAGTGAAAATTCATAATTTCAAATTCATAAGCATAAAGAGTGTTTTAAAGAAAGGCTAGCTACCTCAATTCCAGCATAATCACTTCCTTTCCAGGGCTGCCAATGTTACTACCAGCAACTCAAACTAAAACATATAAGAGTTCTTAGTTAATGCATGCATATTAATACCTAAAGTCATAAATCTCTAGTTTAAAAGCTTCTGCTCCTCAAAACAAGACTATGATTCTGCTTAGATTTGGGGTTATTATTAAATATGACAAATGTCCTCTAAAAATTATAAAATTTGGTATATAGGTACCTTTACATGTTTATTTCATTTCATAATTTTCTCAGCCCTTAAATCTTCCATTCTACTCCAAAAATACCTCCATACCCAAGACAGTGCAAATTAGTTTCGGTTCCATTTCGGTTCGTTTTTGCAACCATTTGGATTAGTAAATCTACTTAAAAATTCATGATATTTTGTATGAAGCATTCTATATATGTTATCTAATCACCATAAAAATTTCAAATAAAAATTAATTCTTTTGACACATAAAATATCGCAAGTTTTAAGGCTGTCCCCGGTTATGGCCTCTTCTGCCTCATTTTTAGACTACCAAATCTATACACTTTATTATGTACCTTAATCTATCTATAATTTTCTAAAATTTGGAGGGATACTTTATAAGGATCCCTAGAACTTATAATAAAATTTCCATACAAAAATTCAACATCCAACCGCTTCAATATTTTGTCTTTCCATCAACAGTCTAAGCTGTCCAGCAAATTGTCCTCAACAATATATTAATTGTAAACGACCTAGTTGTAGGTTCTCAAAAATTATGAAACTTTCCAGAATTGATTACTCATGTTTTAAGACTATGCTCACAAAAACATAAGATAATTTAAAGGTCATTTACCCAATTTAATAAGCCACTATATTCGGGTACAAAAAGATTTCTATTTTCTCAACCTAACTCTTCTATGCTCTATGACCTTTGCTCACTAAGCAGACCATAACTCACTCATATGGACTCCAAAATTTGTGATTCCAGTGGATATCTGACCGTGAGACATTTATCTACAACTCTCATGTTAACCAAGACTTCATATTCCTTATGTATTAGTCCCAGAAATTCGAAAACCGAAGCTATTATTCACCAGCCTGGACTCTAAACCCGATTCTGACCTCTCATCACTTCGTGGACTATATCTCCCTCATTTTACGTCCGATTTAGGTGATTCCAAATCCTATGGAAAGCTAAGACATAGGGATACAACTTCTATGTTGAACACATTTTCATATTATATACATAAGTCCTCCATGCAGGCCCCCGAAAGTTACCCAAATAACTCAAAAATCGAATTTTTATAAGAAGCCAGACTTACCTTATGTAAACCTACTCCTATGGCTCTCAATTTGCAGCTTCCTTCTCCTCTTGGCTTCCTTTGCAACTTAGCCATGTTTCTTGTACCAAATATGGGTTGATCAAGGCCTCTAACCTCAGTAATCACTCTCCCTCTCACTGCCTTTTGGTGTGGGAAGACAAGTCTCCATATTTTTCTGGTTGCCTTCATTCTCTTCCTCCTCTCTCAGGCTTTCTTCTTCCTCATGGCTGCTCTCTCCCTCTTCCTTCCCCTTCCTCTGCAATTTTTGGACCACTTCCCTCTCTCCTTTCTCCTGCTATCGTGAGGCAAGGCTGGATGCCTTCTCCCCTTTTTTTTTTTTTTTTTTTTCTGCTGCACCAGGGATGCTTCTTGCTGGGCACTAAAGGTTGCTGGAGTTTCTGAAATTTGCAGGGCAAGGGAGCCAGTTTTTTCTGCTGCCTCCACGTAGGTTTACATGCAGGTGTAACTATCTTATAATATACTAAAAGGGTGGTGGGTGCTTGACAAGTAAGAGGGGCTTTAGCTGCCACACATCCTGCATGCAAACTTGCTCAGTTTTCTGGCGTGAATCTGCTGCAGAAGGGGTGTGAATTCAGCTGCTTGTGGGTGTGTGTTTCTGCTTGTCCCATGGAGAAAGGTTGGGTGTGAAGATGCTGCCATGTGAGGGCATGATTCTGCTGCATGTGGGGGCTGATTTTTGCTGGCTTTGTGGGTCACTTCCTCTGCTGGAATGTGGCGCCAACTCTGCTGCATAATGGAGCAAACATGGCATGCATTCTGCTGGACAAGATGGCCTATTTTTCTGCTGCCATGTGCTTTGTTTTTCTGCTTGATTTCGCAGCAAGGGATGGTGTGAAGATGCTGGATGTGGGGCAAGGTTAGGTGGCATTTTCAGCTGCTTGGTTTAGGAGAAAACGTGGGATGTTTTTATGCTGAATGTGAAGCAAGGTTGATTGCATGTTTCAGCTTATATTCCCTGCATGCATGTGTATATTTAACTCACCAAGGTTGCTGGCTTTTTGTTTCACCTTTACGTAAATGCATGGGTGGCTATTATGCATGTGTAAATGAGATAAATGCATATATATATATACCTACGTAAAGCTCCTCCTTTTGCATGTCCAAATATATATATAATAATGTGTATGGTGGAGGTGAGAGAAAATATGTATACATATATTTATATAGCATCACATAATGCTTCTTCCTTATTATTTTCCTAATCCTAAATTAGTAGCATCCTAAGGAATATATTTGTATCATGTTCCTCTAATTTATGCTCCAAAAATATTTTATTTATATTACTTCTAATCATGAAATGATACCACATTTTATAAAGATTTTTACTATCATCAACTATATATCTTAATCCTTGTTCATATATGTCTTAATTTATGACTAACCCTAGGTTAGTAATGTCTAAAAGGATGTATTTGTGTTCTCTCTCCATCCATTATAATCCTACGAATTTTTTATTTACATTAACTATGTTACCTATTTTATGCTTGCCTTATAATCATAGAACTAAGCATCTTGATTTGTCATATGTATTTTCTACTCATCCTTAAATTTATTTAACTTTATTAAAAGTATAGGATGTTACAACCATGGTGCCTAAGCTAGCACCACAGCACTTTAAAATTCTTGGCACAGTGTGCCACGGTGTTGGGTCCTTCTGGCTCTCAAGCGCCACAGCGCCCTGATTATGGGAATTCTCAACACCATGGTGCTCTCTTGTGAGTGCAGTGGCGCCCATAAACTTCCCAAATTTTCCAAAGTGTCAAAAACTAAAGTTGTATCTCTATTTCTCATCTTTTCATAATCACTGGAATCACCTGAATCAGAGTTCAAATGAATGACATATGACTCAATTTGTGACAAAGGGTTGAAAATCAGTATTTTTCTATATTTTCCTCTTCTTTTCCTCTTTATTCCTCCTAAAACATAAAACACAAAACTCAATTAATTTCTATTTATTTTCTATTTAAATTAAATAATAAGTAACTTAAAATTTGCTAAAGATATGCTTAATTTATAGCATGTCAAATACCCCCACAGTTACTCGTTTGCTTGTCCTCAAGCAAATTGATTCATGTGAACAATATTCAATATATGAGATGAGTGAAGGGTTTACCAATGTGTTGCCTCATAGTGAAAATTTTATCCTCTTCAAGAAATTTCAAAATAAAATTTCATAATTATGTGCAAAATTTAATTCAAATGCAATTCATGATTTATTTTCTAGAGCCCTGAGTGTGTGTGTGTGTGTGTGTCTTTGAGTGGTTCAATTATCTTTTACTTAAATGAGTTTATATATCTCAAGAATTGGGATATGGATCTCTATTTAGGATTTTCATAGGCTTACTTTTCATGTTACTCTCCACTAATGTAGAATAAGAGTACTTTTTAGGATCAAAAGGACTTTATTCAGCTTGTAATGTGGTTAGGTTACGGGGTGAGATAAAAGATATAGATTCAGGCTCAATCACCTAGCACTACATGATTAAGTATAATTCTCTTGAGCTTTCTCAAGTTTGGGAGATTTTTCCCCCACACTTATTCTGTTGCTTTACTGAATTCAATTCATTCTTTTCCTTTGTTCTCTATTTCTTTTCTTTCACCCACTGCCTAGAATTTCATCAATATTTTTGGACTTTTTCTTTCCTTTTGATTTTTCATTTCTTTTGTCCTTACTCCACCCTTCCACCCTTTTATTAATGTAGCTATACAAAAAAGTATCCAGAAATTAATCATGGAGTGAGTAAATCAGGTAAACAAATAAAGGTATTAATCATAAAATTTGGTTTTGGCTTTATAGTGGGTATGGAATAAAATGTTAATTAAGCTCAATTAGAATTATTAAGGATATTTTATTGCTTGGGTTAGGCTTGAAAAGCCAATCTTATCAAATAATGCCTAAATCATCTCCTAATTAATAGTATCAGCCTAGGGTTTTGCTTCAAGTAATATTTAAAACAATTTTAGAAATTTATTGAGATCATAAAATATTTTTGAGTTATATAAAGTTTCTCTAAGTAAAAGACAAATTGAATACCCAAAGTAACTGTGCAAAAGAGTTTCAGGATTCTAAAAAATGGGTAATAATAAATTGCAAAGAAATTAAAATTACACATAACCATGACTTTCCTACATCTCTTAAGAGCTATTATCAATTTAAACAATTATATCATTGGCTATTGGTTCAATTAACACAAACTCATATATTTAAATAAAGTCACATGCTCACCTCATTAATAATTGGAATAAAAGTGCATAGATCACAGAAGTTTACTATAGCAAGTAGCTAAGTAAATAGTTCACAAATATGATTTATAATACAATCATCCAGCTTAATCATAAAGTGACCCACACTTAAGAATTTACATTGTCCCTAATGTAAAATAGAAAGGAATAAAATATGAGAGACAAGTAATAAAAAGAGGAGGAGCCTAATGGAACTTCTGTGATTAATCACCACCATCCATGTCATCATGCTCAGGTGTAGGCGTAAATGGTGATTCAAGAGGTGCCAGGAATGCTATAGGAAGGTTTAGGGCATGGGCTAGCTAGTTGAAATATGTATTGTTATGCTGTGCTATAGAGTACTGGTAGAGTGCTAAGTCATTCATCTAGTGGCTAAGGATCTTTGTTCGCTCCCATAAATCTTCAATGGTATACTAGGATGGTGGTGGAGTTGAACTACTACTAGATTCTAATGGTTGAATGCCTAACTCATCATTTGCGGCTTCCTCATGGCCTTTATAATTCTAAATGTTTGTAGAAGATATAGGTCTCATTGGTTAGATAAGAGCCTCGGTCGAATCCCAGCTTACTCTAGCATTCTTATATAGATGAGTAATTAAACTAGGGTCAAAGAGGGTGCTGCCTCAAGAACAGATACAATCTAGCATTTCTCTGTGGATAATTTTACCTACATTAACTGAAAATCCCTTTAGTATGGCAAAAATCAAGATGTCCCTATCCCGCCTGACTTAACTCATGTTCAAGCTAGGTATGAATCTTGTTGCTACAAAATAATTCCAAGCTTTAGTAACTTTATTCATATCTGCCCTTGTAAAAAATACTGGCTGGCCATTGTTATCTAATTTCTAGGATGCCCCTCTATGGCAAAGAGTGCATATAATATCTTCAAAATCAATATATTATTGAAGAAGTGTAGAGCTTTCATCATCTTCAATGTTAGGCAGAGAGTAGAACTCATTGATGGCATGAAGAGTGAACTTCACCAACTTACTCTTAACTCGTGCTTTATTGTGTTCATAGACTATAGCATTGGAGTAAAACTCTTGTACCATGGGTATGACTCTTGGTTTTGGGTTCCTGCAAAAAATCTCCCAATGCCTTTGAGAATACTATCTCTATGAGGGAGCCCAGTAGTGACAATAAAACCTCTTTCTAGGACGATGGGTATATGAACCACCACTTTGATATGGTGTTGATATACTTCTTCATTCGCCAACAGTTTGCTAAAAATGCAGGAGAATCATCTACTCTACCCTTCCTCTTTGAGAGGGCTAATTGTGAAGTTTTAGGAGCCATCTAAGTTGGAAAACTCAGTGGGGCTTTTTATCGAGTAATTAGTGTGCACTCTTGAAATTTGGGAAAAAGGTGATGAATTCCAATTTGGGGTCCCAATTCGATAAACTCTATGAGCAAAGGAGTGATGATACCATTAACAGCAGATAATGTGAATAATTTCTCACCCAATAGAGCTTGATTTGCTACTAAGAATATGAAGAGTGGACATGCCTTGTAAACCTTTGAAAACATCAAAGATTGCTATCCAATTGCTTGAAAGAGATGATTAATCCTAAAAAATAGGAAGTAAAATCACATAATCCAGGTAAATAAACATAATTTGAGCTTAATGGAAATTAAATGAGACAAGTAATGCTGATTGGGGTTGAGTAGGAGTGAAAAGAGGGTGAGAGAGGTGAAGAGGCCACGGGCCTCTTATAGAGAGCACTGCGGCACTTTTTACTGGAACGCAAAGCGCTATGACGCTTGCTCAGCCTAGGAATTAAGCATTGCGACGCTTTACGTCTGTAGTCTCAATTTTTTTTATAAATAAAAGAAAGAAAAATATGAAGAAGAGATGTTGTTGGGTTACCTCCCAACCAGCAACTTTGTTTAACATCCTTGGCTCAATATAAACTCATAAAATTAAGGAGGATCTTGAAGAGTTATCCATTATAGTTCCTTTTGCTAAAATCCTTCATAATATGGTTTAAGCCTATACTTGTTGACTTTAAAGCTATTTTGACTATCCATACTTTTTATTTCAACTGCAACATGAGGGAAAATATCAGTAATAATAAATGGTCCCTCCCATCTAAAGTGAAACTTACTTAGAAACAATCAGAGCCTAAAATTATAGAGGAGGACCTTTTGTCCTTTAGTAAACTCCTTGCGTGAAATCATACGATCACATAGGAGTTTAGTTTTGGCCTTATAGATATTTTCATTTTCATAGGCCTCGTTTCTAATTCCCTTCAATTCCTGAAGCTGTAATTTCCTATATTCTCCACTTTCTTTTAGATTCATGTTAAACTTCTTTATAGCCCAAAATGCTTTATGTTCCAATTCAACTGGAAAATGACAATTTTTGCCAAATACTAACCTATATGGAGACATGCCAATTGGAGTCTTATAGGCTATTTTGTATGCCCAGAAAGCATCATCAAATCTGAGACTCCAATCCCTGCGGTTGGGATTTATTATCTCACTAATGATATTTTTTATTTCTTTGTTGGATTCCTCAGCTTGCCCATTGGTTTGGAGGTGGCATGCAGTTGACAATTTATGAGTGACATTATATTTTTTTAATAAGGCTTCCTGGATATATTACCTATTTTTTGACAGTTTGTACATGAGTTACAAAAATGATATGAATATTTGAATAGAGTATGCCAATAAAAATAGTAGTCTAACACTTTCTTTGTTGTCCTTTTTTACCTCAAAGTGTCTTCCATATGCATAAGAATGGCAGAACGTTAGAATTGATAGAACTTCAAAGTCAGGATTACACCTTTTTATAATTTGATCTAAGCATTTCTTCTATAGGTAAGGATTATCCTATGGGAGTGTTTGGTACAAAGATTCTTTTTTGTTTCCTGGGAATCTCAATCTGGGGAATTAGAATTCCCATGTTTGGTACAAGTTTTTAAAAATTCATTCCTGGAAAACTAGGATTCCCAGGAATTGTTTTTTAGTAAGATTCCCACAAAAACATTCCCATGGGGTGGGGTGGGAATCTTAGTTTCCCATGGGAATGGGAATCCTCTTATGATATTCAATGATAATTATACTCTTTATTAATGGAATAATTGTAATAATAACAAAAAAGTTTTACTCTCTCTCTCCACTTTCACTCTCTCTCATCTCTCTCACTTTCTCTCTCATCCTCTCTTATTCCCTCTCTTCACTCTTACTTTCTCTCTCATAAGAATAAAGAGTTTTTTTAAAAAATATACGAAGATTTTCAAAAAATTAAGTATAATCAAATAGAAGAATAGAAGATTTACATATAACATTATTTAAAGATTCCCAGTAATCTTAAAGGTCAACCAAACACATTTTATACATTCCTGGGAATTATAATTCCCATTAATTATGTTTCCCAGGAAATATGATTCCTAGGAACAAAAACTTTGCCGTTTACCAAACGCCACTGAAATTGAAAATAAATTTTCATCTAGGAATGATTCTTCAATTTTTTAGTTTCTCTTCCACATGTGTTAGGCGGCTTAGGTGATCTGCTACATTATTTTCAAACCCTTTCTTGTCTTTAACTTCTAGATCAAATTTTGTAAGTAGTAGCATCCATCTAATTATCCTGGGTTTAGCCTCATTTTTCATCACCAAGTATCTCAAAGCTGCATGATCAGTAAAAATAATAATTTTAGTACATATTAAATATGATCTAAATTTTTCTAATGCAAAGACAATAACTAAGAGTTCTTTTACAGTGGTGGTATAATTCTTCTAGGCATCATTCAATATTTTGGAGGCATAATATATCACATGGGATGCCTTTCCAACTCTTTAGCCAAGTACTGCTCCAATTGCATGATCACTAGCATCAAACATAATTTTAAAAGGGAGGTTCCAGTCTGGTGCTTCGATGATTGGACCTGAAATCAAAGACTCCTTCAATTTGTTAAAAGCTTCCTTATATTCTTCATCAAATTCAAAAAGGACATCTTTTTGAAGTAATTACACACAAGTGTTGCTTTATTAGAGAAGTCCTTTATGAATATTTTATAAAAACCTGCATGGCCAAGAAAAGAACGAACTTTCCGTACACAAGTGGGATAAGGTAGAGTTTGTATAATATCAATTTTAGCTTTATCTACATCTATTCCCCTTTTGGAGACAACATGGCCTAAAATTATACCTTGTTCAACCGTAAGATGACCTTTTTGAGAATTTAAAACAATGTTAGTTTCTTGACATCTTTTCAAAATTAATGAAAGGTTATGCAAACAATCAGCGAATGAATCCCCATAAACTGTGAAATCATCCATAAATACCTCAATAAAAGTTTCAAGGTATTCTAAGGATATGCTAACCATACACCTTTGAAAAGTAACAGGGGTATTACAAAGCCTAAGCAGCATGCACCTATATGCGAATGTCTCAAATAAGCAAGTGAAGGTTGTCTTTTCCTGGCCTTCAGGAGCAATTACAATTTGAAAATAGCCTGAATAGCCATCAATAAAATAGTAGTAAGGTTTACCAGCTAACCTTTCAAGTATCTGATCAATAAAAGGTAAAGGAAAATGGTCTTTTTGGGTTACATAATTTAATTTCCTATAATATATACAAACCGTCCACCCATTTTGAATTCGACTGGGTACCAATTCCTCATTCTAATTTTTTACTATAGTTATTCATGTTTTCTTGAGAACCAATTGCACTGGGCTCACCTAATGACTATCTGAAATATGGTATATTCCCCAACCTCTAATAGTTTAAGAATTTCCTTCTTCACTACCTCCATCATAGGAGGATTTAGCCTTCTTTGGGGCTGTCTAGATAGTTTAGCTCCTTCCTCCATTAATATTTTGTGCATACATGTGGAAAGGCTTATCCCCTTCAGATAAGCTATGGTCCATCTTATTGTAGTTTTGTGCTCTTTAAGAACTTGAATTAAATTTTCCTCCTAATCAGCTTCAAGCTTGCTAGAGATAATAATAAAAAGTGTTTATCCTTCCCCCAAAAAAAAATATTTGAGGTGATCAAGAAGTGGCTTTAATTTAGGAATAGGAGTCTGCACAACAAAAGGTAAAAGAGTAGTATCAAAAATTGGTAATTCTATATAAGCAACTGTACTTGTTGGTGGCCTTTTTGAAAATTCATTGAGTGCAACCAGTTCTTCCTTTGTTTCTATATCTAGGTCTATCTCACCATCATCTTCCTCTATGGATTTGCTCACAATTACCTCCAATTTATCCTCTCCATCTAATTCAAACACTTCATATGCTAAAGAATCAAAGACATTAGTAAAATAAATAGGAGTATCATCACCTGGTTGTTTCATGGCCTCATACATATTAAATTTTATTACTTCATCACCAAATTCCATAGTGAGTGTGCAATTGTGAACATCTATCCTGGTTTTAGAGGTTTGCAAAAATGGTCTCCCTAATCATATTGGAGAAGTAAAATCCCCATTTTTTATGTCAAGTGCATAATCAGCAAGGAACACCAAATTATCTACCTGTACTAAGACATCCTCAATTACTCCCTTAGGATATGCATTGGACCTATATGCTAATTGGATCACCACATTAGTAGAATTTAATGGCCCCAATTTAAGGAAGTATAGATAGAGTATGGCATGACATTTATGGAATCTCCTAAATCTAACATAGCCTTTTCAACACAAGTGTCCCCAATTTTGCATGGAATAGTAAACATACTTGGAACCTTGTATTTAGTGGGGAGTTTTGTTTGTATCATGGCAGATACATTTTAACTCATTTGAACCTTTTCAAATCCCTTCATTTTTTGCCTTCTCTTTTGAGTACATAGTTCTTTTAAGAACTTTGAATATCTTGGCACTTTTTTAATAGCATCTAGAAGGGGAATATTAACTTCACATTTTCTAAAGGTTTCATACAAGTCAGAAGTTTTCTCATGTAACCTATTATCTTTAAGATCTTCTGGAAAAAGAGGCACTGCTTCATAATTTAAAGTAGATGGAGACTTACCTATAGATGCTTAATTCTCCTTAATTAATTTCTCATGCTCCTTAGGAGAATAGGGTGATGGTGGACCATCAATTTCCTTACCATTCTTTAAAACAATTGCACTAACATTTTCTCTTGGATTTACCATAGTTTGAGAGGGTAACTTGGTGCGTACTATCGCAGGTACACCAAAATTGATACCTTACCTCTCAATCAACCTGTAGTTATGGGAGTAAGGATTGATCCTATAGAGATTGAAATTACCTTATGTGATTGAGAAAGGGGGATTGATAATTGCAAATAACAAAGTAAACAATAATTAAAGTAATTAAGAGAGTAATTAATAAGAGAAGCATTGACTTCGTTCAATATCCACCATCAAGAGATTGCATTGATCATTGATAATATAATCAATCTTAAATCGAATATCTACCGTTGTGATTCTATCTCTCTTCCTCCTTAAGTCTAGTAAATTGATAACAATCGCACCAATTAAATCCTAATTAATAAGATATCCTTTAACACATCGGTAAAGTCTAATCTATTAATCGCATGTAGAATAGGAGAAACTGATATAGATAAATAAATAAAAACACATTGGCTATATCTAATTTAGTTGATCATTCATCATAAGGTTAATGATTTATAATCCAAAATCCTTAATCCTATTTGCTTCATGAATACAGTAATGAAAACTTTGTTCAAAACCTAATTCAGCTGTAGGTGCATGGTGGCATGCTATGTGGCTACAACTTTGTTACCAATGTGGCATGCTTTGGTAGGTGCATGGTGGCTACAAGGTGGCTACAATTCTATGGGCAATGTGGCATACTATGTGGCTGAAATTTTGTGGTGCTACTTGGCAGCTCCTTAGTTGTTTTATATTGCCTTAATTTACTACTAATCCTAGATTAGTAATGTCTTAAAAATGTATTTGTATCTTCTCCCCATCCATTATGCTCCTAAGAATTTTAATTTTATTTATATGATTCATGATTAACTATTTGTCACCTATTTTATAAAAGCCTTATTGTTACATAACTAAGCATTTTAATTCTTTGTCATATGTATTTTCTACTTATTCTTAGATTTATTTAACTTTATTAGAGACTTAGGATGTTACAAATGGTTAACATAATGAATATAGATATATGTCTCATAGATCTATAGGCTTTGAAATCACTTAATTTGGAATCCATAAAAGGGAGATATGGATAATTAATAAGTAGAGGTCAGAATCATTCTACAATCTAGGGTGGTAAATGTAAGCGTATTTGTTTTTGATTTTATGGAAATAATTAGTAAGGAATCTGAAGAAATAATAAACATGAAAGTTGTTGATAAGTGTCTTAGCTTTTTATAGGCTTTAGAATCACCTAAATTGGAGTACGTATAAGGTAGATATTGTTCAGTAAGTGAGGAATGGTCACAAAACACAGCCAAGCCATGTTCTGGGTTGCTTCAGCATGGGAAGGCTGTATTCAAGGCTATTTTGAGTACGTTTGAAGTACTTTTCAAGCATAACCGAGTCTTGAAACATGGCCAGGCCATATTGGGAGCTGGTAAAGCTTATTTTTAATATTTTTCTAACCTAACTGAACCTTATTAACTATAGGGTAATAATAGAAGCCAAATTGGAGAAGAATGCCCTATAAAATTTGTGAGAACATGTGTTGAAAATGATATATGTAGGAGGAAAGTAACTAGAGGCCAAGCATAAAGAAAATGAAAAGATGAAAATAATATTTAAAAAAGAAGAAGAATCTTATAAATGGAAATAATAAATAACTAATGTATGCCCTAGCCACTGCCATTGCATGAACTCCTTACCATCTTAATTGTGTGATTTTGACATGGAAATATTTTATAAAGTGATATTCGAAAATGGTTATGATCATAACATGATTGCATTTTACCAATGATTTTTGGTAGTGATTATGCTTTGATGATAAATTATGGCATGTGAGTATAATGAACATATTTGTTATTGAAATCATATTTTTGGCTATTAACGTGAAAAGAAAAGAAAAGAAAAGAAAAGAGACAAGCACAGTCACATGGCAGTCCGTGTGGTGCACCAGTAGGGGACGCCCTAATTACGACTATGATTATGTTAATGAGAAAAGAAAGAGAAAGTGTGTCATATCGGAGGGAGCGAGAAAAGTCCATACTAGAGAGTAAAAAGTACTTGCTCTGACTGAGGTAGCTTGATATGAAAATAAGTTGATAGCCATCATATGATATTTTGAAAATAGTTATTCATGCCATACATGTCATTACTGTATGATTTTTATGTGTATTGATAAAGTGCATTCATGTGACCTAAGATATTTGCTGTAGCTTATATATAGATGAACATGACATGATGAGCTATATTGATGATAATTATGGTTTATTGTTGAACCTACTGGAATTTAATTCTGACTATATTTCTATATCATGTTCAAAAGGCTAAATATGCAGATATTCTCTATGATCGGCTTCTAGCGTACATTGGGTCAAGTTGGCTAAGATTCCGGTGAAAGTGCAACCATCCTCATGCGTATCCCTGAAATTGGTCAATATGGATGAATAAGATATAGACATATATGTGTTTGATTTTTATACGGACGTTTTTAATTAATGATGTGTATCTGAACCCAGAATTGTATCAGTGTTAAAGGTATACCATAAACCTTAATTATACTTGGTTAATTTAATTGAATGTTATGAGTTAAATAGTTAGAAGTAAAAAGGCAATGAATTCATGAGATTTTAAATATATATATATATATATATATATATATATATATATGTATATGTATATATATATTTATTTATTTGTGTGTATATATATATATATATATGTATATGTATATATGTAAACAAAATGAAGTTGTTACACTTTACTTGTGATGCGTGTGTTAACATAGATGATAAGAAGAAAATTGATTTTGTTAAGCATATTCATGAGAATGAAAGACAAAATATTGAGAAAAAAATTGAACAACATGCCAATCAAGTTAATAAGGGGCATAAGAAAGTTATATGTGAGCTTGGTACTTAAGTCTGGTTACATATAAGAAAAGAAAAGTTTCCAACTTAAAGGCATTCTAAACTACTTTCAAGAGGGGATGGTCCATTTCAAGTGATTGAAAGGATTAATGACAATGCCTATAAGCTAGATCTTTTAGGTAAGTATAATGTTAGTGCTAGTTTTATTGTTCTTTATTTATCTCTTTATGATGTAGATGATGATTTGAGGACAACTTATTTTCAAGAGGAGGGGAATAATGAGACCACGGTTAGGGATAATGAATGGAAATGGGATACATATTTGCTTTAAGTTCAAGTTGGACCTATTACAAGAGCTCGAGTTAAAATACTTAAAGAAGCATTGAATGACTTAATTTGAGAAGTCCAATAGGTAGAGAAATGTGCCACTACTAAAGATGGGCAAGGAATAATCCATGTCATCAAAGTCAATTAGAATATAGACCAAGACTGAGATCCATGGTTGACTAAAGTCAAGATGGTGGAAATATAGTCTGTTAGGAATACTTTACACCCAAGAGGGAGGTGAATTGGGTGTTTCAAAAATTTGCACTAAAGTTATAGAAGTAAAACAAGTTTTAAAACTCTTTTACAGCCTTTGAAAAAGATAGTGTTCTTTCATGAAAAAAAGAAGAAAAGAAGTTTCTTTAACAAAGCTTGAAATTCAAGAACACACATTGATAAAAGAACAAGGTAGAAGTGAATAAGCTAAAAGTATAAGCTTAAAATGCGATTAAATTGTAATATCTTGTAGTTTTTAAATAATAATATTTTATTATAAACAAGTATTTTTTTAAATGATTATGCATGTTTTGCTGAAAGCAAATATACTTTTAATTAAAATGATTTTCTGTTTTGCTTAAAATAATAATATTTGCTTCTAATAAATTTTTATTTTATTTTTAAAAATATTCTCTCTTTTATTATGCATAAAGATATTTTATTTTGTGATTTTTTTTATTAAATTTTTTATCAAGAAAAGTCATGATTTAAGAGTACAACTAAAGTCTTTCAATAATATAAATGTTTAGAAATTTTTGGGATGCTTTAAGATGAAAATTGATATTTATATGTATGTGTGTGTATATATATATATATATATATATATATATATATATATATATATATATATAATCTCAAATATTCAATTATTAAATAATAATAAGTAAAAAAAACATAACACAATAGAATTGGAAGAAGTAGAGAACGATCGGGCAAGAGGAGGAACCCAATTTTTTCCTCTTTCTCTCTCTATGATTCTCTACCTTCTCTCTAGAATATCTCCTGATATATGCATCTAATTGAGATACTGGAGGTACAATTGGACTTGTGACGATGAGAGTTTCAAAACTCACTGATCAGTTTTGTTGGAAGCTCATCAAAAAATTATGAATAGTAACACATAGGTAATGTTTTTAAAATGCTAGATTTTTTATGTTTTTTAGAGCTTTCAAGTTAAGGGTCTTGTTAAGGATATAGAGTATTGGTTGTATGATAAATTTCACAGTCAAACAATGTGATTTAGTGCTCTAATTTTGCAAATTATTCTTCGGTGAACAGTATTTTTACTTGTGTGAACAGTATGCGAACAATATTTTAGCTAGTGTGAATCGTGATTCCAGCTGATGTGAACAATGTTTTCAACATAAATAGTACCCCCATCAGTTGATCGAGCTGTCCAAATTTTGATTAAAAAAGTATATTTTGGGGTTGTCCAACCTGGAGCCTTATCCTATGAGTAAATGATTCTTTCTATGATTTACCCTATACTCTTCTTGAACTTGAAATGTATAATTGGTTTTATTTACAAGTTATTTATAGTGTTACATGCCTCTGAAATGGATTAAATTACTTGATTTATTTGCCAACTAGCCTTTTGTTCAAGAAGAATATGGTTTTGTATAATGATTTTAAAGCCATTAAACATGTGATTTTGCATAATTTTCTCAATAATATAGAAAGTGAATATTTTATGCACGTGGCATTGATTTGTAAAGTTATAAGATTGCGTTGAAAAAAGGGTATATATATGTGATGAACCCTGACTGAGAAGTTTATGACACATGAGCTATACTGAGACTAAAATTTTGTAATATACTGAAAGCTCTTATTGAAATGACATGAAATCCTATTAGAAATACTATTTGCTAACAGCAAGTGATGTTAGCCCTGGTGCACCTTGATACCTCAACTAGTAGGGGTGGTGCTAGCCTCGTATGACGGCCAACACATAGGATATGATATGTGAAGGAGGGTGAGATGCCTCATATTTGGGCGAGATGCAGACTATATGATATGTGATTTGCCCTCCCTTGTTTTATTCTTGGAAAATGCCCATATTAGAGTTCCTTCGCGTGTCCTATTGAATGGAGGTAGGGCAAACCTTAGCGAAGCTGTTGAGTTTAGGCAAATCCTACACCACCAAAGTATGGAAGGGCTTGTACTCTGATATGGTGGTGCTGATATAGGATCCTCCTAATGTTTTCATGAGAAATGTTTTGATGCATATCAATAATTGATTAATGATCATATTTTATCACATATGATTTTAGATATCTAAATGTGGTTTGAACTAAGAATATTTGAAATGCGAGTCCCATATGGATGTACCTCTAAACTGTAATTTTATATGTGATAAATGTATATATATATATATATATATATGAGTACATCCATATGTTGACCTCAAAAATCATAGGAGGTATTATCTGCTTACTAAGTTGTTAAACTCACTACACGATATCTATCTTCTTCTTTTTTTTCATATAAGAATACACAGTTTGGTCCTTTCCCTTTAGATAAGTGATCAGCTAGACGACATAATCTCTGGGAGAGGCTACCTTGTTTCCAGGGCTCTCAAATTTTTATTTTATTTGTACTTGTACTCTAGAGTATACTCTGAATGCCACAGGCAAGATCTCTGCTTTTGTTGTACTTTGATGTTTATATATTTGGTCTCTATATTGTGTATACATAGGAATACCTATCTGTAAAGGAGTGTATTGTACATGTTATGGGCATGACAAGTTGGTATTAGAGCAATAGGTTTCCCTGTGGCTATCGGAGCAAGAATTTTGTAGTAGGACTCTGAGTATGGGTATGTAACTGCAGACATATTTTATACTCACGGTGCTACTGTGGAATTCTATAGGGTGTCATCCTTTTCTTCCTTCTGAATCTTATCCTTAGGTATGTGATGTATAAGTATCAATGTTTATGTCCTAGATGGTGCCTCCTGAGTGTGGACTACTAGTTCAGCTTTTGAACTCGTTTTAATGAACAATGATAAAGAGAACCCTCTCAGGTGCAAAGAAAAAGAATTAGCTGAAAAAAAGAAGATTCCATCTAAACATAAAGGTAATGGCTTGTTTGGATGTCAATAAAGTTTGAATTGGTTGTTTGATTTGCTTATGTGAAACAATATAACGAATAGTTAATACAATATTGATAGTGGGTTATGATGTGATCGAGGTTGTTAACTCCAAAATAATGGTTTGTAATAAAGTGAGTGTTTTGGAAATAGATGTAAATCGCTTTTTGAATGTATGAGTTGAAACTTGCACATATAATTGGAATTTACAAGGTGTGGAGTGGATTGAATTTGAAAGCAGGGAATTTATGAAGATAATGCTTTTCAATGATAGATTTTGTTGATATAATGGATTTGAAGACAATTTAGTTTTCAATAATATTATGTACAAACATTATGAGAAAGGAAAGTTTTCTCATGGAAATTTAACATTTGAGGTATGTAAAATGGGTAATTCATGTGAAGGACTTTTGGATAGACATAAGTTTTTCATGATTGATTGTTAAGACATTGCATAAGCATGTTAAAGAATAAAGTCAAAATGGGTTGACCTTGTTTAAGTGTTTTTGAAGTATGTTCTAGCTAATATAGTATGAAGATGTAATCAGTAGCATAAAAGGTTAGTAAAGGAGTTGCAAGTAGTGAAAATTAGTGGAAGCATGTACCCATTAATTTAATTTCAGCTTTAGCAGCCTATAAGTTATTACAAAAATGGGTGTTAAGGATATTTAGCAGTGGTGAGAGATGTTGATATAAAGTATACAAATGTAGATCAGGTTCCAATAGTTAGGGAATTTCCTGATGTGTTCCTAAAAGAATTTCTTGGATTACTCCCAAAACAAGAAATATAATTTGATAGTGATTTATTTCCTGAAACCCAACTAGAATCTATATCCCTATATAGAATGATATCGATTAAACTTAAGGAATTAAAAAAAAATTGATTTGAGATATGAATATCATCAATTAAGGGTAAGGGAAAAGGATATTCTAAAAATAGCTTTCAAGACTCGGCATGAGCATTATGAGTTCTTAGTGATGTCATTTGGTTTGAAAAATGCCCCAGCTGCATTTATGGACTTTATGAATAGAATACTTAAGCCATTCTTGGATCAACTTTTTATTGTATTTATTGATGATATACTAGTATATTCCAAGTTCAAAGGATCATAAGCAACATTCGTGGATAGTTTTACAAATTTAAAGGGAACATCAGTATGTTAAGCATTCAAAATGTGAATTCGGGCTTACTTGTGTTACTTTCTTAGGGCATGTGGTTAACAAGGATATTATTCAAGTAGACCCTAAGAAAGTAAAAGCGGTATAATAATGGCCACGTCTTATTACAGCTACAGATGAAGATACAAGTCTAACTTGTGCTTTCCATGTTTATCTATCTTCCAATCTATTTGAGCCATAGTTGGATCAGGTACATGAACAAATACTTATAAAGCATCAATCAACTCCTCAGCATTTGAAGCTGAAATGAGAATTTCTTATGCTGAGTGTGAGATAAACCTTTGTTCCATAGCTTGATAAAGAAAAGACAACAAACCATCAAAGAAGTGATTAACATTTAACAAACCTATCGGTTTGTGATGCATATTCAGTTGTGCCCAAGAGACTATTTGGAAAATCTCCTCTAAATTACCCAAACCACCTGGTAAGGCAATGAAGGCATTAGCATTACTCATCATTCTAGCCATGCGCTCATGCATTGAAACTACCCTAAATTCTTCCCTAATTATTTTTCCTATGATGTTTGATGTAACTAGAGCTGTAGGAATAATATCTAGAACTTGACATCCTCTTATATGTGCAGTTGTAGACACACAACCCATTAACCCACGGTTACCTCCACCATAGACTAAATGAATTTTTCTCCTGGCCAGCACCATACCTAGATTTTGTGCTGCTTTCACATAATCTCCATCTTTTCTAGACTGGAACCATAAAAGACACAAATATTTCAAAACTGATGAAATTTGGTTTCTTCCATAATTGCATTCACCCTAACTTTGAGTATGAAGGTAAAGATACTAACGTATAAATTTATAGAACTTAGAGAAGGGCATACTTATGATAGCTATGCGAATAAGCCAGGCATAATTAGAACAGATATGTGAGTGATTGGTGGATATCAGCTAATTGAAAGTGAAAATTTCAAAAATGACAGCACGCATGTATAAGTACAATAGTTGTGCTTGTGGCTCATTTTAAGCACATAAAGAGAATAAGGTTAAGATATCACCAAAAATTTTCCTTTTCCTTAATGTCCTTGATGAAGCATTGATGTCTTGATTCTTGTAGGGAAGTTGTAGATGATAGGCGTCATTGTAAAAAAAGAGAGTGAAAATTCAAATTAGTTAATTGTTGAAAAGGGACAATCAAATGATTTATCTCGTTTTTCCAATGTTCTTACTAGTCGACTATCGGTATTATTAAGTCAACCAATTATTTTAGAAATTTTTAATTTGGACTGATTTATTTTACAGTTGATTGATTACATATGTTTTGAAGCAACCAACTGCATCCTACTAATTAACTATGTGTTCTTTGATTTTAACAAACTTTTATAAGCTCATAAATGCTTTTTTTTCATGTGCTATTCTTCTACCGAATAACAATAGCTTTGAATTAGATTTTGACACATATATTCAAAATTTGCAGCCACCGATTTTTACCGAAATAGCAACTAGGATTTTGTTTACAGCTTTTCAAGAATTATGACCACCGATTTTAATTCTCTTCAATGCTTTGTCCAAACTTTTGACTTTCTATTTTGGCACCGTTCTCTATTATGCTTTTTGTCCATTCTACTGCATCCTCCCTCATTAATGTTTGGCATTAAATGCAAAGTTCTTTTCACTCATTACAAGAAAAATTAATTTCTTTTCTTTGAAACTCAATTATTATGGTGTCCAAGTGGTTAATAGGTTAAAGTAATGGAGAATATTTTAAGAACCATATCCGAAAAAAAATGTAATGCAATTAAGGTATTTGTGTTAAAGGTTTATACCATACTAAGTTGAGTCTAGTATCTAGAATGTGAATAACGGTTGAGAAAGGAGATCTTAGAAGAAGTCATAAATTGTGAATATGGATAACCTCAAGGCAATAAGGATATACTAAGATATGAAAGAATTATATTAGCATCATGGTAAAAAGAAGATATAAGTAAAATATTTTTCGTTGTTTGATATGTCAGCAAGTATAAAAATTGAATATATTATTTCAGGAGAGCTATTCAAGAATCTTTAATATCTTAGTTATATTATATTATAGCTGATAGTAAATCTAAATGATGTGTTTACATATTATAAGTTATGCTTCAGATATCTTCATATAATTTTGGAGAAAGTTGAGAGGAATTATTTGTCCTTAGTTGAACTTGCCCATATCAGTAATTATCAAGCCAACATACAAATGACACCATTTGAGGTTTTACATGAAACATTGTAAGTCTCCTAATAGGTGAGTGAGTTAAGTAAAGTTAAACTTTTGGAATCTAATTTGGAATAACATGCAATAGATAGAATATGACTAACCTAAATTGATGATGCTAGTTTGGAGAGCATGCTTCAAGCATATGTTTTCGAGTTTGGTGGGAGATCTATTAGCAGAATTTGCCTATAATAAAGTGATATTGGATGACTTAAAGCCTTATGTAAGAGGTGTTACAAACTTTCTGTCAAATGATTCAGTGAGGTCAAACTTATTGTAAGATGTCGTTGATAAAGTGAAATTAATTAGGAAAAGAATGTAAGCAACTCAATACAGGCCAAAAGTATATCAGGACCGTGAATATTGAGCACTAGAAATTATAAGTTGATGACCAAATATTCTTGAAGAACTTATGGTTGAAGAAAATCCCTATGGTTAAGGTTATATGAAAAAATCACTAAAGTGAAGAGACTTCTTAGAAAGTAAAGATGATATTCAAAAGAGATATCCCCAATAGTTTGAGTAGTGAAGTTAATACCTATAATTTATGCCTTGACTTCATTCCCTACTTGTGATACGATGGTTTGAAGTTCCGGGACCAAATTTCTTAAGGGGGGAAGAATGTAATATCTTGTAGTTTTCAAATAATAATATTTTACTATAAACAAGTAGTTTTTTAAATGATTATACATGTTTTGCTGAAAGTAAATATACTTTTAATTAAAATTATTTTTTGTTTTGCTTATAATAATTATATTTGCCTCTAATAAATTTTTATTTTATTTTTAGAAATATTCTCTCCTTTATTATGCATAAAGATATTTTATTTTGTGATTTGTTTTATTAAAATTTTTATAAAAAAAGTCATGATTTAAGAGTGCAACTAAAGTTTTGCAATAATATGAATTTTTGAAAAATTTTGGTATACTTTAGGATGAAAAACGATATTTATATGTATATATATAAAAATATAATCCTAAATATTCAATTATTAAATAATAATAAGTAAAAACGCAGAACACAATAGAATTAGAAGAAGTAGAGAATGCTCGGGCAGTAGGAGGAACCCATTTTTTTTCGTTCTCTCTCTATGATTCTCTACCTTCTCTCTAGAATATCTCCTAATATATGCATCCAATTGAGATATCGGAGGTACCATTGGACTCGTGATGACAAAAGCTTCAAAATCCACCAATCAATTTTGTCGAAAGTTCGCCGGAAGCTCATCAGAAAATTATGAATAGTAATGCATAGGTAATGTTTCTAAAATGCTAGATTTTTTTTATGGTTTTTTGAGTTTTCAAGTTAGGGGTTTTGTTAAGGATATAGAGTATTGGTTGTATGATAAATTTTATCGTCAAACAATGTGATTTGGTGCCCTAATTTTGCACATTATTCTTCGGTGAATAGTAACTGTGAACAATATTTTTTCTTGCGTGAACAGTGTGCGAACAATGTTTTAACTTGTGTGAATAGTGATTCCAGCTGATGTGAACAATATTTTTGGCACGAACAATACCCTTCATCAGTTGACTGGTGTTGACCAAGCTACCATAGTCATTTTTTAGGGTTTTGGACCTTTCAGACTCGTTTTTTATGTTTATTTGATTAAATTGGGATTGGAAAAGTATATTTTGGGGCTATCCAACATGGAGCCTTACCTTGTGAGTAGATAATTCTTTCTATGACTTACCCTATACTCTTCTTGAACTTTAAATGTATAATTGGTTTTGTTTACAAGTTATTTATACTGTTACATGTCTCTGAAATGGATTAAATTACCTAATTTATTTGCTAACTAGCATATTGTTCAAGAAGAGTATAGTTTTGTATAATGATTTTAAAGCCATTAAACATGTGATTTTGCATACATTTCTCAACAGTATAGAAAGTGAATATTTTATGCACGTGGCATTGATTTGTAAAGCTATAAGATTGCCTTGGAAAAAAGGCATGTATATATGATGAACCTTGACTAGGAAGTTTATGACACATGCGCTATACTAAGAATGAAATTTTGTAATGTACAGAAAGATTTGATTGAAATGACCTGGAATCTTATTGAAAACATTGTTTGCTAATAGCAAGTGATGTTAGCCCTGATGCACTTTGATATCTCAGGTAGCAGGGGTGGTGCTACCCTCGTGTGACGATCAACACATGGGATATGATATGTGATGAAGAGTGGGATGCCTCCTATCTGGGCGAGACGTGGACTATATGATATGTGATTTGCCCTCCCTTTTTGTGTTCTTGGAAAATGTCCATATTAGAGTCCCTTCACATGTCTTCTTAAATGGTGGTAGGGCAAACCTTATATAAGATGATGAGTCTAGGTAAATCCTACACCACGAAAGTATGAAAGGGCTTGTACTCTGATATGGTGGTTCTGATATGAGATCCTCCTAACGTTTTCGTGAGAAATGTTTTGACATATATCAATATTTGATTAAGGATCATACTGTATCACATATAGTTTCAGATATTTGAATGTGGTTTGAACTGAGAATATTTGAAATGCGGGTCCCATATGGATGTACCTCTGAACAGTAATTTTCTATGTGATAAATTTATATATATATATATGAGTGCATCCATATGTTGACCTAAGAGGTCATAAGAGGTGTTATCTGCTCTCTAAGTTGTCAAATTCAGTACACGATATCTACATTTTTTTTTCATATAAGAATACAGAGTTTGGTCCTTCCTCTTTAGAGAGGTGATCAGTTAGACGACATAATCTCTGGGTAAGCCTACCTTGTTTCCAAGGCTCACAGATTTTGATTTTATTTGTACTTGTACTATAGAGTGTGCTCTGAACAACATAGGCAGGATCCCTGCTTTTGCTGTACGTTGATGTTTACAGACTTGGTCTATATATTGTGTATACATAAGAATACCTATCTGTAAAGGAGTGTATTATACATGTTATAAAATATATATGTTCGTAAAATATATGTTTCACATGCCCTAAAATTAGGGGTGTGACATAAATAGACTAAGTGCAATAACTAAATGGTGTGTACTATCGTAATTACACCCAAATTGATACCTTACCTCTCAACTATCCTGTAGTAGTGGGAGTAAGGGTCAATTCCACAAAGACTGAAATTACCTTATGTGTCTAACAAAGGGGCATTTGATAAAAACAAACTAAACACTAATGAAATTAATTAAGAGAGTAATTAATAAGAGAGGCGTTGGTTTCGGTTGATATCTACCATCAAGGGATTGCATTGATTATTAACAATATAATCAATCTTAATTTGAATATATATCATTGGGAATCTAACCCTATTCTTCCTTAAGTCTCGTAATTGATGACAATTGCCTCAATTAACCCTAATTAACAAACAATCCTTTAGCATATCAGTATAACATAATTTATTAACCGCATAAAGAACTAGAGAAACTGATAGAGTTAAACAAATATAGACACATCGGCTATATTTAATTCAGTCAGTTATTCATTATAGGTGTAACAATTTATAATTCAAAATCCTTAAACCTATTTGTCTCACGAATATAGTGATGAAAACTTTGTTCAAAACATAATTTAGCAGTAGATTAAGACAGATAATATACTAGTAGGCCTCCTAGCAATCATATGAATAATCATTGAAAAGAGAAGAGTAAATGAATAATTAATACCTAATTAAGATTGAACTAATAAAATTAATTGCAAAACTCACAATGCATAAAGATCTATTAAAGTTTCAATCTTCCTCTAACAACTAAAAGTAAATTAGCTATACAGGGTTATAAGAAAATCTAAAAAAAATTGAAGAAGGTAATTAAGAGCTTAATTGATACATGATGCTTCCTTTCTTCCATTTTTTATAGATTGCCTTCTCCTAATTGAAGTAAAACTATTTCTAGGTCAAAACCCAGCCCATAAGGCTTCAATTGGAGCCAAAAGACCGAAAAATCGTGATATCAGCATTCTAGTGCGGCAATGAGTGTCACGGTGCTACAAATTCTACATAACATGGCACTGCGATGCTTGAACTAGCACCGCAGTGCTTCAGAAATCTTGCCACAAGGCGCCTCAGAGCTCTAGATACATACTGATGTGACACCCAAAAACTTCCAAATTCTGCTCAATTTCCAAACATGAAAGTTGTAGTTCTATGTCTCTTCTTTCCAAATCTGCTGGAATCACCTCAATCAGAGTTCAAATGAGAGAGATATGCTTAAATTAGTCATGAAGGGTCAAAAATCAGCATTTTTCAATATTTTCTCTCTATTTTCCTCTTCTTTTCTTCTTTATTATTTCTAAAACACAAAACTCAATTAATTCCTATTTATATTCTACTTAAATGAAACAAAAAGTAAGCTAAGAGGTATTAAATTTATGCTTAATTATAAACACATCAAATACCCCCACAATCAACCTTTTGCTTGTCCTCAAGCAAAATAGTCCCCAATGACAAAAAACACAAATCAATATATGTAATGAGTGTTAGGCTTACCAAACATTTGCCTTATAACATGAAAATATGTTCAAGAAAATTTTTGAAAGCTCATAACCATGCACAAGATTAAACGAAGCGTAATCCATTATTTTATTTTCTTGAATCCCGAGTGTGTGTATATTTTTGGGTTAATAAAATTTCTTTTACCCAGATGAGTTTATATATCCAAAATTTTGGTCGTGAATCTTTAATTAGTTTAGGATTTCCATAGGCTTATTTTTCATGTCACTTTCCACTAATGTAGGCCAAAACTACCTCTAGGATCAATAGGGCTTTATTTAGCTTGTAATGTGGTTAGGGTATAAGGTATGATAAAGGATACAAATTTAGGCTTAATCACCCAACACCACATTATTGATCTCTTGAGCTTTTTTCAAGTTTGGGGGGAATTTTTCCACTACACTCATTTTCTTGCTTCAATTGAATTTAATTCATTCTCTTCCTTGGTTCTCTATTTCTTTTCTTTCACCCACATAATACGCTTTTATATTCTTTGGATTTTTCTTTTCTTTCTCTTTCATATTTCTTTTCTTTCATTTCCTCCTTCCTTCCACCCTTTTGTCAATAAAGCTCTACAAAACAAGTATTCAGCAAAATAATCATAGAGTGAGTGAATAGGGTTTAAAATAAGGATATTCATACAAAAATTGGCTTTTGGCTCTTTTGTGGTTTTTTAGAAGAAAAAGTTCATTAAGCTCAAAATAGAGGAATTAAGGATATTTCATTGCTTAGGTTAAACTTGAAAGGCTCAATCTATCAAATAATACCTAAATCATCTTCTAAATAATAGTAATAGCCTAGGATTTCACCTTAAACAACATTCAAATAAGTTTTAGAATCCTATTGAGATCATGAAATATTTTTGAATTATATAAACCTTCTCTAAGTAAAAAAATAAATAAATGCCTGAAGTTAACAATGTGTCAAGATTCTAAAATAAAAAGTAATAAATCACAAAAGGGTTAAAATTGCACACAATCATGAATTTTCTACATTTTTCAAGAGCTAAAGAAAATTTGAATAGTCATATCCTTGGCTATTGGTTGTTGATAAAGGGGAATTTTGAGTGTTTATAGGTCATATTTTGTCCCCTAATTTATAGTAACTGTTGGATATTTCTATGCTATTGGCTATATTTTGTTCTGGGTACTGCTGTGGTTCATTTTGTGATTGCAGGAGAGCAAAAGAAGTCAAGAAGCAAGGAAAAAAAATCATGTAAAGACCCTAAAAGACCTGAGATATGCTAAGGAGGAAGCAAGGAGGATGCACGTCAAAAATCATGAAGAAAGGAGCAGGGCAGCATGCAGCACGGCCTGGCCGTGCTTGGTGGCCTGCAACACGGCCGTGCTGCGGGTCTGCGAGCTCCATGTTTTTTAGGGTTTTGGCTGCCGAAATTGATGTATAACCTAGGGGATGCGCAGCTGAGATAGGGGAGACCGTAGGAGACACTTGGGAATCACTTTCTAGGCTTCGAAAACACATTTAGACTAGGTTTTTACATATATCATTGATATTTTGATGTTCTAGAGTAGATTTTATTGCATTTGAAGGTTGTAATTCGTCTGAACTTTGCTCCATACCAGGTTATATCTTTCTACTTCAGTTCTTTATCTCTTCTTCTACCTCCATTCATTCTCTTGAGATTGTATCGAACTATCATAGTTAATTTAATGATTATGAACTTGGCGTCTGATTCTATGATGTGTGAGTAGTTTCTATCTAGGGTTTTGGTAAACCCCAATTATGATACAATGATACTAGGTCTATGATTTGAATTATGGAACCCTAATTGTAATTGGGACTAGATTATTATGGATTAACTATTGTTTGCTTGAATTAGTTGATGGAATGCCTGATCACCAATCTATCACATACTAGGTTTTCAATCGATGAACTGATAGGTGAAGATTAAAACCGGAATCCAATAGTTAATTAGGGTTGTCTTAATCACGAAAGTAGTTTAAGATACTCTAGGCTTGAATCAATTAATGGGAACGAGAAAACCGATTAGTTGCTTTCTATGGTTGGCATAAAGCTTATTGGACCTAGGTTGACTAAGAAACACGAAAGTAGGTAATTTGATTAACCTAAGTATGATTGGTAATGCTTGAAAGAGATTACTAATTAGTTTAGGCTGAACCATCCCCGATAATCTAGACATTTGTAATTAGGGGTAAATATTAGTTGTTGAGTATCACAAGCGTGGTGAACCCTAACCCTAGGCTTAGTTTAATTGGTTATTTTAACTTGTTTCATTGCGAAATTTGCCCATCGACTCATATCGATTTAGATAGCACTTTTTGTGAGATTCTGGTAATTGGCATTGTTCCCTGTGGGACACGACCCGTACTTGCCAGACTAGCTACAGCTACGCCGCGCACTTGCGGTATAGAGTAAAACATACGTAACAAGTTTTTGGCGCCGTTGCCGGGGAACAAAGCCAATATTAGATACTTTACAAAATAGCTAGACTAGATCAATCTCATTTTACTTTTCTTCTTTATTTTTTTGCACAATTTTCATTTGCTGAATTTGCTTCTTTTCTTCCTTCATAGGCGTGTTTCTCTTGTATGCGAAGAAACCGTGGGTTCATTGCTGAGTTTGACCTAGAAATTGAACGCACCCTACAAAGAATAAGAAAAAGTAAGCAGCAAGAGAATTCTGCAGCTATTATGGGGGAAAGAGATAACTGGTCACTGAAGGACTTCACAGCCCCGAACACACATGGCCTGAACCCCAGCATAGTCAGGCCAGTGGTAGAAGCAATTAATTTTGAGCTGAAGCCATCTCTCTTGCAGATGGTTCAGCAGAATCAGTTTGGAGGGTCACCTACTAAAGGCCCAAATTTACATCTCTCAATGTTCTTGGAGTACTACGACACCTTGAAGTTGAATAGGGTCTCCTCAGATGCTATCAGGTTAAGATTATTCCCTTTCTCATTAAGGGATAAGGCACGAGCTTGGCTGCACTCTCTCCCATCGGGGTCCATCACCACTTGGCAGCAGCTTTCTCAAGCTTTCCTGGCCAAGTATTTCCCGCCAAGTAAGACAGCCCATTTGAGGAACCAGATTACTACATTTACTCAGAGGGATGGAGAATCCTTATATGAGGCATGGGAGAGATTCAAGGAGCTCCTCAGGGTATGCCCACATCATGGGCTAGAAAAATGGTTGATAGTCCATACATTCTACAATGGACTAGTTTACAACACTCAGATGTCTGTGGATGCTGCAGCTGGAGGAGCACTGATGAACAAGACGGTTGATGAAGCCTATGAGTTGATTGAAGACATGGCTCAGAACCACTACTCCTGGTCTAGTGGGAGGCAGACCAGAAAGCCGGCAGGTATGTATGAAGTAGATGCTTTTAATCATCTAACTTCTAAGGTTGATGCTTTATTCCAGAAACTGGATAAACCGAGCATCAATGCTGTTGCATCACCTTCTTCTTCTGTATCCTGTGAGATTTGTGGAGGTGTAGGGCATTCAGCCAATGAATGTCATCTTGGTAGTTCTATAGTTCAGGATTGTGAGTAGGTCAATTTTGTGAACAATCAGAGGAACAACCCGTACAGCAATACCTACAATCCTGGCTGGAGAAACCACCCTAACTTGTCATATAAGCCGAATGCTGGTCAGCAGCCCCAGAATAACTTCAAACAACCTCCAGGCTTCCAGAATCCAAGGCCATACAATCCTCCTCAACCAAAGTCAAATCTGGAGGCTCTAATGGAGAATTTCATCTCCACACAGAGTAAGCAGAATGAGGAGTTTAGAGCTCAGAATCACAATATGAATGAAGCAATTAAAGATCTGGCTTCTAAAGTAGATTCACTTGCTACCCATAACAAGATGTTAGAGACCCAGATAGCGCAGCAAGCGAGCTCTTCAACCAAAAATTTTGGTAAGTTCCCTGGTCAACCTGAGAACCCTAGAGAATATTGTAAAGCTATCGCCTTGAGAAGTGGTAAACAATTGGTTGAACCAGTGGAAAATGAGGATGAAAAAGAAGTTGAGAAAAGGGATGTGCCTGAGCCAGTGAATGAAGAAGAAGAACCAGTTAGTGGAAGGAAGGAAATTAATGAGCTTGACTATGTGGCTCCTAAACCGTATATGCCACCAGCTCCTTTCCCCTAGAGACTAGCCAAGGCTAAGTTAGAAAGACAATATGGAAAGTTTCTGGATGTGATGAAAAAGTTGCACATCAACATTCCATTCTTGGAAGCAGTAACTCAAATGCCTTCATACGCTAAATTTCTGAAGGAAATCCTCTCTAATAAGAGAAAGATTGAGGAATATGCCACTGTGGCATTGACGAAAGAGTGCAGTGCCTTGATTTAGAACAAAGCCTCCTAAACTCAAGGATCCTGGGAGTTTCTCAATACCTTGTTCCATTAGAGATGTGCAGATCACTAAAGCCTTATGTGATCTAAGAGCAAGCGTAAGCCTTATGCTATTATCCATTTGCAAGAAGCTCCAGATGGGAGATCTGAAACCTACCACTATTTCTCTACAGTTAGCGGACCGATCCGTTACTCACCCGGTAGGTATATTAGAGGATGTACCTCTAAAGGTAGGTAAGTTTTTCATACCTAATGACTTTGTGGTATTAGAGATGGAGGAAGATAGCCAAATCCCCATCATTTGAGAAGACCTTTCCTAGCCACTGCTGGTGCCGTTATTAATGTTAAAGATGGAAGGCTTTCCCTGAATGTAGGGGATGAGAAGATTGAATTTAATCTTAATGATGCTATGAAATGTCCATCCTTAGGTGATACTTGTTGCATGATTGATATGATTGAACAAAATATTGTTGATAATGCAATGAGTTTGTGCCCTACTGATCCACTTGAGCTTTGCCTTTTGGATAGTTCTGTTTCTTGTGCTGAGCAGGTAGAAGCTGATGCCTACATTAGATTGCTTGATGAAAGCCCTAAGCTCACCTTAGAAATAAAAATTGAAAAGCTGGAACAGGACCACAACCACAAATCAGCTGATTTAGAGGAAGGCAAAACACCTAAGGTAGAATTAAAACCTCTTCCCTCTACTCTCAGGTATGAATTTCTAGACCCTAACTCTTCATATCCAGTCATAGTGAATGCTGATCTGAATACTGAGGAAACTGGTAAATTGCTTGATGTACTTAGAAAATTTTAGAAGGTGATTGGGTATAGCTTAGATGATATAAAAGGGATTAGTCCATCTATCTGTATGCATCGTATAAGTGTTGATAATGAACATAAACCTTCCAGGGAACATCAGAGGAGACTCAATCCTAACATGAAAGAGGTAGTCAAGAAAGAAATACTCAAATTACTTGATGCAGGTATTATCTATCCTATCTCGGATAGTGAATGGGTAAGTCCTGTCCATGTGGTTCCTAAAAAGGGAGGTATGACTGTTGTTAGAAATGTTAATGATGAATTAATCCCTACTAGAGCTGTTATGGGTTGCCGCGTGTGTATTGACTATAGAAAATTAAATAAGGCCACCCGTAAGGATCACTTCCCTTTGCCTTTTATTGATTAGTTATTGGAAAGGTTGGCTAAACATTCGCACTTCTGTTATCTGGATGGATACTCAGGATTATTTCAGATTCCTATCCATCCAGACGACCAGGAGAAAACTACGTTCACATGTCCCTATGGCACCTTTGCATATAGAAGGATGCCATTCGGATTGTGTAACGCACCAGCCACCTTCCAGAGATGTATGGTGGCTATTTTCTCTGATTTTATAGAGGAAATAATGGAAGTATTTATGGATGACTTTTCAGTCTATGGTACCTTATTTGATGACTGTTTGAAAATTTTGACGCAGGTACTTAAGAGATGTGAGGAAGTCAATCTGGTCTTGAATTGGGAGAAATGCCACTTTATGGTGAGAGAAGGAATAGTTCTGGGACACTTGGTGTCTGAAAGGGGAATAGAGGTGGATAAGGCAAAGATAGAGGCGATTCAGACTATGCCGCCGCCATCAAATGTTAAGAAAGTGAGAAGTTTCCTTGGGCATGCGGGCTTTTACAGGAGATTCATCCAAGACTTCTCAAAAATCTCTAAACCCTTGACTAATTTACTTGTTAAAGATGTCCCATTTGAATTTGATAATGAATGCTTGCGTTCTTTTTGTAGGTTGAAGGAGGTGCTTATATTTGTACCCATCATCCAACCTCCTGATTGGAGCCTTCCCTTCGAAATAATGTGCGACGCAAGTGACTATGCTGTGGGAGCTGTACTTGGGCAAAGGATGGACAAAAAGCCCTATGTCATCTACTATGCTAGTAAGACACTAGAAGAAGCTCAAGTCAACTACTCTACCACTGAATAGGAGCTCTTAGCAGTAGTATTCGCAATTGATAAATTCAGACAATATCTGCTGGGATCAGAACTCGTAGTGTACACAGATCATGTTGCCATCAGATACCTGTTAAGTAAGAAGGATGCTAAACCAAGACTGATCAGATGGATCCTCTTACTACAGGAGTTTGATCTTGTAATCAGAGATAAGAAAGGGACAGAGAATGTGGTTGCAGACCACCTTTCAAGGCTCAGGCAAGATTTGAAGAGAGATGACAAAGATAATTTGCCTATTGATGATTCCTTTCCTGATGATCAACTCCTGATGGTCACTTATGCTGACGCTGCTTGGTATGCAGACTTGGTGAACTTTCTTGCATGCAAAATACTCCCTGAGGGATTGAGCTATCATCAGAAAAAGAAATTCTTCTCTGACATTAAGTCCTACCATTGGGATGATCCATGCTTATACAAGTGGTGTGCAGATGGCATATTCCGAAGGTGTATTCCAGTGGAAGAAGTTTACAGTGTTATATACCATTGCCATAGTTCACCTTGTGGAGGCCATACCAGCATCTCTAAGACTTCAGCTAAAATTCTTCAAGCTGGTTTATATTGGCCCACGCTTTTCAAGGATGTGCACACTTTTGTTAAAGCGTGTGACCGGTGCCAAAGAGTTGGCAACATATCTAGAAGGAATGAGATGCCTCTGAACAACATTTTAGAAGTTAAGATATTTGACGTTTGGGGCATTGACTTTATGGGTCCATTTCCTTCTTCATGTGGGAACAAATACATTCTAGTGGCTGTGGACTATGTTTCTAAGTGGGTTGAAGTAGTAGCATCCCCCACCAATGATGCCAGAGTGGTTTCCAAACTCTTTAAGAGGGTAATTTTCCCGAGATTTGGAGTGCCCCGAGCCGTGATAAGCGATGGAGGTTCTCACTTCACTGAGCAACAATTCCAAAATCTTTTGAAGAAGTATGGAGTCACCCACAAAATGGCTCTAGCCTACCATCCTCAAACTAGTGGGCAAGTAGAGATATCAAATAGAGAGATCAAAGCTATATTGGAGAAGACCGTCTCGAAGGCTAGGAAGGATTGGTCTTTAAAACTCGATGACGCATTATGGGCCTACAGGACTGCCTATAAGACACCGATAGGGACCACACCCTTTTGGTTAATATATGGGAAACCCTGTCATTTGCCGGTAGAGCTAGAGCACAAGGCGTATTGGGCAGTCAAAATAATTAATTGTAACCTGTCAACTACTGGGAAGAGGAGATGTCTACAACTAAATGAGCTAGATGAGTTGAGGCTTAATGCTTATAACAATGCCAAGTTATACAAGGAAAGAACAAAAAGATGGCATGATAAGCACATCCTTAGACGCCAATTTCAAGTAGGAGATTGGGTCTTGCTGTTTAATTCAAGGTTGAAACTCTTTCCCGGGAAACTTCGTTCTCGATGGTCCGGTCCATTCCAAGTGACTCAAGTCCGGTCCATTCCGAGTGACTCAAGTCTTTCCTTATGGAGCAGTGGAGGTGTGGAGTGAATCCACTGGATCTTTCAAAGTCAACGGGCAACGTCTCAAGCATTTTGTGACGGGACAACCAGTTGAAAAGGGAGCCACCCAATCTCTCTTAGAGCCCCCCTAATCCATTGAAGAATAAAGGAGTCGAGCTAATGACTTTAAACAAGCGCTTAGTGGGAGGCAACCCACATTCTGACTTCTAGAGTTTTCTTTTGTTTGAAATCTTGATTTAAGTTTTGGTTTCCATTTTAGAATATTAGGTTGAAGTTTGTTGAATGTTTTCCTTGATTTCCAGGTTCTTTACGATGTTTCCAAGTGGTCTAAAAGAGCTAGAAGCAAAGGTGCTTGCAGTGGATCCAAAGAAGAGGCAAAAACTGAAGAATAGAGTATTTCCAGCCAACAACACGGGCAGGCCGTGTCCCAGGACACGGCCGTGCCCAAAAAAAAAAATTTTGTGCAGCATTCCCGCCTGGAACACGGGCACCTTGTGTCCCAGGACACGGGCGTGCCCCTGATTCTGATTCAAAAAGAAATGCTGCAGCTGGCTAGCCCGAAGCACAGTCGTGCTGCGGGCGAGGCCATTTTTTTTTTTAAAAAAATTTCCCCCTCATTTGCCCGTGCTTCCCCCAACCCTAGTCGTGTCTCCCCCTTTCTTCTACCCTGATCCACTTTGGCCAAACCCCACCCCCATTTCTCTTTTCCCCTTTCCCCATCTGAACCCTTGTTTACCTCCATTCCCCCCTTCTTGCATTTTCGAAACAACCTCCCCTGTTTTCCCATACCCACGACTACCACTACCCCACCCCCTTTTTCTCCCTTCGACTTCCCCTCCCTGAAACCGAGCCCTAGCCTTCGTTCATCCCTTTCTTCCTCCTCCCTTACCCATTCGGTCTCACCCACTCTCCCATCTTTCCTCACCATTCTCCCTCACTTGTCTACTCTCCCACTCATAATAGTATTTCCACCACCCATTGCTGTGTTATTGACTTCATCATTTTGCTGCATCAGGTAATTTCTATTTCTAGCTTTGTTTTACTTTTCTGATTGAGCTTGCTAGTTGTTGTTTCTACTGGTTTATGCATCTGAATAGGAATAGTTTATGCCATGTCTTACATTGTTTTGCTATTCCGTTTATGAGTTTCCCATTGCTGAATTACTACATTGAATTCTTGCTGGATGGTATATATGCATAAGGCCTTTCTCTAACTCGCTGATTGCATTTCGAAACCACACTCTGCCTGCTTAGAGCTCACCCTTCTGACTCTATACTTTGATAGTTTAGAAAATTTTAGCAGAGATTGGTCACTTCATTCTTGAATTTTTAGGTTGATTGGTAGCTTGAATTGCATTGGACTTTTAATTCTTGGAATTTCTACCAGAAATTTGGATGCATGTGTGCTTGAATTACTGAATTCCACATTGGAAAATATTTTTGGTTAGGTAGCTAATCTTTTATCATTTTTTTGCATAGGACCTTCTGTTTATTTGGACATGTGTGTTTGAACCTAAATAGATTGGATTAGCTTACTTTAATTCTGCTGTTTGTGGTGTTCCCACTCCCCACTTACCAATTGCTTTGGCATCCTCTGCTTTTCATTATTTCTATAACTATGGGTCCCAAAAGAAACCGAACAGGGCCATCTTCCTCACAGTCCCATCAAACCCGTAGAGGACGTAACCAACCACCACCCCAACTCCCTCATCAGATCAATGAGTATTGTATTATGTTCGTTGACGACAGTCAACAGACACGATACGATACTCTTGTTAGACGGGGAATGCTGAGTACCCGGTATATGGATGAGGTTTGTTTGGAGCGGCTTGGCCTTTTAAATGACGTCCAATACTTGATTGATAGGATTGGATGGAACACCTTTATATCCCTAAAATACCCAGCCTATCCTAGACCCACCTTGGAGTTCTTTAGCTCCATTAACATAGTCTTGTTTCGGGGCCCCAACGTCCATCAGGGCCAAGTAAACTTCAGGCTATTTAACCGTACCTTTAATCTTACATTAGCTGAATTTAATGCACTGTTTAGCTTACCCCCAGGAGGTACTAGAACGGTACCCTCCAGTTTTCTTTCAAACATATTTTGGCATTCAATTGCCATAGACAGGCAATACAGTGCATCGAGTTCAAAAGCCTCTTTCATTTGCAACCCCACCTTCCGATATTTACAAAGACTTATGGCCCATACTATTTTTGGTAGGGCTGAGAGTGATGGGGTAGCAAATCAAAGAGAGCTTTATTTCATACACTATATGATTCATGGTACAAAGGCAGATACTGGAGCCTTCATGACTCATCAGATGTCTAGGATAGGTGGGGCAATAAATGGAAAAGTTGTAATGGGAGGATTGGTTACTGCTGTGGCTAGAGGATTAGGGTTTGAGGCTAATTTGTAGGGAATGCAACCAATAATTGGCAGTAACAGGATTGATTTGGAATCCTGTTTAAATATGAAATTAGTTGTCAAGAAAGACGCCGAATACTGGTTGTATTTCCGCGGTCATACACTTTTCTGCCTCCCCAACCCTGCTAGAACCGTAGTGACCAACCAAGCGAATTGGACCTATCCCATTGAGGAGGATAGTGAGGGTGATGAGATTCCTCCAGAGGAGGACGAGTACCCCATGGAGCCATTGCTAGCTCTTCCACCCCCACCCTGCCCCCATCACACTGCCAGTGCAGGTGCATCATCAGCTCCCTCCGAGGATCTGAATTCCATATCCTCCCGGCTCACTCGCATTGAAGCCAAGCAGCTTTCACAAAGAGCCATCCTGCATGCCATGCAGACCGAGCAACATTCCCACAGCACAACCCTGCATACAATGCAAGAATCCATCCAAAGCATGCAGGGTATGATGCAAGCAAGGTGTAACAACCTCTTTTTTTTTTCCTTTATTATTATACAATATTGAGTTCACATACATGTCATTAATCAAAACAGACGTATAACATATCAAACACATAGATATTTACATCTTGTTTATTTTGGTTGACCAATTCCGAAGATACAGGTGCGGGTGGTTGCACCTTCACCGGGATCTGAGCCAACTCGACCACAAACATCTTATTTGATTCTGAAATTTGCCCAACATAAAGGAACTCGATCCAATGTGCACTAAAAGCCAGAGCCTTAGAAACAAAAGCTGCATAAATAATTTTCTGAACATGATATGGAAATATAGTGAGAATTAAATCCCAGTAAGTTCAACAATAAATTATCATCAGTAAAGCTCATCACGTCATGTTCAGCTGTATAAACTACAGAAAATATCTTTGGTCACATGAATGCATTATATCTATGCACATAAGAATCATACTGTAATGATATGTATGATATGATTAACTATTTTCAAAATATCATATGATGGCCATCAACTTATTCTCATTTCAAGCTACCCCGGTCAAGGTGAGTATCCTCTACTCTCCGGTACGGGTTTTTCTCGCTCCGTCTGACATGGCCCACTTTCTCTTTCTTTTCTCATTATCATGATCATAACCATTGGTAGGGCGTCCCCTACTGGTGCACCACACGGATTGCCATGTGACCGTGCTCATTTCTTTTCTTTTCACAATGTTAGCCAAAAATATGCTTTCAATAACAAGTATGTTCATCAAAATATAACTATTACCATAAATAATTGGTAATCATGCCATGAACATAACCATTTCAAATATCACTTTATAAAATATTTCCATGTCAAAATTTCACACTTAAGATGGTAAGAAGTTCATACAATGGCAATGACTATGGCTATACTAGTCATTTATTAAGATTCATCTTTTTTTTTAAATACTAATTTTATTTCTTTATTTTCTTGATGCAGGTTTTCATCCTATCTAACCTTCTCTTACTAATCAGAGCATAACTCCCTCAATTTAACTCTGATGTAAGAGATCTTGGTGTCCATTTCAAGATAAAAAAATTATCTAAAACTATTATGTTGAACATTGTAACGAAAAATTAAGAAAAGAAGGTGATATTACTCCCTCAAAGTACAGAATAGTTCCTCTCGGATAGGTTCTGACCTTTACTGACTAATTAGACCATATCTCCCAAATTGGAACTCCAAATTGAGTTATTCCAGTTGGTAAAAATCCATGAGCCATATATCTATAATTTTTATGTTGGCTCGCTATTTTAATTCCTTACAGAATATTCCCAGAAATTCAAAAACTAAAGCATTAATAACATACTCTTTCCTGAATAAACATTTTCTGACCTCTGCTTACTAATCGGATCATATCTACCTCATATGAACTCCAAATTGCATAATTCCAGTGGGTATATTTCCATGAGACATAGATATATAACTTTAATGTTAACCATTTATTTTAATTCCATACAGATAATTCCCAGAAATTAAAATACAAAAGCTGTCCTAACATAATCTTCCCTGATGAACCATTTTCTAACCTTGGCTTACTAATCGGACCATATCTACCACATGTGGACTCCAAATTGAATGATTCCAGTGGCTAAAAATCGATGACACACATATCTTTAATTCCTATGTTAACCATTTATTTTAATTCCCTACCAATAATTCCCCGAAATTAAATTACCGAAGCTATCCTAACATATTCTTCCCTGATGATTCATTTTCTGACCTTTGACTACTAATCAGACCATAGCTACCTCATAGGACTCCAAATGGAATGATTCCAGTGTGTAAAAATTTGTGACACATATATCTTTAATTCTTATGTTAACCATTTATTTTAATTCCTTATAGATTGTTCCCATAAATTAAAATACCGAAGCTTAAAATTCTGTCAACCATAGCCATACCCATGCAGAACTATCTACACCAACCTAAGTATTCAAACATACATCACATGCAAGATCAATATGTAACATGATATAGCAACATCCATGACCAATCATCAAAGTTTTAAGATCAAAATCTCATAAATATTATGAGTTTCAAAGGTTTTCTTCAAAAAGAAATATTGTTAAACTTACCTGGAGCACTTAGTCCTCTAGACTTCTCCTTCCTCTCCTTTCCTCACACTACCTTGCTTCTATTTTTGCTCTCCCTCACTTGGACGAAATTTTAATGTTGTAAGGGTGGGTTTTCTTATATAGACCACCAAATAATTCACCTTTCATGATCATGGGTCTACCTTATCACAATTAGGATACACTTTGTTGAATTTTTGGAAAACAAACAACTTATGTTCTTGTCTTCCTCTTCCTTAGTCAAGATATGCATAGAAAAAGGAGATTTGTATTTTGAAAATTATGATGATATGTTCTTAAGATATGGGGCAAGATCCCTTTGATTTAGGGATTCATTTCCTTTTTCTTTTGTCTTAATCAAGTATGATAGATTTGCCTTTTTAAGTGGAAAATTTCTAGCCCTTGAATTTTCCTTACTTAACTAAAATTATTTGTGTAGGATAATGATGTTTTGTCATAATGCTATGTATTATTACCCACTTGCTAAAGTTATGAATGTAGGATATAGATATTTTTGTCCTAAAGCCTTGTATTATTATGCCACTTGCCAAAATGATGAATGTAGAATCACACCACTTGCTAAATTTTTGTCTTAATGCCATGTCACTTAATCTTGATTACACCAATATTTCATCACTTTAATTTTATTTTTATTTTTATTTTTCCTCTTGGGTTTGGGCTCATTCTTGCCCATTTTCCTTACTTTGGTTAAAATTCTACCTTTCATAATGGGCTTGGTCACATTTTCATGATTTTTGGGCTACCGGTCCAATTTCTATATCGTAGTCCAAGTCTATGTTTTATTTCTTCCTTGGGCTATCCTATTGGCTTGCTAAAAATTTATGTGAAGTAGAAAAACTCTATATGAAAGTGTCTATAGGTTAAAGCCCAATTACGGGTGGAGATACTAAACTTAGTAACTTTTGCTCTTAAATTAAGAAAAATTACCATAATCCGATCTTCTTGAAATTTTAAGACCTTTACTTACTTCACAAAAATTTATCTTTCTTTACCTAAGAATTTCACCTTTCTTTAACATGTTTATTTCTAATATTTCCTCTTAGGTTTTCTTTCTTTTCCTATTCCATTAATATTAGAACATTTCTATGCATATATGTAAGGTGAAGAATTTCTAAGGAAAATATCTAAAAAATTACGGGATGTTACACAAGGTACAATTGGCACTTGGGCCAAAACCCACCTCCACCACCACCGGACGACCAGTGACTACGTAAGTACTTTAATCCCTCTTATCATAGTTATGACACTGAGGACATCGTCTGGTTCAAGCATGGGGGGGTGTACTTCCGTACCTGAGTTTACTTGTATATATTGTTCATACTGCATTCCCTTTGTCCTGCTGCAATATCACATAGTTACTACTCCTAAGATAGACTGGTGTAGTATAAGTTGATTTTAACTCAAGAACATGTGATGCACAATAGGGTATGAAATAGGTAGCTATTACTTCAGTCTCTCTTTTCTAGCATTAAACCTCTAATACTTCAAAAAATAAATAAATAAATAAATATCTCTCTATTGTGCTGTAAATTGTATGATTGGGCTGATTTTTCACACAATGAGGGTGTGAAGGTAGGGAGAGGTGAAAAATGAGGGTATGTGAAACCCAAAAAGTTTTCACTGTGAGTACCTCCTTCAAGGCACTAAAAAGACCTTAGTATGAGTACCTAGATGCCTTTACCCTAGTGAGATGGAGCATAAAATGCACTCACAACATATTTTTAAAAAAAAAAGAGAAAGAAAAGAGACAAGAGAAGAAGAAAAATAGAAATAAGGGTAAAGCAACATAGGGAGATCTAAAGGATGAGGTAGCCTACTTGAGTGTTTGAAAATCAATCTGATACATACAACTACTAGTCACAATCGAAAAAGATTTTTAGTAGAAGAATTTCTAGTTTGATCTTAGAAGCATAGAGACATTTTGATTACTGTTTATTTCATATCTCTATTGTGTGCACATGGATTGAGTGAAAAAGTTATCTATACTGCATTTTTCTATCTTGTGGAATCTGATTGCATCCTTCTTCCCTTTCCTTCTGTTATGGCAAGTCATTTGCTTGAGGACAAGCAAAAGCTTAAGCATGGGGGAGTTGATAAAGGGGAATTTTGAGTGTTTATAGGTCATATTTTGTCCCCTAATTTATAGTAACTGTTGGATATTTCTATGCTATTGGCTATATTTTGTTCTGGGTACTGCTGTGGTTCATTTTGTGATTGCAGGAGAGCAAAAAAAGTCAAGAAGCAAGGAAAAACAATCATGTAAAGACCCTAAAAGACCTGGGATATGCTAAGGAGGAAGCAAGGAGGCTGCACGTCAAAAATCATGAAGAAAGGAGCAGGGCAGCATGCAGCACGGCCGTGCTGCGGGTCTACGAGCTCCGTGTTTTTTAGGGTTTTGGCCGCCGAAATTGATGTATAAGCTAGGGGATGCGCAGCTGAGATAGGGGAGACTATAGGAGACACTTGGGAATCACTTTCTAGGCTTAGAAAACACATTTAGACTAGGTTTTTACATATATCATTGATGATTTTGATGTTCTAGAGTAGATTTTACTGCATTTGAAGGTTGTAATTCGTCTGAACTTTGCTCCATACCAGGTTATATCTTTCTACTTCAGTTCTTTATCTCTTCTTCTACCTCCATTCATTCTCTTGAGATTGTATCAAACTATCATAGTTAATTTAATGATTATGAACTTGGCTTCTGATTCTATGATGTGTGAGTAGTTTCTATCTAGGGTTTTGGTAAACCCCAATTGTGATACAATGATGCTAGGTCTATGATTTGAATTATGGAACCCTAATTGTAATTGGGACTAGATTATTATGGATTAACTATTGTTTGCTTGAATTAGTTAATGGAATGCCTGATCACCAATCTATCACATATTAGGTTTTCAATCGATGAACTGATAGGTGAAGATTAAAACTGGAATCCAATAGTTAATTAGGGTTGTCTTAATCACGAAAGTAGTTTAAGATACTCTAGGCTTAAATCAATTAATGGGAATGAGAAAATTGATTAGTTGCTTTCTATGGTTGGCATAAAGCTTAATGGACCTAGGTTGACTAAGAACCACGAAAGTAGGTAATTTGATTAACCTAAGTATGATTGGTAATGCTTGAAAGAGATTACTAATTAGTTTAGGCTGAACCATCCCCGATAATCTAGACATTTGTAATTAGGGGTAAATATTAGTTGTTGAGTATCACAAGCGTGGTGAACCCTAACCCCAGGCTTAGTTTAATTGGTTATTTTAACTTGTTTCATTGCGAAATTTGCCCATCGACTCATATCGATTTAGATAGCACTTTGTGTGAGATTTTGGTAATTGGCATTGTTCCCTGTGGGACACGACCCGTACTTGTCGGACTAGCTACAGCTATGTCGTACACTTGCGGTATAGAGTAAAACATACGTAACAGTTGTGCCTAACATCCCAAAACATAAATTGAAACACTTACACAATCACTCAACTTGCTAAACGCAATAAAAGTGCATTAATAGTGAAAATTAGAAAATTGATGCTCAAAATAGGGTCACAATTCTTCAAACAATTATATTTTCACAATACCCCCACACTCAAACTTTACATTGTCCTAAATGTAAAAGAAAGATAAGAATAGTGAAGGATATATGAAAGTATATGAGTTAAGTGAACTTTCCTAAATTTGTTTGGGTTGGAATGAGCTTGTTTCATTACTGGACCTTGAATTTTTGTGATTTCCACCTTTTTTTACTATGTTGGGTTGTCTCCCAATAAGCGCCCTTGTTTAATGTCATTGGCTCGACTCAAAACCCCGTATGTCATTCATGGAGGATCCTTGATGTCTACTTTAATTTGAAATTTCTTAGATTGATTCAAGCCTTAATATTCTACTGCATGACAAGCAATCACATTAGTAATAGCAAGGGGTCCTGACCAAGGGAGAGATTTCTTACCTTTGTGGGGTCTAACCACTTTGATTTCTAGAACTTGATGTAACTCTACAATTATGTCTATGCCTTTATGGTTTACTATTCGTTTTGTAATGGTATTTCCTTTTTCTTAAAGAATATGCATCAATGCCTCTTACTTTTTAGCACCTAGATTCTTGGCAACTATTATAAGTGTTGTGTAACATCCTTGATTTTTCCCTAAAATACTAATGGGTATTTACATAATCTTTAATGTAAGGGTCGTATTGTAATGCTTTTAGAGAGTAACAATTATGTAATTTCAATAGACTAGCAATGGTGTAAATACTTTAAAGTGGTATTTTGGTATTTATACGATTTTTTAATATTTATACGATTTTTGGTAGAATGGCATTTTGGTAATTCCAACCAAGTAACTTGGAAGTGTTTCTAAAACACTTGAGTGGTAGGCTAGAAGGATTTCTAAAACACTTGAGTGGTAGGCTAGAAGGATTTTTAAAACACTTGAGTGGTAGACTAGAAGAATTTTTAAAACACTTGATTGGTAGGCTAGAAGAATTTTTAAAACACTTGAGTGATAATGATGGTTTTGACTATCAAAGGGGAGGGTGAGTGATCAGAAAAAATTCAGAAAGGAGAGAACAAGAAGAAGAGAGAGAAAGTGCAAAAGGAGAGAATCAAGGTAGGTTTTCTTGATCCAAATTCTTCTATAATCATCTTTTCTTCAATGGATCCTAAATCAAGTTATGGATGTAGGTTTTGGTGGTGAGAAATTGGTATTCAAAGTTTAGGAAGCTTGTTAAGGTAGGCTTAACACCTACTCTCCACAAATTTTTGATGCAATTTCTATGTTTTACAAGTGATTAAATGTGAAATTGTGCAACATGTGGGCTGTATATTATGTGGATTTTTCTGTTCTAGTTATTTCGAATTTCTGGGTGACATTGGTAATGATTTTAAAGAAATTATCAACATAAGAATTGTAGATATATGTCTGAAAAATTTATAGGCTCTGAAATCACCTAATTTGGAGTCAATATGAGGGAGATATGACCCAAGAAGTAAGCAGAGATCACAGAACATGAAGAGTCTAGAAGCCAGAATTTGTGAATATGAGTACCTTTAATGTTTGAATTTCTGGGACTACTCTGTAAGGAATTGGAAATTATAGTAAACATATAAGTTGTAGATAATTGTCGTAGCATTTTATAGACACCAAAATCACCTTAATCGGAGTTGAAATGAGAGAGTTATGTCCTGATTAGTGAAGAAAGGTCACAGAACACGAAGAGTCTGGAATCCAGAATTTGTAAATATGAGTGCTTTAGTGTTCGAATTTCTGGGACTAATCAGTAAGGAATTGGAAACTATAGTTAACATCAAAGTTGTAGATAATTGTCTTAGCTTTACAAAGACACCGAAATCACCTTAATCGGAGTTGAAATGAGAGAGTTATGGTTTGATTAGTGAGGGAAGGTCACAGAACACAGTTCAGCCGTGTTCTGAGTTTCAAGGCCGTGTTTAAGGCTGGAAAACCTTATTCTTCACTGTTTTCTATAGGAAAAAGAACCTTGTTTGTTGAAGGGATTTTATAAACCAATTGACCAAGAGAAATACTTCTAAAGTGATGGTTTTATATCACCAAAACATTATTTTATTTACTTGATTTCAAAGGGCTTACATTGAATATTGATTTGAGATATTTTGAAAGAATGATATAGATGGAAATACCTATTGAACATATGATTTGAAATATGCTCATGGTAAGAGTTGTGATGTATATTTATATGACTCATTGAGCATGAAAATGATGTTTTTTCATTGTATTTGTTATTGATTAACAAGCGTAAAGCTTGCGATGAGTTGCTTGGTGCATATGCATTGCACTTGACTTGAGTGGACATCGATGAATATCGGTGGGTTGTATGGCTGTGACGGTACCGGGTAGGGGATGCCCTACTAGCCTGAGTGAGCCGATGAGGCCACCCAACCACATGAGAATAAAAGAGAAGCAAATGAGAATAAAAGAGAAGTAAATGAAAATAAAAGAGAAGTAAATGAGAATAAAAGAGAAGCAATGAGTGAAAATGTGTGATTTTATAGCTATGGCATGCGATGAGCATTGCGCAACATGAAGAGCTATGTTTTTCATGCATTGAGTGTGCCAAATCGCCGAGTGAGGCAGGTGTATTAAAAGTTATGATTTTATCATAAAAGCTTGATATTTTCTGTAGTTTATATAGCTGAACATAATATCTGTTTTTTACACATTTTATTATAAAAGGTTGAGTCTACTGAGAACCATGTTCTCACCATTTTGTGGTGTTATGTTCAGATAAAAGGAAGTGAGATGCTTCCAAGGACGGCGTTGCCAGTAAAGATCCCGATGTCAGCACCACCTCCTCACCCTTTGTGTTTTAAGGGTGGTGTGCTGTATGGGAACTTTTGTACGTTGTATTGTAATTATGACTAGTATTGTATTATGAATACTTATGCGGGATTTGTAATATACATATATGGACATTTATGCAAATATATATTGTTATGAGAATTGTGATAAAAAGAAAAAAAATGGTGTTACATGCTGCATCCCCAACTTTTCAGTATTTCAGATGTTTAGGAAGAGTTAAGAGATTTGATCCAGTATCTTACAAAACAAAAGTTATACTTGCATTAGAATTAGTTATTGAGGTAGGGGGATCCTTACCTATTTGCTGCACTTTTGGAGCTTCTTCATTATTCTCCTGCAAGTAAACACTCAAGGATGATTTCTCAACCTTTGTCTCTAAGGGCTCAACATCCTATCCTATAGAATCTACCATATTAATAAAATAGGCAGTAAGATCTTTTATGGCACTGGAATTACTAAATTTCATGATTTTTCCTTTAAATTCCATTGTCAAAGTGCCACTATGAACATCTATTATGGCCTTTGATGCTTTTCAGAATAGTCTCCCTAATAAAATTGGAGTGGTTTGATGACCACTCTCCATATTAAGTACATAAAAATCAGCAGGAAAAATTACGTCCCCAACTTGTATTAAAAAAATACTCAACTATACCCTTGGGAAGGGTATTAGATTTGTTAGCCAATTGAACTATAACACTAGTTTCTTTCAAAGGTCCTAGTGCTAAATATGCATAAATAGAGTATGGCATAACATTAATAGATGCTCCTAGATCTAGCATGGCCTTCTCAAATGTATTGTTGCCTATAAAGTACAGAATAGAAAACATACCTAGGTCCTTGCATTTTGTAAGGAGTTTTCTCTAAATAATTACATAAACATGCTCACCTACTTTTACTTTCTCAGCTCCTTTCAACTTATGCTTCCTCTTTTGGGTGTGTAATTCCCTTAAGAAGTTGGCATGGCGAAGTTCCTTATTGATTGCATATAAAAGAGGAAGATTCACCTCACACTTTCTAAAAGTATCACATAAATCAGAAGTTCTCTCATTCATCCTATTTTCTTTCAGAGCTTCAGGAAATGGAGGTGTAGATTCATATTCAAATAAAGGTGTAGACTTTCCTTTTGGATGCTTACCTACCATGGTTGCATTATTCTTTTCTTCTTCTTGCTCAGTTGGTGCATATACCTCTTGCATTGGGATCTCAACTTTTTGATCACCTTGTAGCATGATGGCACTTACATTTTTCCTTGGGTTTACCACATTTTAAGAAGGTAACTTTCTGAATTTTGAGCCTTTAATATGCTAACTGTTGTTACTAATTCGCCTATCTGATTTGCCCAGCTTTGAATACTAGCTCTCGTCTCTTGCTAAAATTGTTGAGTGTTATGTGCAAGAGATTTAACAATATCTTCTAAAGAAGTACTTACCTGGGAATCCTAAGATGTATTCTCTAAGATAATAGGCCTGTTGATTATGCTAAAAAATTTGTTTTGCAGGTCTATTTTGTGCATTCCCATACTTAAAATTGAGATTATCCTTCCATCAAGGATTATATGAATTAGCATAAGGACCATACCTCTTTGGTTGGCCAAGGGAACCTTCTACAACATTAGCTTGTTATATGGATTCCTCTTAAAATGTAGAGCACATATCAGTTGGGTGCCCCTTTGTTGAACATATTCCTCATATTTTCACTTACTATAGTGTACCTATAGCAATTTGGTGCACAAAAGAGGTTAGTTTATATATCTTTTGTTGAAGGGCGGAATTACTTACCTCATTGCATGTTGAATTGGAGAATCATGCCTAATGCCAAATTATTGGGAATTGGCAGCCATGTTTGATATCAGGATTCTGGTTGCTTCAGGAGTCATATCTATTAGTGTTCCTCCACTAGCTGCATCTATCATGCTTTAGGCTTCAAGCTGGAATCTAGGAAGCTGCACCATATCTTGCTCAAAACATATCTTAGTGTGTTGGAGGCTACTGGTGTCTGTTTTTGCCCATTTAAAGCCTGTTTCTTCCATGTCTCTTCCTTGGCTTACTCCTAATCCAAAGGACCCTTCAAATATGCTTTCTCCCTTGATTCTTGGGCTCTTTTTCTCTCTTGTAAATAGAAAATACAAGCAAGAAGTATCCAGAGAAACCGAAATAAAATCAAATGGAAGTAAGCAGATAATCACAACTTAGCTAAGAATTAAGGGGTAAAATATAACAATTAAACACACAATTTTCCACTTTATCAACTCCCCCATGCTTAAACATTTTCTTGTCCTCAAGCAAATAATATAACAGATTAATAGGAAAAGGAAGATGCATTCAGATTCTAGAAAATAGACAATGTAACATAGCTAATCCGTCATCCAATAAAAGTGATGTCAACATATACATGAGTAAATGTTTATCAGTCAATCTCTACTCTTATAATACCAAATGCAAATTATTTTATTATACAACCATTCCTATTGTTACCCTAAATTGTATATGCCAAAATGATTTTTGAGCACTCAAGTAGGCCACCACATTTTTTAGATCTCCTTATATTGCCTTGCCTTTATTTCAATTTTATCACTCTTTTTCTTGCTCAAATTCTTTTTCTTCTTTCTTTTCTCTCTTCTTCCTCTATTTCATTTTTTTCATAGAAATATATAGTGAGTGCATTTTATGCTCCATCTCGCTAGGGTATAGACAACTAGGTACTTATACTAAGGCTTTTTTAGTGCCTTGAAGGCGTACTAAGAGTGAAAGCTTTTTGGGTTTCATATACCCTCATTTTTCACCTCTCCTTACCTTCATACTTTCATAATGCCAAAATAAAAAAAGGCATACAATTCATAGCATAATAGGTGAGGTTTTTTTAAAGAATTAGGGATTTAATGCTAGAAATGCAAGACTAAATGAAAAATAACTAATTCATATTCCGATACACATCACATTTTCCTAAGTTAAGATCTTCTATAATACATAAACCTATTCACAAAATTACTAACATTGTAACTAATCAATATATCTAGAAAGACTCACAAATGAAATATGTATGTAAGCAAGGAAAAATCAATAATACAAATGAAACAACCAAGAGAAAACCAACAACTCAAAGTAACTACCCCCTAATGCTTATCTTTGACATTGTCCTTAATGTCATAAAGAATGATAAAGCAAAGCAAGATAAGAGAGAAGTTACCAAATCATTGGTCTTCTGGTGGCAGTGGAGGGGGATGCTGGGATAGGTGCCAATCATATAATGTTTGGACCATGTGATGCACGGATCTGAGCATACTCTCCATAGAGTCTATGGAGGCCTCTATCTGGCTGATACATGAGGAGTAAGTCTCCTTGTTAGGTGGTAGTGCATGAGAAAGCTCTGTAGCATCTGAGTAGTGGGAAAGGGGTGGGGGTGGTAAGGCCAGTAAAGGATCATGAAGGAGGTCATCCTCATCATATTCCAAAGAATCACCATTCCTTCCCTTTTCCAAAGGGTAAACCTAGTTATCATTATTAGTGACTGCCATTCTATTAGGGTGAGGGAGGTTTTGGTTAGGGCACAGGTGAGGGAGAGAATGGTGCTTGAAGGAAGATACAGAGAGCTAGAGGAAGATTGGGAGACCATGGGAAGAAGAGCACCAAGCGAACACGAGTAGGGCTTGTGTGAGCACGAGAAAAAAATAGAATGAGGGAAAAATAATATGAGCAAGGGAAATACTCACCTAAGCTTGAAGCACGGACATGCTTGGCAGCACGCCCATCCTGTGCTGGACACTGGAACATGGGAATTTTTACTTGAGTGTAGAACATGGCCTAGGACTAAGCGATGTCACAGAACATGGCATGGCCGTGTTAGCTACGGGAATGCATATTTTTACCTCTTCTTAGGGCATGATTGTGTCCTAGGACACATCCAACTAGTGTTGATTGCGGGTTTCTCTAAAACTACTACAATTTACCCATGCTTCAAGCACAGGCATGTTCTAGGACATGGGGTACCCGTGTTAGGGTTTAGATTTTGCTTTTTCTTCATAATTTCCACTATTTTTTATCCTCTTTAGATTTCCATTGAAGTTATTTCTTCCTTTAGTCTTAGACATATAAAAGTTGACCTGTAAATCACTTGAAAACACTTATTAATTATTTAACTAAAGAGACAAACTAAAAGAAAAGACAAAAACAAAACCATAAATGAGGAAATTAAGCAAAAAGAAAATCAAAAACTAAAATATGGGTTGGTTCCCATAAAGCGCTCATTTAAAGTCTCGAGTTAAACTTTTTTGCATTCTTTAGATTGAAGGGGGCTCCAAGAGAGTTTAGGTAACTATCTTTTCAACCGATTGTCCCATCACATAGTGTTTGAGGCATTGCCCATTGACTTTGAAAGATCTAGTTGCCTCACTCCATATCTCTACTTCTCCATATAGGAAGATTTGGCTTACTTAGAATGGGTCAGACCAATAAGAATGAAGCTTTCCAAGAAAAAGCTTCATGTTTGAATCAAAACAGTAAGACCCAATCTCCTACTTGAAACTCATGCCTCTAGATGTGCTTATCGTGCCAATTCTTTGTTTTCTCCTTGTACAACCTAGCACTATCATACACATCAAGTCTCAATTCATCTAGCTCATTTAATTGTAAGTATCTCCTTTTTCCAACAGCTCTCAGGTCAAAATTAATAGTCTTAATTGCCAAATATGCCTTATGTTTAAGCTCTACTGGCAAGTGGCAAGGCTTTCCATATACCAACTGGAAGGGAGGGGTGCCTATAGGAGTTTTGTATGATGTTCAATAGGCCCAAAGTATATCATCGAGCTTGAGAGACCAATCTTTTCTTGCTTTTGATATAGTCTTTTCCAAAATGGCCTTGATCTCCCTATTGAAAATCTCAACTTGTCAAATTGTCTGAGGATGATATGCTATAGTCATTTTGTGAGTGACTCCATATTTCTTTAAGAGGTTCTGAATTTGTTGCTCTATGAAGTGGGAGCCACCATTACTTATCACGACTCTAGGCACTCCAAATCTTGGGAAAATCACCCTTTTGAAGAGTTTGGTAACCATTATAGCGTCATTAATGGGAGATGTTACTGCTTTCACCCACTTAGATACATAATCCACTACTACTAGGATGTACTTATTGCCACAAAAAGATAGGAAGGGTCCCATGAAGTCAATACCCAAAACATCAAATATCTCTACTTCTAAAATATTATTTAGGGGAATCTCGTTACTCTTTGAGATATTACCAATTCTTTGACATCGATCACAAGCTTTTACAAAGATGTGCACATCTTTAAAGAACGAAGGCCAATAGAAACTAGCTTGAAGAATCTTAGCTGCAGTCTTTGAAGTACTAGCATAGCCTCCACAAGGTGAGCTATGGCAATGATAAATGACACTAGGAACCCCTTCGTTTAGGATACATATATGAAAAATTCCATCTACACACCATTTGTAATGGCAAGGATCATCCTAGTAGTAAAATTTAATATCAGAGAAAACATTCTTTCTCTGATGATAGCTCAGCCTGTGAGGCAAAATCCTATATGCCAAGTAGTTGACAAAATCAGTGTACCAAGGAGCATTAGTATGAGTGACTATAAGGAGTTGGTCATTGAGAAAAGAATCATCTATAGGTAGTTCATCTTTATCATCTTTCATTAAATCTTCCTTCAACCTTGAAAGATGGTATGCAACCACATTCTCAGTTCCTTTTTTATCTTGAATCACAAGATCAAACTCTTTCAATAGAAGGATCCATCTAATCAATCTTGGCATAGTATCCTTCTTAGTCAACAAATATTTGATGGCAACATGGTTTGTATATACAATAACTTTAGATCCCAGTAAATATTGGCAAAATTTGTCAATTACATATACTATTGTAAGAAACTCCTTTTCTGTGGTGGAATAGTTGACCTGGGCCTCGTCTAGGATCTTGTTAGCATAGTAAATAACATATGAATTCTTATCTCTCCTCTACCCAAGTACAACTCCCACTATATACTCACTAGTATCACGCATTATCTCAAAAGGAAGTCTCCAATCAAGAGGTTGAATGATTGTTGTAGATATTAGTGCCTCCTTTAACCTACAGAAAACACATAAACAATCATCATCAAATATAAAGAGTGTCTTTAAGAAGCAAATTAGTTAAAGGTTTAGAGATTTTAGAGAAGTCTTGAATGAATATTCTGTAAAACTCTGTATGTCTAAGAAAACTTCTCATTTCCTTAACATTAGACAGTGGGGGCATCATCTAAATTGCCTCAATATTTGCTTTATCCACCTCAATCCTTCTTTCAAACACCAAGTGTCCCAGTATTATACCTTCCTACACCGTGAAATGGCATTTCTCCTCGTTCAGCACTAGGTTGACTTCCTCACATCTCTTTAATACCTATGTCAAATTATTTAAGCAATTATCAAAAAAGGTACCATGAAAAAAGAAATCATCTATAAATATTTCCATGATATCTTTAATTAAATAAGAGAAAGTAGACATTATACACCTTTGGAAAGTGGCTGGTGTGTTCCAAAATCCGAATGGCATCCTTCTATATACAAAGGTTCCATAAGGACATGACAACGTTGTCTTTTCTTGGTCGTCTACATAGATAGAGATCCGAAAGAATCTTGAATATCCATCCAAATAACAAAAGAATGAATGCTTAGCTAGCCTTTCCAACAATTGATCAACGAAGGGCAAAGGGAAGTGATCCTTACAAGTGGCCTTATTCAGTTTTCTATAATCAATGGACATCTACCAACCTGTAACAAATCTAGTGGGGATCAATTCATCATTATCATTCTTAATAACAGTCATACTATAACAACTCCATTTTTTCTTACATATATACATATATATATTTGTAAAATCTCATGAAGTAATTATCTCTTTGTTTCTAACTATTTAACTCAAAATAACATTCAATTAAATTAACCAAGCATAATTAAGGTTTATGGTATACCATTAACACTAATACAATTCTGGGTTCACATACACATCATTATTTAAAAACATCCGTACAAAAATCAAACACATATATGTCTATATCTTATTTATCCATATTGACCAGTTCTGAGGATACGGGTGTGGATGGCTGCACCTTTACCGGGATCGTAGCTAACTCGACCATAAATACCTTATTAATTACTGGGATCTATCAAAAATAGAGCAACTCGATCTAATGTATACTAAAAGCCAAAGCCATAGAAAAAATCTACATATCTAGTTTTCTGAACATGATATGAAAATATAGTGAGAATTAAATACCAGTAGGTTCAACAATAAATCATAATCATTCTCATTATTGCTCATCATATCATGTTCATCTGTATAAGTTACAGCAAATGTCTTAGGTCACATGAATGCACTTTATACATGCATATGAAAATCGTGCAGTAATGACAAGTATGGCATGAATAACTATTTTCAAAATATCATATAATGGCTATCAACTTATTTTCATATGAATCTACTCCAATCAGGGTGAGTACTTTCTACTCTCTGGTACGAATTTTTCTTACTCTATTCGACATGGCACACTTTCTCTTTCTTTCCTCATTAGCATAATCATAGCCGTGAGTAAGGAGTCCTATACTGGTGCACCACACGGACAGCCATGTGACTGTGCTCGTCTCTTTTTTTTCTTCTTTTTTTTTCACATTAATAGCCAAAAATATGATTTCAATAACAAGTATGTTCATTATACTCACATGCCATAATTTATCATCAAAGTATAACCATTACCAAAAATTATTGGTAAAATACAACCATGCCATGAATATAATCATTTTCAAATATCAATTTATAAAATATTTCCATGTCAAAATTATACACTTAAGATGATAAGGAGTTCATGCGATAGCAAATGCTAGGGCATACACTAGTCATTTATTATTTTCATTTATAAGATTCTTCTTTTTTCTTAAATATTATTTTCATCTCTCACTAATCAGATCATAACTCCTTTATTTTAACTTTGATTGAGATGATCTTAGTGTCCATTTAAAGTTAAGACAATCCTCTAAAATTCTTATGTTGAACATTTTAGTGAAATCATAAGGAATATTAGTGTTTTTACTTCCTCAAAGTCAATATTATTTCTTTCCAGGTAGGTTCTGACCTCTACTTACAAGTATGACCATATCTCCACACTAAGGACTCTAAATTGATTGATTTCAGATGCTAAAAATTCATGAGTCATATAAATATATTTTTCCTCTTAACCATTTCTTTTAATTCCCTGTAAATGTTTCCCAAAAATTCAAAAACAAAAGCCTACCTAATAGATTCTTCCCTGGTTAACTAATTTTTGACCACTGCTTATGAATCTAATCATATATCCCTCATTTAAACTCTAAATTGAGTGATTCCAATGGCTACAAATCTGTGAGACATATATCTACATTTTACATGTTATCCATTTTTTTAATTCCTATCCAATTCTTCCCAGAATTTCAAAAAAATAGAAGTTTCCCTGGTTACTCTGAAATCCAATTTTTTAACCAAATCCTTCTTAAGGTTTTATTTCATCCTTTCATTACGTCCTCTTACATTTTCTTCCAAATTCACATCTAACCATAAGATTACTCATTTCAACATTTTAATTAGATTCCTTACACTTAATTTAACATATTCTATCATCTACTTCTCAAGAAAATAGAAATCAAATCATGTATTATTAAGGGTGTTTCCCAATAAAAATTTCTCATAGTCTTCTTCTAAGTGTTTAAGGCCAAACTCATTTTATCATTCTAATCAAATTCCATCAGTTTTTCACCACATTCAAATATACATAATAGCAGCATAAAAGCCCTAAAAAATTTTCCAACCATAGCCATATCTATGCAGAACTTTCCACACCAACCAAAGTATTCAAAACATCCATCACATGCAAGATCAATATGTAACATGATATAGCAACATCCATGGCCAATCATCAAAGTAGCAAATATTGTAAATTTCATCAAAGTTTTAAGATCAAAATCTCAGATAAATGTTACAAATTTCAAAGCTTTTCTTAAAAAATGATATTGTTAAACCTACTTAAAGATCTCCCTAGCTCACTTAGTGAATTCTTTTTCTTGTTTTCTCTTAATGGAATTGGCAAGATTCCACATTTCCTTTAGCTTTTCCAGCAGCTTAAATAAGAGAGGGAGGGTCAGTTTTGTACTCAAGGATAAAGAGAAAAGATGGATTCAAGTGGAGATTAAGTTAACTTACCTTAGGTAATTAGTCTTATAGACTTCTCCTTCTTTCTTCATTTCTTCTCCTTTCTTTCTCTCCTTTCCTCACTTTACCTTGCTACTATTTTTCTCTCTCCCTTACTAGGACAAAGTTCTAATGTTATAAGAGTGGGTTTTCCTAAAATAAAGTATCAAGCGGTCCTTCTCTCATAATCATGGGTCTACCTTATCACAATTAGGATGCCCTTAGTTGCCTTTTAGGGGAATACAAATCATGTTCTTGTCTTCTTCTCCATTAGTCAAGATATGAATAGAAAATGGAGGATTTGTTATTTAAAAATTATGATAAAATGTTCTCAATAAAATGGGCAAGCTCCCCTTGATTTAGGGATTCATTTCCTTTTTCTTTTGTCTCACTCAAGTATGATAGATTTGCCTTTGTAAGTGGCAAATTTTCAGCCCTAGAGTCTCCCTTACTTGGCTGAAATTATTTGTGTAGGATAGGTATAACATCCTCAATTTCGTTTCTTTTATTAATAAAGGTACATAAATATTTAATGTAACATGCCAAATTTTTTTTCTTTAAAGGTACATAAATATTTAATTAAGGAAATAAAATATATTAATTTTTTTTTAGATATCTAAGGAAATATAATCCTTAGAAATTCTTCACCTTATGTATATGCATAGAAAATGCTTCTAACATTAAGGGAACAAGTAAAGAGAGAAAACCTAATAAGAAAAATTAGAAATAACATACTCAAGAGAGGCGAAATTCTTTGGTAAGGAAGATAAATTTTTGTGAAGTAAGTAAATGTCTTAAAATTTTAAGAAGATTGGATTAGGGTAATTTTTCCTAATTCAAGAGTTAGAAATTTCTAAGTTTAACATCTCCACCCATAAATTGGGCTTTCACCTATGAACACTTCATATAGAGTTTTTCCACTTCACATAAGTTTCTAGCAAGCCCATTGGATAACCTAAGCAAGAAATAAAACATAGACTTGGACTAGGATATAGAAGTTGGACCGATAGACCAAAAATTATGAAAATGTGACCAAGCCCTCCAAGAAAGGTAGAATTTTATCCAAAGCAAAGGAAATGGGTAGGAATGAGACTAAATCCAAGAGAAAAAATAAAATAAAATAAATCATGTGATGAAATAATAGTGTAATAATAATAAAGATTAGGTTACATGGCATTAAGAAAAAAAATTAGCAAGTGGTGTGATAATATCTATAACCTATATTTATAATTTTAGCAAGTGGTATGATAATACATGGCATTAAGACAAAACATCTATATCCTACACTCATAATTTTAGCAAGTGGTATCATAATACATGGCAATAGGACAAAACATTTATATCCTACACAAATAAATTCAGCCAAGTAAAGGAGATTCAAGGGTTAGAAAATTGCCACTTAGAAAGGCAAACCTATCATACTTGATTAAGACAAAAGAAAAATGAAATGAATCTCTAAATCAAAGGGACCTTGTCCCTTGTCTTAAGAACATATTATCATAATTTTCAAAATACAAATCTCCTTTTGCTATGCATATCTTGACTAAGGAAGAGGAAGACAAGAACATGAGTTGTTTGTTTTCAAAAAATCAACCAAGTGTATCCTAATTGTGATAAGGTAGGCCCGTGATCATGAAAGGTGAACCACTTGATAGTCTATTTAAGCAAAACCCACCCCTATAACATTATAATTTTATCCAAGTAAGGGAGAGGAAAAATAGAATCAAGGTAGAGTGAGGAAAGGAGAGAAAGATAGGAGAAGAAAGGAAGAAAGAAGAATGAGATGTCTAGAGGACTAAGTACTCAAGGTAAATTAACTTAATCTCCACTTAAATCCATCTTTCTTCTTCATCCTTGGGGTTCAAAAACTCACCCTCCTTCCTTTATTTAAGCTGTTAGAAAAGCTAAGGGAAGGGAGAAATCTCGTTACTTCCTTCAAGAGGAAACAAGAAAAAGAATTCACTAAATGAGTTAAGGAGATCTTTAAGTAGTTTTAACAATATTTCTTTTTAGAAAAGATTTGAATTTGTAACATTTATATGGGATTTTGATCTTAGAACTTTGATGAAATTTACAATATTTGCTACTTTGATGATTGGTCATGGATGTTGCTATATCAAGTTACATGTTATTTTACATATGATGGATGTTTTGGACATTATGGTTGGTTGGAAAGTTTTGCATAGGTATGGCTTTGGTTGGTAAACTTTTTATGATTTTTTATGCTGCTATTTGGTATATTTGAATGTGCTAAAAAATTGATGGAATATAATTAGATGTAAAGAAAATGGAAGAGGATGTAATATAATGATGAACTAAAACCTTAGGAACGGATTGGTTAGGAAGCTGGATTTTGGGGTAACTAGGGAATCTTCTATTTTTGAAATTCTGGGAAGAATCGGTTAGGAATTAAAAGAAATGGTTAACATGAAAATTTTAGATCTATGTTACATGGATTTTTTTTCTATTAGAATCACTTAATTGGGAGTCCATATGAGGGAGATATTGCCTGAAATGTAAGCAGTGGTCAGACGATGGTTAACCAGAGAAGAATCTGCCAGGTATGCTTTTGTGTTTGAATTTTTAGGATAAATCTATAGTGAATTAAAAGAAATTCTTAACATAAAAACTGTATATATATTCTCACAAATTTTTATCCACTGGAATCGTTCAAATTGGAATCAATATGAGGGAGATATGGTTAGATTAGTAAGCAAAGGTCAGAAACTAGCTAACCAGGAAAGAATTTGTTAAGTATGTTTATGTGTTTGAATTTATGGGCAAAATATGTAGGGAATTAAAGGAAATTGTTTACATAATAGATATTAATTTGGAGTTCATATGAAAGAGATATGGCTTATTAATTAGTAAAGGTTAGAATTAGTACAGAATCCAGAGTGAAAAATGTAAGTGTTTTTGTTTTCGATTTTTTGGGACTAATTAGTAAGGAATCTGAAGACACGATAAACACGAAAGTTGTATATAAATGTCTTAGAGTTTTATATGCTTTAGAATCACCCCCAATTGAAATTTTTATGAGGGAGATGTGGTCTAATCAATGAGTAAAGATCTGAACCTATCCGAGAAGAAATAACATTGAATTTGAGGGAGTAGTAACACTACGATTATTTAAGATTTCACTAAAATTTTCAACATAAGGGTTTTAGAGGATTGTATTATCTTTCAATTGACAACAAGATCACCTCAATCGTATTTAAAATAAGAATGTTGTGCTCTATTTAGTGAAGAGAGGATAATAGTATTTAAAAAAGAAGAAGAATATTATAAATACAAATAATAAATGACTAGTGTATGCCATAGCCATTGCCATTGCATAAACTCCTTACGATCTTAAGTGTGTAATTTTGACATGGAAGTATTTTAAAGTGATTTTTGAAACTATTATGTTCATGGCATGATTACCAAATATATTTTTTCTAATGATTATATGAAAAATTGTGGCATGTAAGTATAATGAACATACTTATTATTAAAATCATATTTCTGCCTATTAATGTAAAAAGAAAAGAAAAGAAATGAGTACAGTCATATGACGGTCCGTGTGGTGCACTAGTAGAGGACACCCTACCAACGGCTATGATTATGTTAATGAGAAAAGAAATTGTGCCATGTTGGGCGGAGCAAGAAAAGTCCGTACTGGAGAGTAGAAAGTACTCACCCTAATCAGGGTAGCTTGATATGAAAATTAGTTTATAGCCATCATATGATATTTTGAAAATAGTTATTCATGCCATCCATGTCATTACTGTACAATTTTCATGTACATAGATAAAGTGCATTCATGTGACCTAAGGTAATTGTTGTAGCTTATACAGATGAACATGACATGACGAGCTATATTGATGATAATAATGATTTATTGTTGAACCTACTGGGATTTATTTCTCACTATATTTCCATATCATGTTCAGAAAACTAGTTTTGTAGATTTTTCTTTGATTCTAGATCTTAGTGTACGTTGGATCGAGTTACTCTATGATGGGCAAATCTAACAAATTAATAAGATGTTTATGGTCAAGTTGACTAAGATCCCGGTGAATCTGCAACCACCCGCACCCCTATCTCCAAAACTAGTCAATAAGGATGAATAAGATGTAGACATATATGTGTTAATTAATTATGTGTAAACCTTAATTATGCTTGGTTAAATTAATTGAATGTTATTTTGAGTTAAATTAAGGTAATAACTTCATGCGATTTTTTTTTAAATAAAAACAAATTATATATATCTATATATGTAAGAAAAAAATGGAGTTGTTACATAATTGGTATTAGAGCAGATCAATCCTAGATGGCCAGTGGGTGGATAGTTATCTGAGTCGATCTTATAGTGTCTTGAGTATGTTATGGTTGTGCTGTGTTGGGGATTAGTGATTTCATATAGGTAAGAAATTACTAGTGTTTTCTATCTATATGCCGATGTGGTGTTATAACTGCTGTTAAATATTTTTGAAACTAACTATTAGGATTAATCACCTCAATAGCAGCATAACTTTGTTTTTGCTATAGTAAGAAATGGCACCACCGAGGAGAAATTCGGCAACCAATGCGGAGGAAATCCTGTACAATCTGGCCACAGATTCAAGACCAAGTCACGACTACCAACCAAATTCTACAATATCTTCAAAATACTAATAACTCGAATGGTGAGAATGAAGCTAATAATCGGATGCCAGGAAATGATAATGGCATATCCGAGTTCTTAAGGACTAGACCACCTTGTTTTCAAAGCGACTTTGACCCGACTGTAGCTGAAAGTTGGATAAGGGAGCTGGAGAAAATCTTTGAAGTGATGGGTTGTACTGAGGAGCAGCAAGTTATCTTCGCTGCATATATGTTGAAAGATGAAGTAGAATACTGGTTGCGTGGAACTAGAGAACTTTAAGATCACCAGGGAAGGCAGATCACTTGGCAGGTGTTCAAAGATACCTTTTTGGAAAAGTAATTCCTAAGTACTATGCGAGCAGAAAAGGAGATTGAATTTCTCCAACTTAGGCAGGGCAGTGTGACTGTAGACTAGTACATCATGAGGTTTGAGAAGTTGTCTAAGTTCTCCTCTTACCTTTGATTTAACCCTGATGAAGCATGGAAGGCTGTTAAGTTTGAAGCGGGTTTGAATTCAGAGATAAGGAATGTTGTTGTAGCAATGGAGATCAGGGAGTTTATACCTCTGATAAATAAATGCAGATTCCTGGAGAAGAGCTTGAGGGCGATGGTAGATGACAAATAAAGACAGAACTTCTGGAAAAGAAAGAACAGGCCACAAAACTCAAGCAAAAATGTTAGAGGAAAAGGACAAGGTACTGATAAGAGGCCAATGACTGTAAGTCCCTAACTTTTCCAACAGATCTTTTCCACAGTCAAGTGTACTAAGTGCAAACGTATGCATGGTAACCGGCCATGCTACATGGGATCAGATATTTGCTTCAATTGTAGATAGAAGGGTCATTTTGCAAAGAATTGCCCATAGAATTTGAGGAAGTAGCTGGAATAGAGGCCTCAGGTGAAAGGAAGGGTTTTCACCCTGAGCAACCAAGAGGCAGCTCAATCCCTTGAAATGATTCAAGGTACATGCTATATCTATGGATTTGCTCTTATGGTGTTGTTTAACTCTAGTACTAGTCATTCATTTATATTGGAAGAATGTATTAGGGAGCTTTAGTATCCAATTTTTGAAACCCCCTATGAGCTATCTGTAGTAACTCTCACGGGGAAAATGGTCTTAACTTCCTCTGTATGTAAAGACTGTCAGGTCACTATTCAGGAAAAAACTTTTTCTGTAGACCTCATCTGTCTACTTTTAAAAGGTATTGATGTCATTCTAAGGTTAGACTGGATATCTAGAAATTGGGTCTTGTTGAATTGTTGCAACAAGACCATTGAATTTCTACCTCCTACTTCAGAAGAGGAGATGTAGTTATTGATGCTTAATGCCAATCAAGTCAATAGAGAGTTGAAGAATGGAGTACTTGGATACATTCTCTTGCACTTATCAAATCTAGAATCTGAACCGAAGCTTGATGAAATCCCAATAGCCAACGAGTTTCCTAAAGTATTTTCATCAGATATTCTAGGCTTACCTCCCAAAAAAATGATAAAGTTCTCTATAGATCTCCTGCCTGGGACAAGTCCTATCTCTATTGCACCTTATAGAATGGCTACGAAGGAACTAAAGGAACTCAAAAAATAGTTGGAGGAACTGTTAAACAAGCAATTCATTAGACCAAGTGTATCACCTTGGGGAGTTCCTGTGTTGTTTGTTAAGAAGAAAGACAAAAGCTTGAGACTATGCATAGATTACAGACAGCTGAATAAGGTAACTATAAAAAATAATTATCCTCTCCTTAGGATAGATGATTTATTAGATCAACTGAAGGGAGCCTTCAGGTTGACAAATGCACTTACAATTTTCATGGACTACATGAATCGCATTTTTCGACCCTACTTATATCAATTTGTGGTAGTGTTCATTGATGACATCTTGATATACTCTAAGAGTGAGAAAGAACATGAACAACATCTAAGAATCGTGTTGCAAATGCCAAAAGAGAAAAAGTTGTATGCCAAATTTGAGAAGTGTGGATTTTGGCTATCAAGGGTAAAATTTCTCGGACATGTCATTTCCAATAAAGGGGTAGCCATAGACCCTAGCAAAATGGAAGCAGTGATTCAGTGGAAAAGACCAAAGATGGTTACAGAAGTCAGAAGTTTCTTGGGTTTGGTAGGATACTATAGGAGGTTTATATAAAACTTCTCTCCTATAGCCTTGCCATTGACTAAATTGACTAGGAAATGAAGTTCTTTCAAATGGAGTGATAAATGTGAAGGTAGTTTCTAGGAGCTTAAGAAAAGATTGACCACTCCTCTTGTTTTAGTTATTCCAAATCCCACAGGACATTTTGAAGTGTATAGTGATGCTTCAAAGAAAGGGCTAAGGTGTGTGATGATGCAAGACAAGAGAGTAGTTGCTTACGCTTCTAGGCAACTGAGACCGCACAAAGGAAACTATCCAACCTATGATCTTGAATTGGCGGTGGTGGTGTTTGCCTTAAAGATTTGGCAACACTATTTATACGGAGTGACATTTGAAGTATACTGTGATGAAAAGAATCTTAAGTACCTTTTTGACCTAAATGAGTTAAATATGAGGAAACAAACATGGGTAGAATTCTTCAATGATTACAAGTTTGAGATAAAGTATCATCTAGGAAAGGCGAATGTTGTAGCTAATGCCTTGAGTCGAAAATCGCTGCACATAGGTTGGATGATGGTGTATGAGATGCAAATGCTAGAAGAGTTTCAAATTTAAAGTTAGACACTACTCTTACCCCAAAGAAGCTAATCATTAATGGATTAAGTATAGAGTGTGACCTTAGAGCCCAAATTAAAAAGGCTCAAGGTCGCGATCAATACTTATGGGATCATAATGATCAGGATGATTTTTCTATTTCGAAAGATGGAGTAATCTTGTATAAAGGAAGGGTATGTGTTCCACAAGAACGAGAGTTGAGGACTAAGATCCTGCAGGAAGTGCATCAGAGTAAATACTCAGTCCATCCTGGATCCACTAAAATGTACCAAGACTTAAAAAGGATGTATTGGCGGCTAAGGATGAAAAAGGACATTGCCGAGTTTGAGGTGAAATGTCTCATTTGTCAGAAGGTGAAGGTAAAGCATCAAAAGCTAGCAAGATTTTTACAACCTCTTGAAATCCTTAAATGGAAATGGGACAATATTTCGATGGAATTAGTCATGGGTATACCTAAGACTTCAGTTAGACATGACTCTATCTGGGTAATAGTTAACAGATTAACCAAATCTGCTCACTTTTTGCCCATAAAGATTAATTATTCACTGGGAAAACTGGCCCAGTTGTACGTCTAGAAAATAGTTAGACTAGATGGAATTTCCTTAAATATCGTTCCTGATAGAGATCTGAGGTTCACATTGAGGTTTTGGGAGGGGTTACAAGAGGCTTTTGGAACCTATTTGCGGTTTAGTACTACCTACCATCCTCAGACTAACGGTCAAACAGAATAGACCATTCAAACCCTAGAAGATATGTTGAGGGCCTGTGTGATAGAGCAAGGTAAATGATGGGATAAATACCTACCTTTAGTGGAGTTTGCTTATAATAATAGCTATCACTCTAGTATTAAGATGGCCCCCTACGAAGCTTTATATGGTAGGAAGTGTCGATCTCCACTATGTTAGTTTGAGGTAGGAGAAAAGAACTTGCTGGGTTCTGATATAGTTCAACAAACCACTGAACAAATCAGGATGATACAAGACAAAATACTTACAACTCAGAGTCGGCAAAAGAGTTACTATAATAAGAGACATAGACCTTCAGAGTTTGAGGAAGGAGACCATGTATTTCTGAAACTTTCCCCGATTACTGGAGTTGGTAGGTCTCTCAAAACTAGAAAGCTAAGTTCGCGATTTTTGGGACCCTACCAAATTCTAAAGAAAGTGGGGATATCAGCATATCAAGTTGCCCTCCCACCTAATTTATTCAACCTGCATAATGTTTTCCATGTATCACAGCTGTGGAAGTATCTTCTAGATTCCTCACATGTAATACGGTATGAACCAAACCAAATAAAGGAGAACATGACATACTAGCTAATACCAGCATCCATATTGAACACCGACGTGAAGCAACTAAGAAATAAAACCATTCCCTTGGTTAAGGTGTTATGGGAAGGTTTGACTCCAAAAGAAGTAACTTGGGAGTTGGAAGAAGTCATCAGGAAGAAATATACGCAATTGTTCTTATTAGGTAATTTTTGAAATTTCGAGGACAAAATTTCTTTTAGGGGGAGAGAAATGTAACATCCTTAATTTCATTTCTTTTATTAATAAAGGTACATAAATATTTAATGTAACATCCCTAATTTTGTTTCTTTAAAGGTACATAAATATTTAATTATGGAAATAAAACTTATTAGAAATTTTATAGATATCTAAGGAAATATAATCCTTAGAAATTCTTCACCTTATGTATATGCATAGAAAATGTTTCTAACATTAAGGGAACAAGTAAAGAGAGAAAACCTAATAGAAAAAAAAAAAAGAAATAACATACTTAAGAGAGGCAAAATTCTTTGGTAAGGAAGATAAATTTTTGTGAATTAAATGTCTTAAAATTTTAAGAACATTGGATTAGGGTAATTTTTCCTAATTCAATAGTTAGAAATTCATAAGTTTAACATCTCCACCCATAAATTGGGCTTTCACCTATGAACACTTCATATAGAGTTTTTCCACTTCACATAAGATTCTAGCAAGCCCATTGGATAACCTAAGCAATAAATAAAACGTAGACTTGGACTAGGATATAGAAGTTGGACCGATAGCACAAAAATTATGAAAATGTGACCAAGCCCTCCAAGAGAGGTAGAATTTTATCCAAAGCAAAGGAAATGGGTAGGAATGAGCCTAAATCCAAGAGAAAAAATAAAATAAATTATGTGATGAAATAATAGTGTAATAATAATAAAGATTAGGTTACATGGCATTAAGACAAAAATTTAGCAAGTGGTGTGATAATATATATATCCTACATTTATAATTTTAGCAAGTGGTATGATAATACATGGCATTAGGACAAAACATCTATATCCTACACTCATAGTTTTAGTAAGTGGTATCATAATACATGGCAATAGGACAAAACACTCCTATCCTATACAAATAATTTTAGCCAAGTAAAGGAAATTCAAGGGCTAGAAAATTTCCACTTAGAAAGGCAAACCTATCATACTTGATTAAGACAAAAGAAAAAGGAAATGAATCCCTAAATCAAAGGGACCTTGTCCCTTGTCTTAAGAACATATTATCATAATTTTCAAAATACAAATCTCCTTTTGCTATGCATATTTTGACTAAGGAAGAGGAAAACAAGAACATGAGTAATTTGTTTTTGAAAAATAACCAAGTGCATCATAATTGTGATAAGGTAGACCCCTGATCAAGAAAGGTGAACCACTTGATAGTCTATTTAAGCAAAACCTATCCCTATAACATTATAATTATGTCCAAGTGAGGGAGAGGAAAAATAGAAGCAAGGTAGAGTGAGGAAAGGAAAGAAAGAGAGGAGAAAAAAGGAAGGAAGAAGAAGGAGAAGTCTAGAGGACTAAGTACTCAAGGTAAATTAGCTTAATCTCCACTTGAATCCATCTTTCTTCTTCATCCTTGGGGTTCAAAAACTCTCCCTCCTTCTCTTCTATAAGCTATTAGAAAAGCTAAGCGAATGGAGGAATCTTGCTACTTCCTTTAAGAGGAAACAAGAAAAAGAATTCACTAAGTGAGCTAGGGAGATCTTTAGGTAGGTTCAACAATATTTCTTTTTAGAAAAGATTTGAAATTTGTAACATTTATGTGGGATTTTGATCTTAGAACTTTGATGAAATTTACAATATTTTCTACTTTGATGATTGTTCATGGATGTTGCTATATCATGTTACATGTTATTTTGCATATGATGGATGTTTTGGACATTACAGTTGGTGTGGAAAGTTTTGTATAGGTATGGCTATAGTTGGTAAAATTTTTATGATTTTTTTATGCTACTATTTTGTATATTTGAATATGCTAAAAAATTGATGGCATATGTTTAGATGTAAGGAAAATGGAAGAGGATGTAATGTAATGATGAACTAAAACCTTAGGAAAGGATTGGTTAGGAAACTGGATTTCGGGGTAACTAGGGAAGCTTTTGTTTTTGAAATTCTGGGAAGCATCGGTTAGGAATTAAAAGAAATAGTTAACATGAAAAATGTGGCTCTATGTTTCAAAAAATTTTAGCCACTGGAATCACTTAATTTAGAGTCTATATGAGGGATATATTTCCCAATATGTAATCAGTGGTCAGACAATGGTTAACCAGAGAAGAATCTGTTAGGTATGATTCTGTGTTTGAATTTCTGGGATAAATCTATAGGTAATTAAAATAAATTCTCAATATAAAAAATGTACATCTATGTTTCATGGAATTTTAGCCACTGGAATCATTTAAAGTGGAATCAATATGAGAGAGATAAAGTCCTATTAGTAAGGAAAGGTCAGAAACTAGCTAACTAGGGAAGAATTTGTTAAGTATGCTTCGGTGTTTGAATTTGTGGGCAAAATATGTAGTTGATTAAAGGAAATTGTTTGCATAATAAATAGAGATATATGAATCACAAATCTATAGGCTCTGAAAGCACTTAATTTTGAGTTCATATGAGAGAGATATGATTGACTAATGAGTAAAGGTTAGAATTAGTATAGAATCCAGAGTGGAAAATGTAAATGTTTTGGTTTTCGATTTTATAGGATTAATTAGTAAGGAATCTGAAGACATGGTAAACACAAAATTTGTATATAAATGTCCTAGCATTTTATTGGCTTTGGAATCACCCAAATTGAAGTTTGTATGAGGGAGATATGGTCCAATTAGTAAGTAGAGGTCTGAACCTATCTGAGAAGAAATAACATTGAACTTGAAGGAGTAGTAAGTAACACCATGATTACTTAAGATTTCACTAAAATTTTCATCATAAGGGTTTTAGAGGATTGTCGTATCTTTCAATTGACACCAAGATCACCTCAATTGTATTTAAAATGAGGATGTTATGCTCTGTTTAGTGAAGAGAGGATAATAATATTTAAAAAAGAAGAAGAATCTTATAAATGAAAATAATAAATGACTAGTATATGCCATAGCCATTGCCATTGCATGAACTCCTTACTATCTTAAGTATGTAATTTTGACATGGAAGTATTTTAAAGTGATTTTTGAAACTATTATGTTCATGGCATGATTAACAATGATTTTTTTTTGTAATAATTATATGAAAATTATGGCATGTAAGTATAATGAACATACTTGTTATTGAAATCATATTTTTGCCTATTAATGTGAAAAGAAAAGAAAAAAAATGAGCACTGTCACATGGCGGTCCGTGTGGTGCACCAGTAGGAGACGCCCTACCAACAACTATGATTATGTTAATGAGAAAAGAAATTGTGCCATGTCAAACGGAGTGAGAAAAGCCTATTCCGGAGAGTAGAAAGTACTCACCTTGACCAAGGTAGTTTGACATGAAAATTAGTTGATAGCCATCATATGATATTTTGAAAATAGTTATTCATGCCATTCATGTCATTACTGTACAATTTTTATGTACATAGATAAAGTGCATTCATGTGACCTAAGGTAATTGCTGTAGCTTATACATATGAACATGACATGAGGAGCTATATTGATGATAATTATGATTTATTGTTGAACCTATTGGGATTTAATTCTCACTATATTTCCATATCATGTTCAGAAAACTAATTTTGCTGATTTTTCTTCGGTTCTGACTCTTAGTGTTCGTTGGATCGAGTTACTCTATGATAGGCAGATCCAAGAAATTAATAAGATCTTTGTGGTCGAGTTGGCTAAAATCTCGATGAAGGTACAACCACCTGCACCCGTATCTCTGGAACTGGTTAATAGGGATAAATAAGATGTAGACATATATACGTTTAATTTGCATACAAATGTTGTTAATTAATGATGTTTAAACCTTAATTATGCTTGGTTAAATTAATTGAATGTTATTATGAGTTAAATTAAGGTAATGATTTTATGTGATTTTTAAAAAAAATAAAATTATATATATGTATATATGTAAAAAAAATGGAGTTGTTACAATAGGGATGCTTTGTCCTAATGCCATGTATTATTACCTACTATATCATCACATGGCTTACTGAAATTATAAGTGTAGGATATAGATGTTTTGTCTTAATACCTTGTATTATTACCTATTATTTCATCACATGGCTTGCCAAAATTATTAGTATAAAATATAGATGTTTTTTCCTAATGCCATGTGACCTAATCTTGATTTTTATTATACTATTATTTCATCACATGGTTCTTTTTTTTTCTCTTGGATTTAGGCTCATTCTTGCCCATTTCCTTTGCTTTGGCTAAAATTCTACCTCTCATGGAGGGCTTGATCATATTTTCATGATTTTTGAGCTATCGATCCAACTTTTATATTCTAGTCCAAGTCTATATTATATCTCTTGCTTGAGCTATCCAATTGGCTTGCTAAAAATTCATGTGAAGTGGAAAAACTCTATAAAGTGTTCATAGGTGAAGACCCAATGTATGGGTGGAGATGTTAAACTTAAGAACTCTAGCTCTTGAATTAAGAAAAATTACCCTAATCCAATCTTCTTGAAATTTTAAAACCATTACTTACTTCTAAAAAATTATATTTCTTACCCAAGAATTTTGCCTCTCTTTAGGATGTTATTTCTAATTTTTCCTATTAGGTTTTCTCTCTTTACCTATTCCCTTAATGTTAGAAACATATTCTATGCATATACATAAGGTGAAGAATTTCTAAGGCTTATATTTTCTTAGATATCTAAAAATTGTTTAATAAGTTTTATTTTCTTAATTAAATATTTATGTACCTTTATTAATAAAAGAAACAAAATTAGGGATGTGACACATACCTCCCTTTTTAAGTACTACATAAACAGGGCCCACCTACTCACTATCTAAAATAGGATAGATAATACTTGAATCAAATAGTTTAAGCACCTCCTTCTTTACTACATCTTTCATGTTCGGATTCAATCTTCTTTGGTGCTCTCTAGAAGGTTTATGATCATTATCAAGTAAAATACGATGCATGCACACAGATGGAAAAATTCCTTTTATATCATTTATGATATACCCAATCACCTTCTTATACTTCATAAGCACTTCCAATAACTTACCAGTCTCATCAGCATCAACTCAGCATTAATAATGTCACGTCCCTAATTTTAAAGCACGTGAAACACATATTTTACGATCATATATTTTTCATAATATGTATAATACGCTACTATCCGATAACTTTATCTTTATTTATTTGTAATCAACATCATATTATGGCATATCAGGATAATATCATACGTTCGCAAGTTTTCAATAGAACTAATTATACATGTCAAATCTACATTTATCACTTTTACAACGAAAGCAAAGATCCTGCCTGTGGTGTTCAAAGCAACTCTAGAGTACAAATATATTACAATTTTATACACTGAGAGCCCAGAAACAATTTAGGCTCACTACAGAAGTACGATACCTAGTCGTTCAAGAAGCCGCAGGACTAAACTATGGGTCTTTATCTGAAAAACATATAAACCACGTGTAGTGAGTTTTACAACTCAGTGATCAGATAACACCTCATATGACCTCTTAGGTCAACATATAAATGTACTCTTTATTTTAAAACTTGTCACATTGAAAATCACAATTCGGAAGTAAATTCATATGGGACCCGTATTTCAAATAAACTCTGTTCAAATTCATATGCATATTCAGTTCATAAGTAATGTTGTAAGAACGATAATAAAATCATGTTATGCATCAATATAAATCTTATGAAAACATTTGGAGGATCCCATATTAGAACCACCATATCAGAGTTTAACCCCTTCCATACTTTGGTGGTATAGGATTTGCCTAAACTCAGCATCTCGCTGAGGTTTGCCCTACTACCATTCAAGAGGACACGCGAAGGGACTCTATATGGGTATTTCCCAAGCACACAGCAAGAGAAGACAAATCACATCTCATATAACTGGCATCTCACCCATATAGGAGGCATTCTGCTCTCCATCATATATCATCTCCCGTGTGTTGGCCCTTACACGAGGCTAGCACCACCCCCTGCTAGCTGAGGCAATCAAGGTGCACCAGGGCTAACATAACCTGTCGTTAGTAGACAGTATTTCCAATAGGATTCCTCCATAAAATCCATAATCTCATATATTACATATTAATCAAATCAGAGGTACTCTTTAATGCAACATTTTCATTTTCAGTATATTCCTCTGTCAAAACTTCCCAATCAGGGAAATCACATATACATGCCTATATACAAGGCAAACATTTCACTGTATAAATCAATATCATATGCATAACATATTTCCTTTTCCATATCATGAAAAATACATGTAAAAATCACATGTTCTATGTATTTCAAAAGTCATACTCTTCTTGAACTAGATATCATATTGCAACCATTTCAGATATTCTAAACCATTTTAGGAACATATAAAAGTATAAATAACTTGTAAGCATGCTCATTTATCAATGTAAAGTTCAAGAAGAGTAAAAGCAAGTCATAGAAAGAATCATCTACTCACAAAATTAGGGTACCAAGTTGGACAACCCCAAAATCCATGTTTGTGGTCCAAACTCAACAAAATAAACCCCAAAATCGAGTCCAAAACATCCAAAAACCTTGAAAACGACTTTGGATTTGCGAACTTTAGCCTCTGGGAGCTCGATCAATGCAATTCAACACAACAAGGTCCGGTTACACACACTACACACGCCACCAGGGAAGGCTACTTGTGGGCTTCACTCTCTGAGGAAGATTCGGCGCATGGTGCCGCGTGCAAGGGATTCTAGACCTTTTTAGGTGATTTTTCCTTCAATTTTCTGGCCAATCTCTGGCCTATTTTCCAGAAACTAATTAGATGGATTTGTACAACTCTTCGTCCTGAGTCCGTTGGCAGTGGTGGTGTCGAAATCTGAGGTCTGGTTGCGAAGAAATCTTAAAGAGAAGTTAGAGGGTTTCGGGAGGAAAATTTCTGAAAAGAGATGGAAAAATCTGGAAATGATCAGCTTCTTGAATGGCTAAGGCCCTTAAAATATCCCGGGGGACCTTTATGCAAAAATTCACTTTTAGAGGGAGGTCCTTGCAAATTTTTCTTGTTTACATTTTAACCCCGAAACTTTTAAGAAATTGCATTTTGACCCAAAAATGTAAATTCTCATATTCTTTTTTGTAATTTTTAATCCTTGTAATAAATAAACTTATTTTCACTGGTTTTTATCTCCATTTTCGAAATTCTCTCTTTTTTCCAAATTTTCTTTAATTGGAATTTCGTTAAATTTTATAGTTATTACATTACTTAAGGAATTAAAGGAGCAACTGCAAGATTTATTAGATAAAGATTTTATTCAACCCACTGCATCTTCCTGGGGTGCTCCTGTTCTCTTTGTGAAGAAAAAGGATGGATCCCTACGCCTATGTATTGACTATAGGCAGTTGAACAAAGTGACAATACGAAACAAATATCCTTTACCCAGAATAGATGATTTGTTTGACCAATTACAGGGTACCCAATGTTTTTCAAAAATTGATCTGAGATCTGAGTATCATCAATTGAGGATAAAGAAGGAGGATATTCCTAAAACTGCTTTTAGAACTCGATATGGGCATTGTGAGTTCTTAGTAATGCCATTTGGTTTAACAAATGCCCCAGCTGCATTTATGGATTTAATGAATAGGGTGTTCAAACCTTTTCTAGATCAATTCGTCATTGTATTCATAGATGATATATTGGTATATTCAAGAAGTTCAGAAGAGCATGAGCAGCATTTAAGAATAGCATTGCAAACCTTGAGGGAACACCAGCTGTATGCTAAGTTTTCAAAATGTGAATTTTGGCTTAGTAGTGTTACTTTCTTAGGGTATGTGGTTACTAAGGATGGTATTCAAGTTGATCCTAAAAAAATAGAAGCGGTGCAAAAATGGCCACGTCCTACGACGGTTACAGAGATTCGCAGTTTCCTTGGTTTAGCGGGCTATTACCGTAGATTTGTTAAAGATTTTTCAAAGATAGCTACTCCTTTGACAAGGTTGACAAGAAAGGGAATAAAGTTTGATTGGTCACATGAATGTGAAAGAAGTTTTTAGAAACTCAAATAATGTTTGACTACGGCGCCAGTATTGGCTATTCCTTTAGGTACTGGAGGATACACGGTATACTGTGATGCATCAAGAATCGGATTAAGATGTGTGTTAATGCAAAATGGTCGAGTTATTGCATATGCATCTAGATAGCTTAAACCACATGAGCAAAACTATCTAACTCATGATTTGAAAATGGCAGTAGTAGTTTTTGCTCTTAAAATTTTGGAGGCATTATTTGTATGGTGAGACATGTGAAATTTATACAAATCATAAAAGTTTCAAATATATTTTTCAACAAAAAGATCTTAACTTGAGACAAAGACGATGGATGGAATTACTTAAAGATTATAATTGCACAATACTGTACCATCTAGGTAAGGCCAATGTTGTGGCTGATGCATTAAGTAGGAAGTCTATGAGTAGTTTGGCTCATATCACAATGGTAAGAAGGCTGTTAGTTAAAGAGATGCATAAGCTGGAAAGTGATGGGGTAGTAATGGAGGTAAAGGAGCCTAGAATATTATTAACTCATATGCAATTTCAATCATCTTTGATTGAGCAGGTGAAAAAGGCACAGAAAGAGGATGCTTATTTGTACAAGAAAATGGAAGAAGTGAAGAATGGTGGTGAAGTTGAATTCATTATAGACTCTGAGGGAATTCTGAGATTTGGTAAGCGGATATGTGTACCTGATAAAGAAGAACTTAAGAAAGAAATTTTAGAGGAAGCTCATAGATCCATGTATACGATTCATCCTAAAATAACTAAAATGTATAAGGATCTAAAAGAAATTTATTGGTAAGAAGGTATGAAGAAAGACATAGTGGATTACATGTCTCGATGTTTAACTTGTCAGCAGGTGAAAGTGAAACATCAAAGGCCTGTAGGACTACATCAGCAGATAGAGATACCTAAATGGAAATGGGAAAGAATAACTATGGATTTTGTTACGGGATTACCGAGAACACCAAAAGGTTTTGATTCAATATGGGTGATCATTGATAGGTTGACTAAGTCAGCACATTTCCTACCAATGAAAACCACATACAATGTAGCTCAGTATGCAAGATTATATTTGAATGAAATAGTGAGATTTCATGGAGTGTCAATATCAATTATTTCTGATCGAGGACCACAATTTACAGCTCATTTTTGGAGAACTTTCCAAGAAGCTTTGGCCACGAAGTTGAATCTTAGTACTGCATGCCATCCTCAAACAGATGGACAATCTGAGCGAACCATTCAAATATTAGAAGACATGCTTCGGGCTTATGTTGTAGATTTTCAGGGTAGTTGGGAAAGATTTCTGCCTTTAGCTGAATTTTCTTATAACAATAACTATCAAGCCAGTATACAAATGGCTCCTTTCGAGGCATTCTATGGCAGGCGTTGCCGTTCCCCAATTGGATGGTTTGAGATGGGCGAAGCAAAGGTTTTAGGGCCTGATCTGGTACAAGATGCATTGGTCAAGGTAAAATTAATTAAGGAAAGGTTATTAGCAGCTCAGAGTAGACAGAAGGCCTATGTTGATAATAGACGTCGCCCATTGGAATTTGCTGTAGGTGAACATATTTTTTTGAAAATATCTCTTATGAAGGGAGTAATGAGATTTGGGAAGAAAGGGAAATTATGTCCATGGTATATAGGACCATTTGAAATTCTTGATAGGATCGGTCCGGTAGCTTATCGTTTGGCTTTACCTCTTGATTTGGGTAATGTTTATCCAGTTTTTCATGTGTCTATACTATGAAAATATTTACCGGATCCTACATATGTTATACAGTGTCCACAGATTTAGTTACAGGAAGATTTAACCTATGAGGAACAACTAGTAGCAATAGTAGACAGACAAGTAAAGAAGTTGCGGTTAAAGGAAATACCTACAGTGAAAGTGATATGGAAAAATCACTCTTCTGAGGAAGCTACTTGGGAAAGAGAGGAGGATATATGCACCGGATATCCGCATTTGTTTGAACAATGAGGTTAGTCTTTATTTACAATTATGGTGATGAAATTTGAGGATAGAATTTCTTTAAGGAGGGAAGAATGTAATAACCATAAAATTTAACGAAATTCCAATTAAAGAAAATTTGGAAAAAAAGATAGTATTTTGAAAATGGAGATAAGAACCGGTGAAAATAAGTTTATTTATTATAAGGATTAAAGAATTACAAAAAAGAATATGAGAATTTACATTTTTGGGTCAAAATGCAATTTCTTAAAAGTTTTGGGGTTAAAATGTAAATAAGAAAAATTTGCAAGGACCTCCCTCTAAAAGTGAATTTTTGCATAAAAGTCCCTCGGGATATTTTAAGGGCCTTAGCCACTCAAGAAGCTTATCATTTCCAGATTTTTCCATCTCTCTTCAGAAATATTCCTCCAAAAACCCTCTAACTTCTAAGATTTCTCTGCATCCGGACCTCGAATTTCGACACCACCACCGTCAACGGACTCAGGACGAAGAGTTCTACAAATCCATCCGATTGGTTTTTAGAAAATTGGCCGGAGATTGGCTAGAAAATTGAAGGAAAAATCAACTAAAAAGGTCCAAAATCTCTTGTACGCGCCCTCACACGCCGAATCTTCCTTAGAAAGTGAAGCCCACACGCAGCCTTCCCTGATGGCGCTTGTAATCAGACCCTGTTGTGTTGACCGAGCTCCCAGAGGCCAAATTTCACAAATTTGGAGTTGTTTTCAAGGTTTTTGGATGTTCCATACTTGATTTTTGGGTTTATTTTACTGAATTTGGACCATAAACATGGATTTTGGGGTTGTCCAACTTGGTACCCTAATTTTGTGAGTATATGATTCTTTTTATGGCTTGCTTTTACTCTTCTTAAACTTTACATTGATAAATGAGCATGATTACAAGTTATTTATACTTTTATATGTTCCTGAAATGGTTTAGAATATCTGAAATGGTTGGAATATGATATCTAGTTCAAGAAGAGTATGACTTTTGAAATACATTGAACATGTGATTTTTTCATGTATTTTTCATGATATGGCAAAGGAAATATGTTATGCATATGATATTGATTTATACAGTGAAATGTTTGCCTCGGATATAGGCATGTATATGTGATTCCCTTGATAAGGAAGTTTTGATAGAGGAATATATTGAAAATGAAAATGCTACATTAAAGAGTACCTCTGTTTTGATTAATATGTAATATATGAGATTATGGATTTTATGGAGAAATCCTATTGGAAACACTGTCTGCTAACGATAGGTTATGTTAGCCTTGGTGCACCTTGATTGCCTTAGCTAGCAGGGGGTGGTGCTAGCCTCGTGTAAGGGCCAACACACGGGAGATGATATGTGATGGAGAGCGGAATGCCTCCTATATGGGTGAGATGCCAGTTATATGAGATGTGTTTTGTCTTCTCTTACTGTGTGCTTAGGAAATACCCATATAGAGTCCCTTCGCGTGTCCTCTTGAATGGTAGTAGGGCAAACCTTAGTGGGATGCTGAGTTTAGGCAAATCCTATACCACCAAAGTATAGAAGGGGTTAAACTTTGATATGGTGGTTCTAATATGGGATCCTTCGAATGTTTTCATAAGATTTATGTTGATGCATAACATGATTTTATTACCGTTCTTACAGCATTACTTATGAACTGAATATGCATATGAATTTGAACAGAGTTTATTTGAAATACGGGTCCCATATGAATGTACTTCCAAAGTGTGATTTTCAATGTGATAAGTTTTAAAATAAAGAGTACATTCATATGTTGACCTAAGAGGTCATAAGAAGTGTTATCTGCTCATTGAGTTGTAAAACTCACTACACGTGGTTTATATGTTTTTTAGATAAAGACCCAGAGTTTGATCCTGCAGCTTCTTAAACGACTAGGTCTTGTACTTCTGTGGTGAGCCTAAATTGTTTTTGGGCTCTCAGTGTTTAAAATTGTAATATATTTGTACTCTAGAGTTGCTCTGAACGCCACAGGCAGGATCTTTGCTTCTGTTGTAAAACTAATAAATGTAGACTTGGTATGTATAATTAGTTCTATTGAAAACTTGCGAACGTATGATATTATCCTGATATGCCATAATATGACGTTGATTGCAAATAAATAAAGATAAACTTATCGGATAGTAGCATATTATACATGTTATGGAAAATATATGATAATAAAGTATGTGTTTCACGTGCCTTAAAATTAGGGGCGTGACAAATAATCACTGGATATGAAGGGTTAAGGTCCAAAAATTCATACCTTAAGCTGAATGGAAGTGGTTTAAGTTCTACCTTAGGTGCCTTGACTTTCTTTATAGCTGCTAATTTCTAATTGAGGTCTAGTTCTAGCTTTTCTGTTTTTTCTCTTGCGGTGCAAGTGGACTCTATATGGCATTTTGGCATATTTAAGAGCTTTAACAAGCTTAGCATAAGGAAAAGGACTATTCACAAGGCAAAGCTCAAATGGGTCAGTAGAATAAAAATTAAATGCATCATTAACCATATTCTGTTTAACTAGATCTATCATGCAACAAGAGTCACTTAAAGATGGGCATTTCATTGCATCAGTCAGATTGAACTCAATCTTTTCATCCTTTCCATTTAGGGAAAGCTTTCCATTTTTCACATTGATAATAGCACCAGCTGTAGCTAGGAAAGGCCTGCCAAGAATGATGGGGATTTGGTTATTTTCCTCCATCTTTAAAATTACAAAATCAACTGGTATAAAGAGGTTACTTACCTTTAGAGGAACATCCTCTAATATACCTACTGTATGCTTGATGAATCGATTTTCCAACTAAAGAGAAAATGTGGTAAGCTTTAAATCACCTATCTGGAGCTTCTTACTAATAGACAGTGGCATGAGACTCACACTTGCTCCAAGGACATATAAGGCTTTAGCAATGTGCATGTCTCTAATGGAGCAAGGTATAGAGAAGCTTCCAAAGTCCTTAAGTTTAGGAGGTAACTTATTCTGGATCAATGCACTACACTCTTCAGTTAATGCCACTGTGGCATAGTCTTCAAACTTCCTCTTATTTGAGAGGATCAACTTTAAGAACTTAGCATAGGAAGACATCTAAGAAACATCTTTGAAGAATGAGATATTAATGTGCAGCTTTTTCAACACATCAAGGAATTTCCTATACTATTTTTCTGACTTTGCCTTGGCCAGGCTCTAGGATAAGGTACTGGTGGCTTGCATGGCTTAGGAGCCACATATTTGGGTACATCTTCCTCTTTCCTTTCCCTTATATGCTCTTCCTACTTCACTTTTTTAAACTTATCTTGCAATTCTTCATCCTTATCTTCCCCATTTTTCCCCTGACTCGCCCAACTGCTTGCCACTTCTCAAAGTAATGGCCTTGCAATGTTCTCTGAGGTTTTTAGGTTGGCTAGGGAATTTGCCAAAATTCCTATTTGAAGAGCTGGCTTGCTATGTTATATGAGTTTCCAATATCATATTAAGAGTAGAAAGCGAGCTAACCATAAAGGCTAAGTCTTTTATAGCCTCATTCATTGAATGGTTTTGGGCTCTGAAATCATCATTCTATTTAGAATTAGTTACTATAAAGTTCTCCACCAGAGCCTCCAGATTGGACTTTGATTAGGGTAAAGGATTAAATGGACTCTGATTTTGAAACCCAAGAGGTTGCCTGAAATTATTGTAACGAGGCTGATTTGCATTAGGCTTGTAAGAGAGATTAGGATAATTCCTCAAACTTGGATTATAAGTATTACTATAGGGATTATTTCTCTAGTTGTTATTAACAAAATTCACCTGTTCATAATCCTGGGGTGTAGGGTTTCCAAGCTGACAGTCATTGGCTACATGGCCAATACACCAATAAACTTCATATGTAGAAGATAAAGAAGAACGAACAGTATTGATGCTCAATTTATCTAGCTTATGAAACAATGCATTAACCTTAGAAGTTAGATAATTAAATGCTTCAACTTCATACATATCTGTTGGTTTCCTAGATGGTTGTCTTTAATTAGACTAAGAGTAGTGATTTAAGCCATATCTTCAATAAGCTCTTAAGCCTTATCAACTGTCTTGTTCATTAGGGCTCCTCCTACCATACGGGTGCTATATATTAGTCCATTATATAAGGTATGGACTATGAGCCACTTCTTTAACCCATGGTGAGGGCATAATCTAAGGAGTTCCTTAAATCTCTCTCAAGCTTCATACAATGATTCCCTATCTTTTTGTGCAAAAGTAGTGATCTGATTATATAGATGGGCTGTCTTGCTTGAAGAGAAATACTTGGCCAGAACAGCTTGTGAAAGTTGTTGCCAAGTGGTTTAGACCTTGATAGAAGGGAGTGCAACCATGCTCGAGCCTTGTCTTGCAAAGATAATGGGAACAACCTCAGATGGATAACATCAGAAGATACTCTATTCAGCTTTAGTGTGTCACAGTATTCAAGGACAACTGATAAATGGATATTTGGGTCATCAGCCAAATTGATTCTGCTGAACCATTTGAAGAAGAGAAATGTTTAACTCGGAATTATTAGCCTTTACAGTAGGTCTAACAATGTTAGGATTCAGGTCATGGGTATCTAGGGCGATGAAATATTACAATGAACAGTTATCACGATTTTCCATGGTAGGTGGTGAAAGATTTTGACTTTGTGCCTTTCTCCTTCTTTGTAATGTTCTTTCAATCTCAAGATCAAAGTTAATAAGGCACTCAGGATCTTTTCTCATAAACGAATTGCATACCTACAAAAATAAAAGCAAAGAAAAAAAATCAACAAGTAGAATATGTAGAAAAAAATAAAAGGAAAGAGATTTAATCTAGTTATTTCGTAAAACAACTAATATTGACATAGTTGGTCCCCGAAAATAGCACCAAAAACTTCTTGTGTCTATTTATCTAATAACTGCAAGCGCACGGTATAGCTGTAGCTAATTCAGCGAGTACAGGTCATATCCACAGTGATCAATTACTAGTATTCTACGAAGTAAACTATATAAATCAATATAATTCGATAGAAATAGTGAATGAGAAGTCACAATTTATTAAACTAGATACTCAATTATAAAAAGTCTAGGGTTAAGCTTTACTGTACTTATAATATTCAATAATCAAGATATACCTCTAATTGCAATTATCTGAGTATTCGGGGATGGTTTAGCCTTAATTCGTTAATAACCTCTTTCAAGTGTTAATAACTGTACCTAAGTTCATACAATTACCAACTTTCGTGGTTCTTAGTTTAACTTAAGCCCATTAAGTTATGTTCTAACCAAATGATTCAATTTATAGGGGGTCACATACCTACCAATTGATTCAATTCCTAGGGAGTTTTAACCTACTTTCATTATTAGAACATCCCTTATTAATTATCAAGGTCCGACATTAACCTTCACCTTTCAATCCATTAGTTAATAACCTAAGATGTGATAAAATGGTGATTAAGCATTCTATCAACACATACATGCATAATAGTTAATCATGATTAACCATAGATATTACAATTAGGGATTCACAATTTGGTTTAATTCAACATCATTATACCATAAGTGGGTTTATCAAAACCCTAGATTAAAGTCTACTTACACATAATTAAAATAGAAGCCAAAACTGAATTCGATTGCATTAAACAAACTATAATCCAATACAAGTTCTATAAAAGAGAAAGAGAAGTAGAGAAAGAGATGAAGAGATAGGAAGAAGAAACCAGGAACAAGTGTTGAAGAATGATTCAGAGGTACAAAATTCCAATCCAAAGCTCTATTCAATCTAATGAATAAAAGAAATTATATGTTCATAATTAAGCATGATTTTAATACCTTTAAACTTACTTTTTGTTTGATTTAAGTAAAATATGATTATGACTTAGCTTAGTTTTGTGTTGTAGGAAAAAAAGTAAGAAGAAAATAGGAGAAAAGGATAAGAATTTCATGGAAAAAATGTTGAATTGTAGTGATTCCAGACCTTTCGATACTAATTAGACCATATCGCCCACATATGAACTCCAATCAAAGTTATTCAAGTGGCTAGAAAAATATAAGACAATAATCTACAACTTTTATGGTGAGCATTTTGTCAAATTTGGGAGATTTCAGTGTGTTACAGAGCATGAAATTTAGAATTGCAATGCAGTAAGATGAATCCTGAGCATTGGTCACTAATGTGAGTATATATGCCTCATATTATTTCTTATTAAGGTGATTCCAATAGTTGTGGAAATCTAAGAGATAGGAATACAACTTTTATGTTTACAACTTTTGCAAATTCTAAAAAAATCATAGCACCGTGGTGCCTATATGTGAGCACCGCAGTATTATGAAACTGGCTAGTGGATGTTGTCCGTAGCGCTGCCACACTCGCCATCGCAGCACCGTTTTTAATGCAATTTTTAGGGTTTTTCACCCCAATTAGAGCCCAAAAGCCCAGGAATAACCCTAGAAGCAATCCTACTTCATTTAGGACTCTCTTAACCTATAAATAAGAGGGAAAGCAAGCATGAGAGAGGATCAAATCATCTAAGGATCCCAGGATTAAATTCTCAATCATCTTCTTCTCTTCTTCTCTAGGTTTTGTTATGCCCCTACGTGGCTAGTTACCTTTTTGTTGGTTGAGAAAGATTGAAATTTCAAGGATCTTTTATGCGTTGTGAGATGTTGATTTGAGTTTATTATGTCAATTTTAATTAAGTATTGATTATTCATCCATTCTTATTCCCATGATTGTTTCAATTGATATCTAGGGTGCAAACTAGTGATTTCATTGTTTCAATCTATTGTTGAATTATATCTTGAACAAATTTTTATTATTATGATTCAAGAGACAAATATGATTAATAATTTTTGGATTATAAATTATTAAACCTATGGTGAATGATTAACTAAATTAAATATAATCGATGTGTTTATGTTTGTTTAGCTCTATCCGTTTCTCTAATTCTTCAAGCAATTAATAAGTTATACTTTATCGATGTGCTAAAGGATAACTTATTAATTAGGGTTAATTGAGGCGATCATCATCTATTACTAAACTTAAGGAGGAACAGGGATAAGATCTCAATGATAGATATTCAATTAAAGATTGATTGTGTTGTCAATGATCAATGCAATTCCTTGACGGTAGATATCAACCGAAACCAATGCTTTTATTATTAATTACTCTCTTTTATTTTGCTTGTGATCATTCTCTTTTATTTTGTTATTTTACTTTTATTATAAAAACCTCCTTTCTATTTCACAAAAAGAAATACTGGTCTCTGTGGGATCAATCCTTACTCCCACTACTACAAGTTAGTTTTAAGGTAAGGTATTTATTATATTGGGTGTACCCGCAACAGTACCCACCAAGAAACCTATATTCTATTCAAAAACTTAATTTTAAAGTGTTTCCTACGTCCAAAATGCGTCTGAATGAATTTTTCCTCGACTCCCTTCATATATATACTCCTTGGCTCATTAAAACTCTTATAAACCATGTGTTGTATAGACACGAAGCATGGCCTTGCTTCAAGCTGGAATCTAAGAAGCTGCACTATCTCTTATTCAGAATACAGCCTGGCCGTGTTTTGGGTGTCCTAAACATGACCTAGCTATGTTGAAGGCTGTCGTTGTCCTTTTTTCCCATTCGAAGCCTATTTCGGAAAGAGTTAGTTTTTTTTATAAAACAACACATTTTTCATTTCCATCATACCAAAAGCCACGTCAGTTGTTAGCATTTATACAAAAGTAACACAGATTCACATAATTACATTAATATCTAACATTAAACCCCAAATAGTACACCACCCCTGGAGTACAAAAGGTGGAGGAGGTAGTACTAGAATCGAGATCTGTACAAGGAATCGCCATCCACTGGATCTCTATGATCAAGTGCACGGAAATGGCTAGCTTACCATATGCTTTTATCTAAATATAACACCAACAATAATGAGAATAGAAGTTCCCAATATATTTAATAAATGCATTATAAAATTAGTAAAAAAATTACAGGATTATGTCCAACTATATAAGCTACATAAAACATTTATCATTGATAACATGTGTGTGTGTGTGTGTGTGTGTGTGTGTGTATATATATATATATATATATATATACACACATCACCAATAGATGACATGATAAAAACATGGTATGTACAAATGCTCAATTGTCATAATTATAACATGCTAAAATATTATCAATCTTTCATGATAAAAGCATAATATTCGTAAATAGTATGATTTAACATATTATGCACACATTTGATAATAACAATTTCAGTATACAAAACATCATGCATGGTAGTTATCCTTCCATCTACGTCTCAGTAACAAGGCAATGTTAGCCATTCTCCTGCCTGCTGTTTATATGACTCTGTTACTTGGTTGGCCATACTCTCCCTAAGCTCACTCAGGCTAATAGGGCGTCCCCTATTTGGTACCGTCTTAGAGCCATATGACACGTATGGTTACCTTACTATTATTACAATGTGTTGCATGTCGCCGGGTCACCTTGCTTAGGTAAAGGTCATCTCAATTCTTTTCCTGGGTCATCTTGCGACCACAAGGATCATCCCGCATGTTGTCGGATCACCATGCTACCATAGGGTGCTACAAGTATCTGTCTATTTCTCATATTTAGCCATATGCATAAGATCCTCCACTTTATCATCAATACAATATATGATTCCATCTCATCAGTATACCAAGTATGCATCTCATCAACATCTTAAACATGCATCTCATTAACATATTAAGTATACATCTCATCAACCATATTCATCACTAACATCATGCTTGCCATCATCATCACATCATTTAACAATTCTGTATTGATACATTTATCATCATGTAACAATGTATACATCATACATTTAATCATCATGCATTGATACCATAATGTATGCATCATACTCTCTAATCATCATCTCTGCCATGATAAGGTCATGCATTAGTCAAGTACATCATCTTCATCATACTTATTATCATCGTCACATCATCATTTAACAAATATGTATTAATACACTTGTCATCATGTGATAATGCATACATCATATCTTCTAATCATCATGCATTGATATACTAACATAGACATTACATCATCATCTTCATCATTTAACAACTATGTATTAATACACAATGTAAGTCAAGCTTGTGATTACAAGAAATAGTGAATACTAGCGTTGTAATGCAAAGATTACAAGGCATTCTTCTTCAATTTAGTTTCTCTCATCATCATCTAGTTAATGGGATTCATTTAATACCATTTGTAGCTAAAACAAGGCAAAAAAAGCTCCAAACATGGCCTAGCCGTGCCATGGAACATGGCCATGCTTGATGTTGTCTCAAATGTGTTGCAGCCTCTCAAATAGCCCAAAACACAGTCGTGCCATGCCATGAAACATGGTCAAATTTCGTGTTGTAGGTTCTCAACTCACTTGACCTTCCATCACTAAACTCCCTCATTTTAATTCCGATTAAGATTATTTTGGTGTCTATGGATAGCTACAAACTTTTATGTTTACCACTTTGACAAATTACAACTATAATTAAACCTAAAAGTGTCCCAAAAATCAGCATCATGACTGTACACGTTAGATCTGACCTCTCTTCACTTGTTCGGGCATAACTCTCTCATATTAGGTCCAATTGAAGTGATTTCAAAGAGCTTTGAGCGGTAAGAAATAGGGGTACAACTTATATTTTGAACATATCTTCTAATTTAGCATAAATTATGACTCCCCGAACCATCCATTTAGAGCATCAAATTCCATCCATTCAAAGCCAAATTTCAACACAATACATGTAATACATATGCATCCAAACCTTTGCTCTACATGGCTATTCATATGATCATTCCAATGTATGCACAAGCTACCTCAAAAAATAACTTACAAGTATACATACACATATATATATATACATGAATCATCAAGATTATACATACACATATATATATATATACATGTATCATCAAGATTTTAAGCTTCATGGTAGATTAATGTTAAACCCACCTAACTTTACTTATCTTCTTTGTTAACAAGCACCCCCTTGGTTTCCTTTGCTTTGGCTCCACCTAGATCTTCTTCTTTTACCACAAAACCTGTATAACCACCAATAAAACCATCTTTTAAGAGCTTACAATGAAGATGAGGGATGATTTAAGGGCTGATCCATAGAGAAAATCACATTGGATCTCTTTTCTTGGCCATTCTCTTTCTTCTTTCTCTCTCCTCCTTCCTTCTCTTCTTCTTTGGCCTTTCTTCCTCTTAGCCATAGGTTTCTTTTCTCCCTCTCCCTTGGTCAAATTCTTCAAGAAGTCTTTAGGAAAATATTAAAAAAATAAGACCTTCTAGAAGCCAACTTTCCATGCCAACTATGTCCTCCAACCAAGCCAAAATTACAAGTTTGTCATTCCATTAGATTGTGATTAACCCCTTGAATAAGGCCTTGTTTAGCTTCCTCATATTCTCCAAATGATTTAATTCCTCTTTTAAGAAGATTTCAATGGGTTTTGGGGTCACACCCAAAACATATCTCTAGCTCAATTCCTAATGTTTAGTTTTAGCCCCTATGAATTAGGAAATTTTAATTTCTCTCCTTCTAGATTTCTTTTTTTCCATTTAGTTACTTTATAATTTTCTAGGGTTTCTTCAATGTTCTACTTCATTCTCTTTCCTTCTCTTCACCACTAAAAATTATTTTCTATTTAATAAAATCGGGGATGTTATAATTTCTTCCATGTCTCTTCCTTAGCTTCCTCCTAATCCAAAAGGCCTTTCAAATGTGCTTGCTCCCTTGATTCTTGGGTTCTTTTGCTCTTCTACAAACAAAAAATACAAGCGAGCAATATCTAAAGCAACCAAAATAAAATCAAATGGGAGTAAGCATATAATCACAACTTAGCTAAGAATTAAGGGGTAAAATATAACAATTAAACACAAAATTTTCTCCTTTATCAATGATCTAGGGGCAAAGTCTATCTAGTCTTCCTCTCAAAGGTGGTAGTCCATGTGGAATCTCCTTAAAAAAAGTATCAATGAATTCCTATATCAAAGACATAATTATACTAGGAAAAGAAAGGTTATGATTGTTAGTAAAATAAATATCCTTGTATATAAGCACAAGGAGGTTTGATTTGCATAGTAAAGCACTCTTCATCTCAGTTTTAGTACAAAAGCACTCACTTTTTTATTTTTCTCTTTTTCTTGCTCACAACTCTCTTTCTTTTTCTACTCGCATGTCTTGGCCTCTCTCTCTTTTCTCTCACTCTCAATTTGGTCTTACTCTCTTTCCTCTCTTTTTCTTTTATTTCTCTCAACTTACACTCTTTTGTAATCTTCAATTGATTAGCAAAAGTCTGTGCCAGCTTTAGGGATGTTAGAATAAAGGTTTGATTATGCATGGTCAATGTATATCAATTCTTGTAACCATCATAATTGACCCTTCTATCAAATTACGATAGATGTCCCAACATCAAGTATCTAGCATGTATTTGTACTTTATCACAAAGCACATAATGTGTGTAGTTACCAATAGACAAAGATACTCAAACCTAATTGGTCACCCATATGTCTCCCCTATCATTCAACCATCTTAGACTATATGGCTTAAGATGTTTCAATGTGGGTAGACTCAATTTATTAACCATCAAGGTACTATCTACATTAGTGTAACTCCCACTATCAATAATCAAGCTACATACCTTGTTATTCACATAGCACCTTGTTTGGAAGATGTGCTCACGTTGTTCCTCATCAACATCATCATTAGGCTCCATATTAAGAGCACGTAGAGTCACCAATACTTCTCCATGCACTAACTCACCAATCTCCACATTATTGCAATCCTCCAATGGTGGAATCTCATCATCATTAGAATGCTCACTCTCCATACCTCACCTTTCTTCCTCATCAAAGCCAAACTATTTAGTAAGCTTAGGCTTGGATGGTGACTCAAGATTAACTAGCCTCATATTTAGTAACTTGAGCTACTCCTGAACCACTTTCATAAAGAGTTTAAGGTCAACTTCAGGTTGATCTCTTTCACTCCTCATGTTTGTCTCACAAACCTCACATGTTTGCCATTAATTCTACTCTATTTCCTTTAAAAATCTTAAATAAGAACCTGATCAACAATCTTATCAAAGAAAACAAGCGAATTAAGAATGATAAGAACAAAAATTTAGACTATGACAACCATAGGAACTGAATTGGAGAAAATAGGGGATAATAGAACTAGTATGCTATTTTTGGCTTCCTTTTTTTGAACGAATTTCTGCTCTTTTTTTATAAACTTCTTTTTTAATGAACTTCTGTTCACTTTTTTTTCTAAACAAATTTTTTTTGCTCCTTTTTTTTGTATTTAGGAAACCAAATTGGACTAGGACTCTTTTTTGTGTTTTTTGAGGAACTATACTATAACTAGGAAAAGAAAAATAACTAAAACTAGGATTCTTTGTTTTTTTAAGGAATTAGACTATAACTAAGAAAAGAAATTTGACTAAAATTAGGACTCTCTATTTTTGAATGAATTCGATTAAAACTAGAAAAAAAAATTGACTAGTTAGAACTTTATTCTAACCTAAATAAAGGTAGAAAATCAAGAAAGACTCTATAACACAAATAAAAAAAGATAAGATAAGACACCAACCGAATTTCAAAGAGCCAAAGCTCTGATACCAAATGATGTGTTTCCTTAAGCCAAGAAATGAAGTGGTTGGCATAAGCAAGGATCGTCATAAAAATTCAACAGGTGTTTTGATCGCAACGAGTTACCTTTATAAGATCAAATTTAGTTCTTTGCCCAAGAACCAAGGAAAGCTCTCACATTGAGAGAAAACTCAATTTTTATTAATCATCAAAATTTGAATTACATAAGCATAAGAAAACCATTATATAGTCACTCTATGGAAACCATAAAATTCCTAATTAGACTTATATGGAATACGCCCTATATGGCCCAAACAACATTAGTTATTTAGGCTAACTAAACTAATAAAAACATAAACCCATAATTAAACTAATAATTGGCCAACATAAAGAATGGCCCCAAAGTACATTAAATACTAATAATATCCTAAAAGAAAGCATATAACATAAAGCCCATAATACCTCTTTAATCTATACAAATTTGGGTTGGTTGTGTTCAAGATCCCCCAAGCTCTATTTGGCCTCCTAGAATTCCCATCTATTCAGCCTCAAGCTTATGCTCTAAGCTACCCTCTTAACACCATCCTTAAGGCTGCAAAGCGTTATCCACTTGATGTCTTGACTTAACCCAACAGCTTCCTTTTTAGCCTGCACGTCTAAGATAAAGCCCAATAAAGCTTATTTGGCCTGCTTTGCCATGCTCTTAATCATTAGACTGCCTATTCCTTGCAAATGATCTCAGGAACAATTTAGAATTGGTTTGGTAGCACCTTGATCTCCATCAGCAAGGGAGTAGGGAAGGAATAATGATATTTATCTTGGTTTATCTTAACTATTGAACTTACATCTAGTCCCTAAGTAGCAACTTGAGATTTCCACTATACCACAACTTTAAACTAGGCACTTGTGAGCTTCTTACATAACAACAACTCAATTGAGTTAGAAAAGTAGGTTCAATCCCATTGCAACCAATTACAATAGCTAATGGTATTTTCCACACCTAACTTCCATCAAGGTTACTACCCCTTAACTAAACCTTATGAAATGAATTAGAAGTAAGGCTCAAATACTCTCTTCCGGAATATACAAAATAAAAAGTATGGTTATATTAGAGGAATAAGGGAAAATAAGACCTCATGAATGATTCAAGACAAAATGTATAGTTTTTCTTGCTTTTCAATGCCTAAGACAACTAGTATTTATAGAGAAATAAAGTTTATAGCTAATGAAAATCATCCATGATAGAAATCAATGAAATTTGACCAATATAACGTCATAAATTCAATTTCTAGCATGCTATAAGCGCCTACCAGGAAACGACATAAATTCAATTTACGTGCCTACTGTAAGGATTGGATTATAACCCAAAAGGCAAATTACATATACATGTGTAACCCTAGGTACTAAGCATTATAACCCAAAAGGAAAAGTACCATATGGTTAGACCAAAAATGGATTAGTCCATTAGATATATATTCCTAAACTATTGTACAGCATCCTACACAGCCATCACCCTTGGGTTGCAAATGGTGGAGGAGGTGGAACAATTGCTGGCAACTCTATCACATTAACAATTATAAGGTTGGCTATGATAGTAAATTGTCCCAGATAGGGGACCTCTATTGTCTGCATCTCTAATAGCAGGGACAAGAACACAAACATCATCCTAGTTGTCCTTATCTGAACATAACATTAGAAGGAAAATAATGAGAATTGAATCCCAGTTTGATCAACATCCACAGAATTTAAGCAAAAGTGAGAAATCTTACAGGTTATGTTCAACTGTATAAACTACAGAAAACCTTTTCTCTTTTTGCATTAAAAAATACATGAATAACATGACATGCTTGCATGTTCAACATTATCATCAAGTTATGCATCAATATCATATATGTATAGTAAGCAGGTTATGCATTAATATTGTCTATATAAAAACTAGGTTATGTATCAATATCATGCATGTATATATATATATATATATATATATATATATATATATATATATATATATATATATATATATATATATATATATATATATATATATATATATATATATAATTAAAGTGGTTGATCATTTGTGAATTTTATCTTTGTTTAGCAACATGGTGATGTGAGCTCTTTCCCTCCTGCTACTCACACAACACTGTTACCTAGTCGGAGTAGCCCTTCTCACTTAGCACACTCTAGGCTAATAAGGCATCCCCTATTTGATATCGTCACAAGCCAATGACTTCATCAAGTCACCTTACTGATGTAAGGGTCATCCCACGTCTTAAACATCTTTTCAATTATCTAACCACATTTTATCATCACATACATGACAATAACACGGTCATCATATCCATTACGCAACAACTCTAATTTTTTTTCATATATACATATATATATTTGTAAAATCCTAGGAAGTCATTACCTCTTTACTTCTAACTATTTAACTAATAATAACATTCAATTAAATTAACCAAGCATAATTAAGGTTTATGGTATACCATTAACACTGATACAATTCTGGGTTCACATACACATCATTAATTAAAAACGTCCCTACAAAAATCAAACATATATGTCTACATCTTATTCATCCATATTAACCAGTTCTGAGGATACGGGTGCAGGTGATTGTACCTTCATCAGGATATTAGCCAACCTGAACCAACGTATGCTAAAAGCCAGTCATACAGAATATTTACATATTTAGTCTTCTGAACATGATATGGAAATATAGTGAATTAAATCCCAGTAGGTTCAACAATAAATCATAATTATCATCAATATAGCTCATCATGTCATGTTCATATGTATAAGCTACAACAAATATCTTAGGTCACATGAATGCACTTTATTAATGCACACAAAAATCATACAGTAATGACATGTATGGCAAGAATAACTATTTTCATAATATCATATGATAGCTATCAACATATTTTCATATCAAGCTACCCCAACCAAGGTGAGTACATTTTACTCTCCGGTAGAGAATTTTCTCGCTCCGTCCCACATATCACACTTTCTCTTTCTTTTCTCATTATCATAGTCACAACTGTAAGTAGGGCGTCCTCTACTGATGCACCACACGAACCTCCATGTGACTATGCTCGTTTCTGTTTGTTTCCTTTTTATTCACATTAATAGCCAAAAATATGATTTCAACAACAACTATGTTCATCATACTCACTTGCCATAATTTATAATCAAAGCATAATTATTACCAAAAATAATTGGTAAAATGCAATCATGACATGAACATAATTATTTTCAAATATCACTTTATAATATATTTTCATGTCAAAATTACACACTTAGGATGGTATGGAGTTCATGCAATGGCAATGGGTAGGGCATACACTAGTCATTTATTATTTTCATTTATAAGATTCTTCTTCTTTCTTAAATATTATTTTGTTCTCTCACTAATCAGAGCGTAAATCCCTTATTTTAATTCTGATTGAGGTGATCTTGGTGTCTATTTAAAGCAAAGACAATCTTCTAAAACTATTATGTTGAACATTTTAGGGAAACTGTAAGGAATCTTGGTGTTATTACTCCCTCAAAATCAATGTTATTTCTTCTTGAGTAGATTTTGACCTCTACTTACTAACTGACCATATCTTCCTCCTGTGGACTCTAAATTAAGTGATTCCAATGGCTAAAAATTAGTAAGTCATATATCTATATTTTTCATGGTAACCATTTCTTTTAATTCCCTACAAATTATTCCTAAAAATTCAAACACATAAGCTTATCTAACAGATTCTTCCCTGGTTAACTTGTTTCTGACCACTACTTACAAATCTAACCAAACCCTTCCTAAGGTTTTAGTTTATCCTTTTATTACGTCCTCTTCCATTTTCTTCCTAATTTACATCTAATGATAAGATTAATCATTTCAACATTTTAATTAGATTCCATCCACTTAATTTAACATATTCCATCATCTACTTCTCAAGAAAATAGAAATCAAATCATGTATTATTAAAGCTATTTACCAATAGAAATGTCTCATGGTCTTCTTCTAAGTGTTTAAGGCCATACTCATTTTATCAATCTAATCTTATTCCATCAATTTTTCACCAAATTCAAATATACATAACAGTAGCATAAAACCCCTAAAATTTTGCCACCCATAACAATACCTATGTAGAACTTTCTACACCAATCGAAGCATTCAGAACATCCATCATATGCAAGATCAACATGTAACATGATATAGCAACATCCATAGCCAATCATCAAAGTATCAAATATTATAAATTTCATCAAAGTTTTAAGATCAAAATCCCATAAAAATATTACAAATTTTAAAGATTTTCTTCAAAAGAAGATATTGTTAAACCTACCTAAGATGTTTCCTCTTAAAGGAAGTGGCATGATTCCTCCCTTTAGCTTTTCCAACAGCTTGAATAAGAGATGGAGGGTGAGTTTTGAACCCCAAAAATAAAGAGAAAAGATGGATTCAAGGGGGGATATTAAGCTAACTTACCTCGAGTACTTAGTCCTCTAAACTTCTCCTTCTTCTCTTCTCCTCTCTTTCTCTCCTTTCCTTACTTTACCTTACTTCTATTTTTCCTCTCCCTCACTTGGATGAAATTATAATGTTATAAAGGTAGTTTTTGCTTAAATAAATTATCAAGTGGTTCACCTTTTATAGTCATAGGTCTACCTTATCACAATTAGGATGTACTTGGTTGCTTTTTTGGAGAAGACAACTCATGTTCTTGTCTTCCTCTCCCTTAATCAAGATATGCATAGCAAAAGAAGATTTGTATTTAAAAATCATGATAAAATTTTCTTAAGACAAAGGACAAGGTTCCCTTAATTTAGGGATTGATTTCCTTTTTTTTCTCACTCAAGTATAATAGATTTGCCTTTCTTAGAGGCAAGTTTTCAGCTCTTGAGTCTCCCTTGCTTGGCTGAAATTATTTGTGTAGGATAGGGATGCTTTATCCTAATGCCATGTATTATTACCTACTATATCATCACATGGCTTGCTGAAACTATGAGTGTAGGATATAGATGTTTTGTCCTAATGCTATTTAGTATGACATACTATATCATCATATGGCTTGCTGAAATTATGAGTGTAGGATATAGATGTTTTGTCCTAATGCCATATGACCTAATATTGATTATTATTATACTAATATTTCATCACATAATTCTTATTTTTTTTCTCTTGGATTTGGCCTCATTCTTTCTCATTTCCTTTGCTTTGGCTGAAATTCTACCTCTCATGGAGGGCTTGGTCATATTTTCATGATTTTTGGGCTATCGATCCAACTTTTATATCCTAGTCCAAGTCTATGTTATATCTCTTGCTTGGGCTATCTAAAAACTCATGTGAAGTGAAAAAGCTCTATATGAAGTGTCCATAGTTGAAGTCCCCAATGTATGAGTGGAAATGTTAAATTTAGGAACTCTAACTCTTAAATTAGGAAAAATTACCCTAATTCAATCTTCTTAAATTTTCAAGACCTTTACTTACTTCTAAAAATTTATCTTCCTTACCCAAGAATTTTCCTCTCTTTAGAATGTTATTTCTAATTTTTCCTATTAGGTTTTCTCTCTTTACCTATTCCCTTAATGTTAGAAATATTTTCTATGCATATACATAAGGTGAAGAATTTCTAAGGCTTATATTTTCTTAGATATCTAAAAAAAATTTAATAAGTTTTATTTTCTTACTTAAATGTTTGTGTACCTTTATTAATAAAAGAAGTAAAATTCAAGATATTACATTTCTCTCTCCCTAAAAGAAATTTTGTCCTCAAAATTTTAGAAATTACCTAATAAGAACAATTGCAGATGTTTCTTCCTCGTGATTTCTTCCAGCTCCCAAGTTGATTCTTTCGAAGTCAAACCTTCCCATAACACCTTAACTAGGGAAATGGTTTTATTCCTCAATTGCTTCACGTCGGTGTCCAATAGGGATGCTGGTACTAGTTGGTATGTCATATTCTCCTTTATTTAGATTAGTTCATTCTGTATTACATGTGAGAAATCTGGAAGTTGCTTTCGAAGCTATGATACATGGAAAACATTATGCAGGTTGTACAAATTAGGTGGGAGGGAAACTTGATATGCTGACATCCCCTTTTTCTCAGAATTTGGTAGAGTCTCAAAAATCACGAACTTAGCATTCTAGCCTTTAGAGACCTACCAACTCCAGTAGTCAGGGAAAGCTTCAGAAATACATGGTCTCCTTCCTTAAACTCCAAAGGTCTTTGTCTCTTATCATAGTAACTCTTTTGCCGACTCTGAGCTGTAAGTATTTTGTCTCGTATCATCTTGATTTGCTCAGTGGTTTGTTGAACTAGGTCAAGACGAAGCAAGTTCTTTTCTCCTACCTCAAACCAACATTGTGGAAATCGGCACTTCCTACCATATAAAGCTTCGCGAGAGGCCATCTTAATACTAAAGTAATAGCTATTATTATAAGCAAATTCCACTAAAGCTGGGTACTTATCCCATCCTTTACCTTGCTCTATCACATATGCCCTCAACATATCTTCTAGGGTTTGAATTGTTCGTTCTGTCTATCCGTCAGTCTGAGGATTGTAGGTAATATTGAACCGTAACTGGGTTCCAAAAGCTTCCTGTAATGACTTCCAAAATCTTGACGTGAACCTTATATCTTTATCATAAACTATGTTTAAGGGAATTTCATGCAGTCTGACTATTTCTTAAACATGCAATTGGGTCAATTTGTTCAGTGAATAGTTAATCTTTATGGGCACAAAGTGAGTAGATTTGGTTAATCTATCTACTATTACCCAAATTGAGTCATATCCAACTGAAGTCTCAAGTAAGCCCACCACAAAGTCCATTGAAATACTGTCCCATTTCCATTTAGGGATCTCAAGAGATTATAGAAATTTCACTGGCTTTTAAAGCTCTACCTTTACCTTCTGAAAAAATAAAACATTTCGCAATAAACTTAGCAATGTCCTTTTTCATCCCTGGCCACCAGTACATCTTCTTTAAGTCTTGTTACATTTTAGTGGATCCAGGATGGACTGTGTACTTATTGTAACATCCCATAATTTTTATTTTTAAATAATAATATTTTGTTAAAAACAAATATATTTTTATTTGTTTAAAAAATGATTATGTTCTGCTAAAAGTAAGTCTATTTTTAATTCAAATAATTATTGTTTTTCTTGAAATAATTATGTTGGTCTTTAATGAATTTTTGTTGTATTTTTAGAAATATTCTTTCTTTTAATATGTATAAAGATATTTATTTTGAGATTTGTTTTATTATGATTTTTATCAAGAAAAATCATGATTTAAGAGTTTAACTAAAGGTTTATGAGAATGTGAATTTTTAGAAATTTTTGGGATATTTTAGGATGAAAAACGGAATATATATGAATATATATAAAAGAAAATTATATTATTCAATTATTAAATAATAATAATAATTACTTAAATAAATAAATGAAAAGGGAAGAAGGAGTAACGTAGGAGACAGAGGCCAGAATTGAGAAGAGTGAATAATGAGTAAATAGTGAGTGAATAGTAAATAAATAATAACCTTCAACTTTTTCCCTAGATTTGGAGTGTCTATTGGCTTCCGATCTCAAAACTGAAGGTGCTATTGGATTCAGGACGAAGCATACTACGGTTTTGAGCGATCAATTTTTCAAATCAGTCGTTGAATTGCCATAGATCTGAAGTAAAAAATCTCAGAAAAAGGTAAATTCTAAAACTCTTACTTAGAGACCTCCAATTGAAATTTTGACACTGTAAATGGATTCAGGAGCTAGTTAAACCTTAGGATATGAACTTTTTTAGCTATCCGACAACTTTTTGTTCATCGTGAATAGTATTTTCCAGCGGGTGAATAGTATTTTCCGGCGAGTGAACAGTGACCAAGCTCCCCGGAGTCATTTTCTAAGTCTTTGGACCCTTTGGACACGTTTTTGAGGTCTAATTGGTCAAATTCAGCTTGGGAAAAGTACATTTTAGGGTTGTCCAACCAGGAGCCCTACCTTGTGAGTAGATACTTCTTTCTATGATTTACCCCGTGCTCTTATTGAACTATAAATATATAACTGTTTCTGTTTACAATTATTTATGCTATCATAAATATCTGAAATGTGTTAAAATATTTATGTTTCTTACAAACTGGCACATAGTTCAAGAAGAGTATGGTTTTTGAAACAGATTGTGGAACTCATTGAATATGTGGTTCTAAATGTACTTATCATTATTTGATAAAGTGAATATTATGTGTATAATACATTGATTTGTAAAGCTATATACTTATGAAAATGATGCATGTCATATTATAAATGAGATTGAATGACAAGCGTAAAGCTCATGGCGAGTTGGTTGATAATTTTACATGTATATATATGTATTGATGAATATCGGCTGGTTGTATGGCTTGTGACAGTACTGAATAGGGGATGCCCTATTAGCCTGAGTGAGCCGGGGGAGAGCCGCTCCAATCGGGTGACAGTGGTAATGTGAGGAGGCAGAAGGGTGATGTACTCACATTCCCTGATCACTTATTGTGACTAGGGTCAAGGTCACTATGCGTATAGCAAATGAGTTATATTTTCATTGCATTGACCATATTGCCGAGTGAAGCAGGTGCATTAAAAGTGATGATTTTATCTCCAAATTTTAATATTTTACTATAGCTTATACAGATGAGCATAACAACATTTGTTTAATGATCATACCGTGCAGCATATGGTTTTGGATATCTGAAAATCCTTTGATTTGAGAATATTTGAAATACCGGTCTCATATGAATGTACTTCTAAACTGTATTTTCTATGTGACATATTTTAAAACATAAGTACATCCATATGCTGACCTAAGAGGTCATAGGAGGAATTATTTGCTCACTGAGTTGTCAAACTCACTACACGATATTTCCACATTTTTCAGATAAGAATATCAGAGTCTGATTCGGCAGATAGGTGATATATTCTCTGGGTGAGTCTAGGTTGCTTCCAAGACTCACGATCTTTGAATTATATTGTGTTTGTATTTTAGAGTGCTCTGAATGCTACAGGCAAGATCCCTGTTTCTGCTGTACTTTGATGTTTATAGACTTGGTCTGTATATTGTGTATACATGAGAGATCCTATATGTATATGTTCCCATGATAAAGAATTGAATGATGTATCTTTATAGAAAATATCTGATTGCATAAAACAATAAAAAAATGTTTAATTTACCTAACGTAAATTAGGGGTGTTACAAGTTAGTATCAGAGCATTAGGTTTTCCTGTGGCTAACAGAGTAAAGAATTCTGTAGTAAGACTTTGAGTATGGGTATGTAACTGTAGACATATTTATACTCACGGTGCTGTTGTGGAATTTTATAGGGTGTCATCATTTTCTTCCTTCTAACTCTTTTCTTTAGACATGTGAGGTTTAAACATCTATGTGTATGTCTTAGATGGTACCTTTTGTGTGTGGACTACTAGTTCATCTTTTGAACTTGTTTTGACAAAAAGTGATAAAGAGAACCCTCTTGGGAAATTAGCTATAAAAAAAAATTCTATCCGAACACAAAGGGAATGGCTTGTTTGGATGTCAAGAAGGTTTGAATTGATTGTTTGATTTGCTTATGTAAAACAATATGACGAATGGCTAATATAATATTGATAGTGAGTTATGATGTGATCGAGATTGTTAACTCCAAGATAATGATTTGAAATAAAGTGAGTGTTTTGAAAATAGATTTAAATCTCCTTTTGGATGGATGAGTATATATATAAATGGATTTGGTAAGTTATGGGTTGGATTGAATTTGAGAGCGAAGAATCTATGAAGATAATATTTTCAATAATATATTTTGTTTATATAAGGAATTCGAAGACAGTTTGGTTTTCAATAATACTATGTATAAGCATTATGATAAAGGAAGGTTTACCCATGGAAATTTAAAATTTAAGGTATGCAAAATGGGTAATTCATGTAAAAGGCTCTTAGATAGACATAAGTTTTCCATGATTGATTGTTAAGATATTGCATAAGCATGTTAAAGAATAAAGTCACAATAGGTTGAATTTGTTTAAGTGTTTTGAAGTGCGATCTATCTGATATAGTATGAAAATGTCATTAATAGCAGAAGATGTTAGTAAAGGAGTTGCAAGTAGTGAGCAATCATGGAAGCAAATACCTAGTAATTTAATTTCACCTTTACGACCATAAGTTATTACAAAAAATGGGTGCTAAGGATATTTGGTAGTGGTGAGAGAAACATGTTGATATAAAGTATACTAATGTAGATCAGGTTCCAGTAGTTAGGAAATTTCCTGATGTGTTTTTAGAAGAATTGCCTAGATTACCCCCGAAATGAAAAATAGAATTTGATATTGATTTACTTCTTGAAACCCAACTAATATCTATATCCCTATATAGAATGATATCGATTAAATTTTAAAAGAATTAGTTACAAGACTTGATAGATAAGGGATTTAAATGCCCTAGTACTTTTATTTGGAATGCTCCAGTTCTATCTGTGAAAAAGAAAGATTGATCACATGACTATGCATAAATTATAGACAGTTGAATAAGGTGATAGTGTGAAATAAATACCCATTACCTCATATAGATGATCTGTTTGATCAGTTACAAGATGCTCAATGTTTTTCAAAAATTGATTTGAGATATGAGTAACATTAATTGAGGATAAGAGAAGATGATGAACGAAAATTTTCTTTTAGGACTCATTATGGGCATTATGAGTCCTTAGTTATGTTATTTAGTTTGACAAATATTATAGCTGCATTCATAGATTTAATGAATAGTAATTAAGTCATCCCTGGATCAACTTGTTATTATATTTATTGATGATATACTAGAATATTTCAAAAGTTTAGAGGATCATAAGCAACATTCAAAGATAGTTTTACCAACTCTAAGGGAGTATGGTTGGTAAATATGGTATCCAAATAGACTCTAAGAAAGTAAAAGTGGTACAATAATAGCTACGTTTTACTACATCTAAAGATAAAGATCCAAATCCAATTTGTGCTTCCTGCGGTTGTCTACCGTCCATTCTATTTGAGCCATAGTTGGATCAGGTACATGAACATATGCTTGTAAAGCATCAGTCAACTCCTCAGCATTTGAAGCCGAGATAAGAATTCGTCGTGTTGAGTGTGAGATGAACCTTTGTTCCACAGCATGATCAAGAAAAGACAACAGACCGTCAAAGAAGTGGTTAACATTTAACAAACCTATCAGTTTGTTATGCATATTCAGTTGTGTCCAAGAAACTATTTGAAAAATCTCTTCTAAAGTACCAAAACCACCTGGTAAGGCAATGAAGGCATTAGCATTGCTCATCATTCTAGCCATGCGTTCATGCATGGAAGCTACCCTAAACTCTTCCCCAATTGTCTTTCCTACGATGTTAGATGCAGCTAGAGCTGTAGGAATATAACCTAGAACTTGGCATCCTCCTACATGGCCAGTACCATACCCAGGTTTTGTGCAGCTTTCACATACTCTCCATCTTTCCCAGGACTGGAACCACAAAAGACACAAATATTTTGAAATTGACGAAATGTGATTCCCTCCATAACTGCACACACCTTAACTTGGAATATGAAAGTAAAGAAATTAACGTGTGCATTTATAGAACTCAGAGAATGGCATACTTATGATAACTATGTGAATAAGCCGGGAATAATTAGAACAGTATGTAAGTGATTGGTGGATATTAGCTAAATTAAAGGTAAAATTTTCAAAAATGACGGCAAGCATATATATGTACAGTAGTTGTGATAGTCGCTCATATTAGACATATAAAGAGAATAAGGTTAAGATATCACCAGAAATTTTTCTTTTCCTTGTTGTCGTTGATGAAGTATTGATGTCCTGATTCTTGTAGGGAAGTTGTACATGATAGGTGTAATTATAAAAAAAATATAGTTAAAATGCAAACAAGTTAGTTGTTAAAGAGGGACAATCAAATAATTTATTTTGTTTTCTCAATGATCTTACCAGTCGACTATCGGTATTATTAAGTCGACTAGCTATTTTGCGAAATTTTAATTTGGACTGGTTATTTTACAGTTGATTGATTATATTTATTTTGAAGCAATCAACTGCATCCTACCAGTTACTATATATTCTTTGATTTTCACAAGCTTTTATAAGCTCAGAAATGTTTTTTTTTCATGTGCTATCTTTCCACCGAATACCAACAGATTTAAAGTAGATTTTGGCACGTATATTCAAACCTTGCGGCCACCGATTTTGCCGATATAATAGCTAGATTATTGTTTACAGATTTTCAAGAATTACGACCACTAATTTTAATTTTATTACAATGTTTTGTCTAAATTTCTAACTTCCTATTTTGGAACCATGCTCTATTAAGTATTTTACATTTTTTGTTGCATTATCCTACATTAATATTTGGTATTAAATGTAAGATTATTTTTCCATATTATAAGAAAGGTTAATTTCTTTTCTTTAAAACTCAGTTATTATAGTGTCCAATTGGTTAGTAGGTTAAAGTAATAGAGATTTTGAAAGGAGTGGACGAATGATGATCTTATGGTGTTTTGACGAATGTAATCAAGAAACTTAGTGATGTTGAAGTTTTTAAGGAATAAAATATGGGAAGTAGGATTTAAATTAATCTTTGAACTCTTAATTTGGAAATATGGAGAATACTATGAGAATTATGTCCGAAAATAATGTAAATGATTAAGATATTTGTGTTAAAGGTTTATATTATGCTAAATTGAGTCTAGTATCTAGGGTGTGGATTATGTTGAAATTGAGAATTCATATATGAGTAATTGTTAGGAACAATCTTTTTGAAATAATTAGGTGAATTAAATAGGATTGATATAAGTTAGAATGAGGTGCTTTTGGATATGATAGAGAAAGGCGTGAAATTTTAGATAATAAATTTATTGGTGTTAATAAGAAGGTATAGAGTTACTGTAATGAGGTAAGTAGAATTATTAGACATGTGCCAATGGTACGTAAACGTTAAAAAGGATTGGTGGATTTATTGTTGCGTATGTTTAACATATTATTAATGGATTTTAGGATAAAAATATATGATAGATTCAGATGATGCTATCAATGGGATGATGAAGACATGTAAGAATCAAAGATGACTTGATAGAAGTCTGAAATAAGAAAAGATAGTTACCCCAATATAGATGTGAATATGTTCTTTTATAGGTGTGTTTTTCTAATATCGACCCATAGATATATCCATGCGAGCTTGAGGATATAAAGTGAAATTGAGTAGAAAAGAAATACAAATAATTCAATACAGGCCAAAAGTCTAAAGGAATCATGCATGTTGAGCACTAAAAATTATCAGTTGGTGACCACATATTTTTGAAGGAATCACCAATGACAGAGGTTATGAGGTTTGGAAAGAAGTACATATTTGATTCTTCGTATGTTACCTTATTCCAAGAAATTTAATTGGACAAAAATTTGGCTTAACTATGGGTACAATTGATATTTATTGTTGATCGACAAGTGAAGAACTTATGGATAAAAGAAATCCCTATGGATAAGTTATATGGCAAAAGCACTCAAGTGAAGAGACATTTTTAAAAGTAAAGATGTTATACAGAAAAGATATCCCTAATTATTTGAGTAATAAGGTTGGTAACTCCGAATTATGCCTTGATTTTATTCCCTACATGTGGTAGGATGGGCTGAAATTCGGGGACCAAATTTCTTAAGGGGAGAAGAATGTAACATCCCATAATTTTTATTTTAAATAATAATGTTTTTTTATAAACAAATATATTTTTATTTGTTTAAAAATGATTATGTTCTGCTAAAAGTAAGTTTATTTTTAATTCAAATAATTATTGTTTTGCTTGAAATAATTATGTTGGTCTTTAATGAATTTTTGTTGTATTTTTAGAAATATTCTTTCTTTTAATATGTATAAAGATATTTATTTTGAGATTTGTTTTATTATGATTTTTATCAAAAAAAATCATGATTTAAGAGTTTAACTAAAAGTTTATGAGAATGTAAATTTTTAGATGTTTTTGGGATATTTTAGGATGAAAAACAGAATTTATATGAATATATATAAAAGAAAATTATATTATTCAATTATTAAATAATTATTATTATTATTTAAAAAAAATAAAAAAATAAAAAAGGGAAGAAGGGAGTAACGCAGGAGATGGAGGCCAAAATTGAGAAGAGTGAATAGTGAGTAAATAGTAAATGAATAGTAACCTTCAACTTTTTCTTTAGATTTGGAGTGTCTATTGGCTTCCGATCTCAAAACTGAAAGTGCTACTGGATTCAGGACGAAGAATACTACAGTTTTGATCGATCAATTTTTCAAATCAGCCGTTGAATTGCCGTAGATCTGAAGTAAAGAATCTCAGAAAAAGGAAAATTCTAAAACTCTTATTTAGAGACCTCCAATTAAAATTCTAACACCGTAGATGGATTCAGGAGCTAGTTAAACCTTAGGATATGAAATTTTTCAGCTATCTGACAACTTTTTGTTCATCGTGAATAGTGTTTTTCCAGCGAGTGAATAGTGACCAAGCTCCCAGAGTCATTTTCTAAGTCTTTGGACCCTCCGGACATGTTTCTGAGGTCTAATTGGTCAAATTCAGCTTGGAAAAAGTACATTTTAGGGTTGTCCAACCAAGAGCCCTTTCCTGTGAGTAGATACTTCTTCCTATAATTTACCCCGTGCTCTTCTTGAACTATAAATATATAATTGTTTCTGTTTACAATTATTTATGCTATCATAAATATATGAAATGTGTTAAAATATTTATTTTGCTTACAAACTGGCACATAGTTTAAGAAGAGTATGGTTTTTGAAACAGATTGTAGAACTCATTGAATATGTGGTTCTAAATGTAGTTATCATTATTTGATAAAGTGAATATTATGTGCACGATGCATTGATTTGTAAAGCTATATACTTGTGAAAATGATGCATGTCATATTATAAATGAGATTGAATGGCAAGCATAAAGCTCATGGCAAGTTGCTTGCTAAATATGACAAGTGTAAAGCTCATGACGAGTTGCTTGATAATTTTACATGTATATATATGTATTGATGAATATCGGCTGGTTGTATGGCTTGTGACGGTACCGAATAGGGGATGCCCTATTAGCCTGAGTGAGACAAGGGAGGGCCGCTCCAACCGGGTGACAGTGGTAATGTGAGGAGGCATGAGGGTGATGTACTCACATTCCCTGATCACTTATTGTGACTAGGGTCGAGGTCACTATGCGTATAACAAATGAGTTATATTTTCATTGCATTGACCATATTGCCGAGTGAGGCAGGTACATTAAAAGTGATGATTTTATCTCCAAATTTTAATATTTTACTATAGCTTATACAGTTGAGCATAACAACATTTGTTTAATGATCATACCGTGCAGCATATGGTTTTGGATATCTGAATATCCTTTGATTTGAGAATATTTGAAATACCGGTCTCATATGAATGTACTTCTGAACTGTATTTTCTATGTGACATATTTTAAAACATAAGTACATCCATATCCTGACCTAAGAGGTCATAGGAGGAATTATTTGCTCACTGAGTTGTCAAACTCACTACACGATATTTCCACATTTTTCAGATAAGAATATCAGAGTCTGATTCGGTAGATAGGTGATATATTCTCTGGGTGAGTCAACGTTACTTCCAAGACTCACGGTCTTTGAATTATATTGTGTTTGTATTCTAAAGTGCTCTGAACGCTACAGGCAGGATCCCCGTTTCTGTTGTACTTTGATGTTTAAAGACTTGGTATGTATATTGTGTATACATGAGAGATCCTATATGTATCTGTTCTCATGATAAAGAATTGAATGATGTATCTTTATAGAAAATATCTGATTGTGCTTGTATTCTAGAGTGCTCTGAACGCTACAGGCAGGATCCCTATTTCTGTTGTACTTTGATGTTTAGAGACTTGGTCTGTATATTGTATATACATGAGAGATCCTATATGTATCTGTTCCCATGATAAAGAATTGAATGATGTATCTTTATAGAAAATATCTGATTGCGTAAAATAATAATAAAAAATTATTTTGAGATTTGTTTTATTATGATTTTTATCAAGAAAAATCATGATTTAAGAGTTTAACGTAAATTAGGGGCGTTACACTTACTCTGATCTGCTTTTTGCAAGATCTTAGTCCTTAACTCTTGTTCTGGAGGGACACAAACCCTTCCTTGATACAAGATCACTCCATCTTTTAAGACAAAAAATTACCTTTATCTTTATGGTCATATAAGTATTGGCCAGGAGCTTAAGCCTCTTTATTCTAAGCTCTAATGTTACACTCTATACTTAACCCATTAATGATTATCTTCTTTGGATTAAGAGTAGTGTCCAGCTTCAAATTTCGAAACTCCTCTAGCATCTGCATCTCATACACCATCATCTGACCTATATGTAGAGATTTTCGACTAATGGCATCAGCTACAACATTTGCCTTTCTTGGATTATACTTTATCTCAAACTTATAGTTATTGAGGAATTCTACCTATCTTCATTGCCTCATATTTAACTCCTTTTGATCAAAAAGGTAGTTAAGACTCTTATGATCACAGTATACTTCAAATGTTGCTCCTTATAAATAATGTCGCCAAATCTTTAAGACAAACACTACTACTGTCAATTCAAGATCATAGGTTGCATAATTTCCTTCATGGGGTCTTAGTTGCCTAAAGGCGTAAGCAACTACTCTCTTGTCTTGTATTAGCACACACCCCAACCCTTTCTTTGAAGCGTTACTATACACTTCAAAATGTCCTGCGGGGTCTGGAATAACTAAAACAGAAAGAGTGGTCAATCTTGTCTTAAACTCCTAGAAACTAGTTTCACATTCATCAATCCATTTGAAGGGACTTCTCTTCCTGGTCAATTTAGTCAATGGCAAGGCTATACGAGAGAAGGCTTGTATAAACCTCTTGTAGTATCCTGCCAAACCTAGAAAACTTCTGACTTCTATAACTGTGTTTGGTCTCTCCCACTGAATCACTACTTCCATCTTGTTAGGGTCTATGGCTACCCCTCTATTGGAGATTTCTGAGAAACTTTACCTTTGTCAGCCAAAATCCATACTTCTCCAATTTGGCATACAACTTTTTATCTTTCAGCACTTACAGCACGATTTAGAGATGTTGTTCATGTTCTTTCTCACATTTAGATTATATCAAGATGTCATCAATAAATACTACCACAAATTGATATAAGTAGGGTCAAAAAATGTGATTCATATAATCCATGAAAATTGTAGGTGCATTTGTCAACCTGAAGGGTATTACAAGAAACTCATAATGCCCATACCGAGTCATAAAGGCTATTTTTGAACCATCCTACTCCTTGATCTTAATCTGATGGTATCCCGATCTCAAGTCAATCTTAGAAAAGATGGAGACTCCCTTTACGTGATCCAATAAGTCATCTATCCTAGGGAAATGATACTTGTTTTTTACAATCACCTTATTTAGCTATCTGTAGTCTACGCATAGTCTTAGGCTTCCGTCTTTCTTCTTAAAAAATAATACAGGAACTCCCCATGGTGATACACTTGGTCTAATAAATTGTCTGTCTAACAATTCCTCCAACTGTTTCTTGAGTTCATATAGTTCCTTTGAGGCCATTATATAAGGTGCAATAAGGATAGGCCTTATCCCGGGTAGGAGATCGATAGAGAACTCTATCTCTCTCTCGTTAAGAAAGCCTGGAATATCTAGTGAAAATAATTCAGGAAACCCATTAGCTATTGGGATTTCATTAAGTTTCGGTTCAACTTCTAGGTTTGATAAACACAAAAGAATGTAACCAATTACTCCACTCTTCAACTTTCGATTAACTTGATTGAAATTTAGCATCAATAATTGCATCTCCTCTTGTGGAATAGGAGGTAGAAATTCAATGGCCTTGGTACAACAATTTAGCAAGACCTGATTTCTAAACATCCAGTCTAACCCTATAATGACATCAATACTTCTTAAAGGTAGACATACGAGGTCTACAGAAAAAGTTTCTCCTAGATGGTGACTTGACAATCTTTATGTAATATCCAATAATTTTTATATAATAATGTTTTGCTATAAACAAATATATTTTTTATTTTAAATAATTATGTTTTGATGAAATCAAATATACCTTTAGTTAAAATATTTTTATTTGCTTAAAATAATTATATTTTCCTCTAATAAATTTTTGTTTTATTTTTAGAAATAATCTTTCTATTATTATGCATACAGATAATTTATTTTGTGATTTGTGTTATTAACATTTTAATCAAGAAAAATCATGCTTTAAGAGTGCAACTAAAGTTTTGTAAGAATATAAATTTTTAGAAATTTTTGGAATACTTTAGGATGAAAAATAATATTATTATGTATATATAAAAAAAGTAATAATAAATTCCTACTATTCAATAATAAAAAATAAATAAATAACAAAAAAACGGGGGAGATGCAAGAAATCTACGAAATCTCCGTAAACTGAATGAATACTGATAAATAGTACTTTCTCTCTCCTCATTTTCTCTCTCTAGAATTGAAGTACTTTTAAGCCTCAAATTTAAAAACTAAGGGTACCACTAGATTCAGGACGAAGAGTATTACGATATTGACCGAATGATTTTTCAAATCATCCATAGAATCGCCGTATGTACCACCCCTAATTTACGTTACGTAAAGTAAACAAAAATTTTTTTCTATTATTATTTTTGCAATCAGATATTTCCCAAAAAGATACATAATTCAATTCTTTATCATGGGAACAAATACATATAGGATCTCTCATGTATACACAATATACAGACCAAATCTATAAACATCATAGTACAGCAGAAACAGGGATTCTTCCTGTAGCGTTCAGAGCACTTTAGAATACAAATACAGTATAATTCAAAGACCGTGAGTCTTGGAAGCAACGTAGACTCACCTAGAGAATATATCACCTATCTGCCGAATTAACCTTTGATATTCTTATCTGAAAAATGTAGAAATATCGTGTAGTGAGTTTGACAACTCGGTGAGAAAATAATTCCTCCTATGACCTCTTAGGTCAACATATGGATGTACTTATATTTTAAAATGTGTCACATAGAAAATAAAGTTCAGAAGTACATTCATATGGGACCCGTATTTCAAATATTATCAAATCAAAGGATATTCAGATATCCAAAACTATATGCACCATGGTATGATCATTAAACAAATGTTGTTACGCTCAGCTGTATAAGCTATAGTAAAATATTATGATTTGAATGTAAAATCATTACTTTTAATGCACCAGCCTCACTCGGCAATCTGGTCAATGCAATGAAAATATAACACATTTGCTATACGCATAGTGACCTCGACTCTAGTCACAATAAGTGATCAGGGAATGTGAATACATCACCCTACTGCCTCCTCACATTACCACTGTCACAATGCATTGAAAATATTTGCTATACGCATAGTGACCTCGACCCTAGTCATAATAAGTGATCAAAGAATGTGAGTACATCACCCTCCTGCACCCTCACATTACCACTGTCACCCAGTTGGAGCGGCCCTCCCTTGGCTCACTCAGACTAATAGGGCGTCCCCTATTCGGTACCATCACAAGCCATACAACCAGCCAATATTCATCAATACATATAAATACATGTAAAATTATCAAGCAACTCGCCATGAGCTTCACGCTTGCCATTCCATCTCATTTATAACATGACATGCATCATTTTCACAAGTATATAGCTTTACAAATCAATGCAACGTGCACATAATATACACTTTATCAAATAATGATAAATACAAGTGAAATTAGATATATCATGAGTTCAAAAATCCATTTTCAAATACTATACTCTTCTTGAATCATATTTCAAATTATAAGCAGTTCAGATCATTTTAATGTATTTCAGAAACATATCAAAGTGTAAATATCTCCTAAACATAATCATATACATGCTTAAATATCAAGAAGAGTATAGGGAAAGCCATAGGAAGAATCATCTACTCACATAGTAGGGCTCCTGATTGGACAGCCCTAAATTGTACTTTTCCAAGTTGAATTTAACCAAACGTGTCCGGAGGGTCCAAAAACTTAGGAAATGACCTTAGAATCTTGGTCAACGCTGGTCAACGCTCAGTGTACTGTTCACTACCGGAATCACTATTCACCGCCAAAAATTACTATTCACCGCCACATAAAAAGTTATCAAATGACCGAAATAAATACATATCCTAATGTTTATCTAACTTCTGAATCCATCTATGGTGTCATATTTCTAATTTGAGGCCTCTAAGTAAGAGTTTTAGAATTTACCTTTTTCTGAGATTTTCTACTTCAGATCTACGGTGATTCAACGGTGGATTTGAAAAACTGATCGGTCAAAACTGTAGTATTCTTCATCCTGAATCCAGTAACACCTTCAGTTTTGAGATCGGAAGCCAATAAGCAATCCAGATCTAGAGAAAAAGTTGAAGGTTACTATTCACTCTTCTCAATTTTTTTCTCTGAAATGCACCTCCTCTCTTGCGTCCATTCTTCTCTTTTTATTTATTTATTTATTTTAAATAATTATTATTATTATTTAATAATTGAATAATATGATTTTCTTTTATATAAATTCATATAAATTTTGTTTTTCATCTTAAAATATCCCAAAAATTTCTAAAAAATTACATTCTCGTTAACCTTTAGATAAACTCTTAAATCGTGACTTTTCTTGCTAAAATTCTTAATAAAACAAATCATAAAATAAATATCTTTATACATAATAAAAGAAAGAATATTTCTAAAAATACAACAAAATTCATTAAAGACCAATATAATTATTTCAAGCAAAACAATAATTATTTTAATTAAAAATAGACTTCTTTTTAGCTGGACATAATCATTTTTAAACAAATAAAATATATTTTTTATAACAAAACATTATTATTTAAAAATAAAAATTATGGGATGTTACATTCTTCCCCCCTTAAGAAATTCGGTCCCCGAATTTCAGCCCATCCTACCACATGTAGCGAATAAAATCAAGGTATAATTCGGAGTTACCAACCTTATTACTCAAATAATTAGGGATATCTTTTCTGTATAACATCTTTACTTTTAAAATGTCTCTTCACTTGAGTGATTTTGTCATATAACTTAACCATAGAGATTTCTTTCATCTATAATTTTTTCACTTGTCGATCAATAGTAAACATCAATTGTACCCATAGTTAAACCAAATTTTTGTCCAATTGAATTTCTTGGAATTAGGTAACATAAGAAGAATCTAATATGTACTTCTTTCAAAACCTTATTATCTCTTTCATTGGTGATTCCTTCAAAAATATGTTGTCACCAACTGATAATTTCTAGTGCTCAACATGCATGATTCCTTTAGACTTTTGGCATGTATTAAATTATTTGTATTCATTTTCTAATCAATTTCATCGCCATATTTGCAAATAGATACTAACCTTCTCACTCAAAAATATGTGGGTATCTGGCGCGCATATTATTCTCTCTTTCCTAAGTAGCCTCCCCTGAAAAGTACTTTTACTACATCACTTTTACCGTGACATTTCTTTTGAATGTAATTTCTTCATTTGTCTATCTACTATAGTCACTGATTTTTCCTCATATGACAAATCTTTGTCTAACTAAATTTTCCAACATTGAATAACATGTGTTGGGCCTAGTAGGTACTTTTGTAGCATAGACACGTGAAAGATTGGATGAATATTACTCAATTCAAATGGCAAAGCCCAACGGTAAGCTACTGGGCCGATCCTATATATTGTAGACTTAACTTTACTTAACTCATTTACCCACTAGGAGACCTACAATGTTTTATGTAAAACTTAAAATAGTGTCATTTGTATGTTGGCCTAATAATTACTGATAGAGGCAAGTTTAACTAAGGATAAATGATTTTCTCCAAATTTTCACTAAAATTATATAAAGATACCTGAAACATAACTTCTAATGCATAAACACATCAATTAGATTTATTATCAGCTATACTATAATCTAACAAAGATCCTTAGGCTTCTTGAATAGTTCTCCTGAAACAATATATCCATTTTTTTTTACTTGCTGACATACCAAACAATGAAAAAATTGCACTTATATCTTCTTTTTACCATTATACTAGTACAATTCTTTCATATCTTATTATATCCTTATTGCCTCGGGTTATCCATATTCACAATTTATTGCTTCTTCTGAAACCTCATTTCTGAACAATTATTTACACGTGAAATTCCAATCTCAACATAATTCAAATCCTAAATACTAGACTCAATTTAGCATGGTATATTTTCTGATTTACACATAATCTGCCAACTTACACAGTTATACATACTTGATATAATTTTTTTTTTTGAAGTACCTTCTTTGGTAGATAAATCCTTTCAAACTCTCTATTATTTTAACTTACTAATTACTCGAATATCATAATAATTGAGTTTCAAAGAAAAGAAATTAACTTTCCTTGTAATAAGGCAAAAGAACCTTACATTTAATGACAACCATTAATGAGGGAGAATGCAGTGAAACAGACGAAAAGCATAATAGAGAATGATACCAAAATAGAAAGTCAAAAATTTGGACAAAGTATTAAAAAACATTAAAATCGGTGGCCGTAATTCTTGAAAATCTGTAAATAAAATCTATCTACGATTTCGACAAAAATCGGTGGCCGCAAATTTTGAATATATGTGCCAGAATCTACTTTAAAACTGTTGATATTCGGTGGAAAAGAAACATTTCCGAACTTATAAAAGTCTGTGAAAAATAAAGAATACGTAGCTAACTGGTAGGATGCAGTTGATTGCTTCAAAATAAATGTAATCAATCAACTGTAAAATAACCAGTTCAAATTAAAATTTCTCAACATAGCCAGTCGACTTAATAATACTGATAGTCAACTGGAAAAAACATTAAAAAAACAAAATAAATCATTTGATTGTTCTTCTTCAACAATTAATTGGTTTGCATTTTCACTTTTTTTTACAATGACGGCTATCACTTACAACTTTTCTACAAGAATCGAGACATCAATGCTTCATCAAAGACAACAAGAAAAAGACAGATTTCTGGTGATATCTTATCTTATGCTCTTTATGTGCTTAATATGGGTCACAGTCATAACTACTGTACATATACATGCTTGCCGTCATTTTTGAAATTTTTTTACCTTTAATTTAGCTTATATCCACCAATCACTCACATAGTTGTTCTAATAATACCCGGCCTATTCGCATAGCTATTATAAATATGCCCTTTTCTGAGTTCTATAAATACTTATATTAGTATCTTTGTCTATACTTAAAGTTAAGGTGATAGAAATTATGGAGGGAACCGTATTCCATAAATTTCGAAATATTTGTGTATTTTGTGGTTCTAGTCCTAGAAAAGATGGGGAGTATGTTAAAGCAGCACAAAATCTGGGTATGGTGCTCGCTAGGAGAAGAATTCATTTAGTGTATGGTGGAGGTAACCGTGGGTTAATGGGGTGTGTGGCTACAGCTGCACATGTAGGAGGATGCCAAGTTATAGGTATTATTCCTACAGCTCTAACTGTATCCAGCATCATAGGGAAGACAATTGGGGAAGAATATAGAGTAGCTTTCATGCATGAACGCATGGCTAGAATGATGAGCAATGCTGATGCCTTCATTGCCTTACCAGGTGATTTTGGTACTTTAGAGGAGATTTTCCAAATAGTCTCTTGGGCACAACTGAATATGTATCACAAACCGATAGGTTTGTTAAATGTTAATCATTTCTTTGATGGTCTGTTGTCTTTTCTAGATCAAGTTGTGGAACAGAGGTTTATCCCATACTCAGCACGACAAATTCTCATCTCGGCTTCAAATGCTGAGGAGTTGATTAATGCCTTACAAGCATATGTTCATATACCTGATCCAGCTATTGCTCAAATAGAATGGACGGCAGACAACTGCAGGAAGCGCAAATTGAATTTGGATCTTCATCTGTAACTGTAGTAGAACGTAGCCATTGCTGTTCTACTTTTATTTTCTTAGGATCTATTTGGATACCATCCTTACTAAACATACTCCTTTAGAGTTTGTAAAACTATCTTTAATTATGATCCTTTAAACTCTTAGAATATTTTAGTGTATCGTCAATAATTATAATAACAAATTGATCCAGGAATGGCTTAAGTACTCTATTTATTAAGTCCATGAATAAAGCTTAGACATTTGTTAAACTAAATGACATAACCAAAAATTCATAATGTCCATAATGAGTCCTAAAAGAAATTTTTCTTTCGAATATCCTCTTCCCTTATCCTCAATTCATGATACTCATATCCCAAATCAAGTTTTTTTTTTAGAAAAAATACTGAGCACCTTATAATTGGTTAAACAGATACGAGGTAATGGATTTTTTTTATTCCACATTGTCACCTTATTCAACTGTCTATAATCTATGCATAGTCATAGTGATCCATCCTTCATTTCCACAAATAGGTCTAGAGCACCTCAAGGAGAGTACTAGAGAGTATAAATCCTTTGTCTAACAAGTCTTGTAACTATTTTTTTTTCAGTTCTTTAAGTTTAGTAGGTGCCATACTATATAGAAATATAGACACTGGTTAGGTTCCAGGAAATAAATCAATACCAAATTCTATTTATTGTTTCGGGGTAATCCTAGCAATTTCTCAGGAATTATATCAGAAAATTCTCTAACCACTGGAACTTGATTTACACTGGTATACTTTATATCAACATCTTTTACCACTTGCCAAATATTCTTGGCACCTTTTTGTAATCACTTATGGGATAGTAAAACAGAGATTAAGTTACTGGGTATCTCACTACGATTTCCTTGTATCAAGAAAGAAAATTCTCCAAGAATATTGAATTTAATCACCTTAAAGTAACATTTCAAAATGACATGACATAATTCCAACTAATCTATTCTCAATATCACATCACAGCCATATCTAGACAACCGGGTACAACGGATGTCACATTCAGAAGCAATCATATTTGGTATCTGTCTCAATTCCTTAAATTCTTTAAGCCGCATATCTCTTCCACTTTCAAACTATAATTGATCCATAGATACTTCTTAATATGTCACAATATTCAATCTATCTTATACTATAAACTTTAGCAACTTGGAATAGAAAGGAATTTGGAAACCCTATAGAATCCCTTAACAGCACCTGAAATATAAATATGTCCGGCTGATATCGATACTAAAGGTCCTACTAAAGAATCCTTTGCTCTGATAGCCACAAGGAAACCTAATGCTCTGATACCAACTTGTAACGCCCTTAATTTATGTTACGTAAAGTAAACAAATTTTTTTTTCTATTATTATTTTTGCAATCAGATATTTCCTAAAAAGATACATAATTCAATTCTTTATCATGGGAACAAATACATATAGGATCTCTCATGTATACACAATATACAGACCAAGTCTATAAACATCAGAGTACAACAGAAATAAGGATTCTGCCTGTAGCGTTCAGAGCACTCTAGAATACAAAAACAGTATAATTCAAAGACCGTGAGTTTTGGAAGCAACATAGACTCACCCAGAGAATATATCACCTATCTGTCGAATAAGAATATGATATTCTTATTTGAAAAATGTGAAAATATCGTGTAGTGAGTTTGACAACTCAGTGAGCAAATAATTCCTCCTATGACCTCTTGCGTCAACATATGAATGTACTTATATTTTAAAATGTGTCACATAGAAAATAAAGTTCAGAAGTACATTCATATGGGACCCGTATTTCAAATATTATCAAATCAAAGGATATTCAGATATCCAAAACCATATGCACCATGGTATGATCATTAAACAAATGTTGTTATGCTCAGCTGTATAAGCTATAGTAAAATATTATGATTTGAATGTAAAATCATTACTTTTAATGCACCAGCCTCACTCGGCAATCTGGTCAATGCAATGAAAATATAACACATTTGCTATACGCATAGTGACCTTGACCCCAGTCACAATAAGTGATCAGGGAATGTGAGTACATCACCCTACTGCCTGCTCACATTACCACTGTCACAATGCAATGAAAATATTTGCCATACGCATAGTGACCTCGACCCTAGTCACAATAAGTGATCAGGGAATGTGAGTACATCACCCTCCCGCCCCCTCACATTACCACTGTCACCCTGTTGGAGCGACCCTCCCTTAGCTCACTCAGGCTAATAGGGCGTCCCCTATTCGGTACCGTCACAAGCCATACAACCAGCCGATATTCATCAATACATATAAATACATGTAAAATTATTAAGCAACTCGCCATGAACTTTACGCTTGCCATTCAATCTCATTTATAACATGACATGCATCATTTTCACAAGTATATATCTTTACAAATCAATGCAACGTGCACATAATATACACTTTATCAAATAATGATAAATACAAGTGAAATCAGATACATCATGAGTTCAAAAATCCATTTTCAAATACTATACTCTTCTTGAATCATATTTCAAATTATAAGCAGTTCAGATCATTTTAATGTATTTCAGAAACATATCAAAGTGTAAATATCTCCTAAACATAATCATATACATGCACAAATATCAAGAAGAGTATAGGGCAAGCCATAGGAAGAATTATCTACTCACAGGGTAGGGCTCCTGATTGGATAGCCCTAAATTGTACTTTTCCACGTTGAATTTGACCAAACATGTCCGGAGGATCCAAAAAATTAGGAAATGACCTCAGAATCTTGGTCAACGCTGGTCAACACTCAAGGTACTGTTCACCGCCACTATTCACCCCAAAAATTACTATTCACCGCCACATAAAAAGTTACTAAATGACCAAAAGAAATACATATCCTAATGTTTATCTAACTTCTAAATCCATCTACGGTGTCAGATATTTAATTTGAGGTCTCTAAGTAAGAGTTTTAGAATTTACCTTTTTCTGATATTTTCTACTTTAGATCTACGAAGATTCAACGGTGGATTTGAAAAACTGATTGGTCAAAACTGTAGTATTCTTTGGCCTGAATCCAATAACACCTTCAGTTTTGAGATCGGAAACCAATAAGCACTCCAGATCTAGAGAAAAAGTTGAAGGTTACTATTCACTCACTATTCACTCTTCTCAATTTTTTTCTCCAAAATGCGCCTCCTCTCCTACGGCCCTTCTTCCCTTTTTATTTTTTTATTTTTTTAAATAATTATTATTATTATTTAATAATTGAATAATATGATTTTCTTTTATATAAATTCATATAAATTTCGTTTTTCATTGTAAAATATCCCAAAAATTTCTAAAAAATTGCATTCTCGTAAACCTTTAGATAAACTCTTAAATCATGACTTTTCTTGCTAAAATTCTTAATAAAACAAATCATAAAATAAATATTTTTATACATAATAAAAGAAAGAATATTTCTTAAAATACAACAAAATTCATTAAAGACCAATATAATTATTTCAAGCAAACAATAATTATTTTAATTAAAAATAGACTTCTTTTTAGTTGAACATAATCATTTTTAAACAAATAAAATATATTTTTTATAACAAAACATTATTATTTAAAAATAAAAATTATGGGATGTTACACCGTAGGTTGGAAGTACAAAATCTTATAAAAAGGCAAACTCTAAAACTCTTATTTAGAGTCCTCAAATTAAAAATTTAACACCAAATATGGATTCAGAAGATAGATAAACCTCAGGATATGAAACTTTTCAGCCATATGATAACTTTTTGTGCGTCTTGAACATCCGATCGGCATAAATAGCGATTTTGGCGGTGAATAGTAATTCTGACCGTGAATAGTACCACATTAGTTGACTAATGTTGACAAGCTCCCGAAGGGCAAATTTCGCGATTTCAAAGTCATTTCCTAGATTTTTGTACCCTCTGAACTCGTTTTTGAGGCCCATTTGATCAGATTTATCTTGAAAAAAATACATTTAGGGATGTTTAACCTAGAGTCCTGACCTTGTGAATAGATAATTCTTTCTATAACTTACTCCATGCTCTTCTTGAGCTTATAATATATAATTGGTTCTGTTTACAAATTATTTATGCTATCATAAGTTTCTGAAATGTGTTAAAATATCTATTTTGCTTACGAACTGGCACATAGTTCAACAAAAGTATGGTTTTACAAATAGATTTTGAAGCTCATTGAATATGTGATTCTAAATGTATTTATCATTATTTGGTAAAGTGAATATTATGTGCATGAGGAATTGATTTGCAAAGCTATAAAGTTGCTGATTATGATTGAATGGCAAGCGTAAAGCTCATGGCGAATTGCTTGATAATTATACATTGCATTTGATGAATATGCATATATATATATATATATATATATATATATATATATGTATGGATGAATATCGATAGGTTGTATGGTTTATGATGATATCGAGTAGGGGACGCCCTATAAGCCTGAGTGAGCTAAGCGAAGGTTGCTTTAACCAGGTGACAGTGATAATGTGAGGAGACAAATGGGTGATGAACTCACATTCCCTTATCGCTTATTGTGACTATAGTCGATCGGTCACTATGTGTATAGCAAATGAGTGAATTGTGTAACATCCCCAATTTTTCCTTATGTGACTAATTAGAATTTTTTTTTCAGAGAGGAGAAAGCATTTTGGATCTCAAGTGAGGATTAAATTAATTTACAATTTTACTCAAGTTAAACAAGATCTTAGGATGGTTAAAATGGAATTTATGTAATTTAATTGAAATGGCATTTATGTAAATTCCTTGAGATGGTATTTATGTAAATTTTTTGAGATGCCAGTTTTGTAAATACTCTAGAATGGCATTTTTGTAAATAATGGAAGATGGCAAAGTTTTAAATATAGGGTGGTAGATAAGGAAAATTTTTAATAATTATGAGGGATGGGGAGTGACGATAAGAAAGAGAAAGAAAAGAAAAAGGAAGAAAAGGAAGAGGAGGAAAAGAAAGAGGAAGAAAAGAAAGAGGAAGAAGAAGGAGAAGGAAGAGGAAAGGGAAATCAAGGTAAGTTTCTTGGTCATCTCTCTCATTTCATTATCTTTTCTTAAGGAATATCCTAATTCACGATATGGATGTAGGATTTTTGTGTAGTAGGAATCAAGCATGCAAGTTTAAGGATTTTTTTGAGGTAGGTTTAACATCTACTCATGAATTTTGTACAAAATTATATATATACTTTTAGATTTGTTTAGATGTGATTTTGGATAACATGTGGTCTGGATATTTATATGGAATTCTGTTTTGATTATTTGAACATGCATATGGGTGCATGGGATTACATAAAAGAAAAACAAAGGAGAAGTTAGACTAAGCTGAATTTTGGAGTAATTTGGAAAGCTTTTATTTTTGGAATTCTGGGAACATTAGCAAGGGTTTTAAAGAAATGGTCAACATATGAATTGTATATATATGTCTCACGGATCTATAGGTTCTAAAACCACTTAATTTGTAGTCCATATGAGAGAGATATATCTCATTAGTTGATCAGAGGTTAGAATCCAAGATAGTAAAAATAAGTGTTTTGTGTTTAATTGTTTGGGAAAAATTTGTAAGGAATCTAAAGAAATAATAAATATGAAAGTTTCATATAACTATCTTAGCTTTTTATAGGCTATAAAATCACCTCAATTGGAGTTCATATAAGGGAGATATGGTTGAATAAGTGAAGGGAGGTCACAAAACACTGTTAGGCCGTGTTCTGGGTTGCTTTAGCATGGGGAGGCCGTGTTCGGGACTATGTTTGAGCATGTTTAAAGTATTTTTCAAGTATGGCCGTGTTGGGTGCTGGATTATCATATTTTTCACTGTTTTCTACCTAAAAATAGTTTTCTCATGTTATCTAATTCTAAGAAATTCAGTTGGATAAGAATTTAGTTTAATCATGAAGAAAAACCGATGTTTATTATTGATCGACAAGTAAAGAAATGATGGATGAAAGAAATCTCTATGGTTAAGGTTATATGACAAAGTCAAGAAACCCCATAGAAAGTAAAGATGATATACAAAAGAGATATCCACAATTCTTTGAGTAATGAAGTTAATAACTGTAATTTATGCCTTGACTTCATTCTTTACTTGTGATAGGATGATTTGAAATTCGGGGACCGAATTTCTTAAAGGGGGAAGAATGTAATATCCCATAATTTTAAAATAACAATGTTTTGCTATAAAAAAATATATTTTTTATTTTAAATGATTATGTTTTGCTAAAAGCAAATATACTTTTAATTAAAATGATTTTGGTTTTGCTCAAAATAATTATATTTGCCACTAATAAATTTTTGTTTTATTTTTAGAAATACTATTTATTTTATTATGTATAAAGATATTTTATTTTGTGATTTGTGTTATTAATATTTTTATCAAGAAAAGTCATGATTTAAGTGTGCAACTAAAGTTTTGTAAGAATATAAATTTTTAGAAATTTTTGGGATAATTTAGGATGAAAAATAATAATATTATATATATATATATATATATATATATATATATAAAGTAATAATAAATTTCAACTATTCAATAATTAAATAAAAAAGGGGAGAGATGCAAGAAATCTACGAAATCTCTGTAAATCAAATGAATAGTGATGAATAGTACTTTCTCTCTCTAGATTTGGAGTACTTTTGAGACTCCGATTTAAAAACTAAGGGTACCACTGGATTCAAGACGAAGAGTACTACGATATTGGCATAATAATTTTTCAAATCAGCCGCAGAATCGTCGTAGGTCGGAAGTAGAAAATCTTAGAAAAGGATAAACTCTGAAACTCCTATTTAGAGTACTCAAATTGAAAATCTAACACCGTAGATGGATTCAGGATATAGATAAACCTCAGGATATGAAAATTTTTAGCCATCTGACAACTTTTTGTGTGTCCTAAACAGTAAATCCGGTCAGCATAAATAGTTATTCTAGCGATGAATGGTAATTCCGATCGTGATTAGTACCACATCAGTTGACCAGTATTGACCAGTAAATAGTACCCCATCAGTTGATCAGATTTGACTTAGAAAAATACATTTAGGGTTGTCCAACCTGGAGCCTTGGCCTTGTGAATAGATAATTCTTTCTATAACTTACCCCATGCTCTTCTTGAACTTATAATGTATAATTGGTTCTGTTTACAAATTATTTATGCTATCATAAATTTCTAAAATGTGTTAAAATATCTATTTTACTTACAAACTGACACATAGTTCAAGAAGAGTATGGTTTCACAAATAGATTTTGAAACTCATTGAATATGTGGTTCTAAATGTATTTATCATTATTTGGTAAAGTGAGTATTATGTGCATGAGGCATTGATTTGCAAAGCTATAAAATTGATGATTATGATTGAATGGTAAGCATAAAGCTCATGGCAAGTTCTACGAATTAGAAGATGTGTTCAACATAAAAGTTGTACCCCTATGTCTTATCTTCATACCCCTCTAAAATCACTTCAATTGGCCCTTATATGAGAGAGTTATGCCTCAACGAGTGAAGAGAGGTCAGATTTAATGTGTAGAATCATAATGTTGATTTTGAAACTGTTTTATACTAAATTATGGTTGTAATTTGTTAAAGTGGTAAACATAAAAGTCGTAGATAATTGTCTTATCCTTCCATAAACAAAAAAATTACCTTAATTGGAGTTGAAATAAGGGAGTTATGTTCTAAAGAGTGATGGAATGTCAGGCTGGTCGCGAACCTATAGCTTAAAATATGATCGTGTTTCAAGGCACAAAAAGGCCATATTTCGAGCTGTTTGAGAGGCTACAGCACATTTAAGACAATCTCAAGTACATCCATGTTCTAAGGCACGACAATGCCGTGCTTGGAGCTATTTTTGCCCTGTTTTAGTTGTAAATGGCATTAAATGAATCCCATTAACCTATATGGTAATTAGAGAAACTAAGTTGAAGAAGAATTTCCTATAATCTTTGTGATATAATAATAGTTTTCACTGCTTCTTGTGATAACAAGCTTGATATACATTGGGTATTAATACATATTTGTTAAATGATGAAGATGATAATGCATTGCCTATGCTAGTATGTAAATATATGATGATTAGAAGATATGATGTATGCATTGTCACATGATGGTAAGTGTATTAATACATATTTATTAAATGATGTGGTGATTATGACAAGTATGATGTTAGTAATGTACTTGGTGGATGCATAACTTTATTGTGAAGGTGATGATGATTATTAAAGAGTATGATGCATACATTATTGTATCAATGCATAATGATTAGATGTATGATGTATACATTGTTACACGATGATAAATGTATCAATACATAGTTGTTAAATGATGTGATGATGATGGAAAGCAAGATGTTAGTGATGAATATGGTTGATATAAAATGTCCATTTAGATGAAGATGGTAAGCATGATACTAGCAATGATGATATGTTGATAAGATATATGCTTAATATGTTGATGAAATGCATGCTTGAGATATTGATAAGATGCATGCTTGAGATGTTGATGACATGCATACTTTGTTATGTTGATGAAATGCATGCTTGAGATGTTGATGACATGCATGCTTGGTATGTTGATGAGACTGAATCACATATTGTATTTATGATAAAGAGGATAATGTTATGCATGTGGCTAAATATGAGAAATAGATAGATACTTGGGACACCCTGTGGCGCAAGGTGACTCGAAGACATGCGAGATGACCCTTGTGGTTGAAAGATGACCCGGCGAAAAATATCAAGATAACCTTTACCTTAGCAATGTCACTTGACGACATGTGACACCTTGTAGGTGAAGGTGACCAGACGGGTCGTATGGCTTTGAGACAATACCAAATAAGAGACGTCCTATTAGCTTGATTGAGCTGAGGGGGAGTATGGCCAATCCAACCAGGTGATAGTGTTATATGAGTAACAAAAGGGTGAATGGCTCATATTACCATGTTATTGAGACGTAAACAAATGACAGATGAATAACCAGTATGCATGATGTTCTATATACTCAAAATTATGATTATTCGATGTGTGGATAAAATGTTAAATCATACTATTTATGAATATTATGATTTTATTATAAAAGATTAATAGTGTATTAGCATTTATAATTATGATAATTGAGCATCAGTATATATAGTGTTTTATCATGGCATCTATTGCTGATGTGTGTGTATGTGTGTGTGTGTGTGTGTGTCTATATATATATATATATATATATATATATATATATATATATATATATGCACACATGTGTGTGTTTGTATATGTAATGTAACATCCTGTAATTTTTAGATATTTTCCTTAGAAATTCTTCACCTTACATATATGCATAGAAATTGTCTAATATTAATGGAATAGGTAAAAAAAGAAAACCTAAGAGAAAATATTAGAAATAAACATGCTAAAGAAAGGTGAAATTCTTAGGTAAAGAAAGATAAATTTTTGTGAAGTAAAGGTCTTAAAATTTCAAGAAGATCGGATTAGGGTAATTTTTCTTAATTTAAGAGCAAAAGTTACTAAGTTTAGTATCTCCACCCATAAATTGGGCTTTTACCTATGGACACTTCATATAGAGTTTTTCCACTTCACATAAGTTTCTAGCAAGCCCATTGGATAACCTAAGCAAGAAATAAAACATAGACTTGAACTAGGATATAGTAATTGGACCAATAGCCCAAAAATTATGACATGTGACCAAGCCCTCCAAGAAAGGTAGAATTTTATCCAAAGCAAAGAAAATGGGTAGGAATAATGGTAGGAATAAGCCCAAATCCAAGAGGAAAAATAAAATAAAATAAATTAGGTGATGACATAATAATGTAATAATAATAAAGATTAGATTACATGGCATTAAGACAAAAATTTAGCAAGTGGTGTGATTCTACATTCATCATTTTGGCAAGTGGCATAATAATACAAGGCTTTAGGACAAAAACATCTATATCTTACACTCATAAAGGCAAACCTATCATACTTGTTTAAGACAAAAGAAAATGGAAATGAATCCCTAAATTAAAGGGACCTTGTCCCCTATCATAAGAACATATCATCATAATTTTCAAAATACAAATCTCCTTTTCCTATGCATATCTTGATTAAGGAAGAGGAAGACAAGAACATAAGTTGTTTGTTTTCTAAAAATTCAACAAAGTGTATCCTAATTGTGATAAGGTAGACCCATGATCATGAAAGGTTAATTATTTGATGGTCTATATAAGAAAATCCACCATTACAACATTAGAATTTCGTCCAAGTGAGGGAGAGGGAAAAATAGAAGCAAGGTAGAGTGAGGAAAGGAGAGGAAGAAAGGAAGAAAGAGGAAGGAGAAGTCTAAGGGACTAAGTGCTCCAAGTAAGTTTAACAATATTTTTTTTTGAAGAAAACTTTTGAAACTTATAATATTTATATGAGATTTTGATCTTAGAACTTTGATGATTGGTCATGGATGTTGCTATATCATGTTACATATTGATCTTGCATGTGATGTATGTTTGAATACTTAGGTTGGTGTAGATAGTTCTGCATGGGTATGGCTATGGTTGGCAGAATTTTAAGCTTCGGTATTTTAATTTCTGAGAATTATCTGTAGGGAATTAAAACAAATGGTTAACATAAAAATTAAAGATATGTGTGTTACGGATTTTTAGCCACTGGAATAATTCAATTTGGAGTCCATATGAGGAATATATGAGCCGATTAGTAGTCAAAGGTCAGAAAATGGGTCATCAGGGAAGAATATGTTAGGATAGCTTCGGTATTTTAATTTCTGAAAATTATCTGTAGAGAATTCAAATAAATGGTTAACATAAGAATTCAAGATATATGTGTCACGGGTTTGTAGCCACTGGAATCATTTAATTTAGAGTCCATATGATATATATATCTTTCGATTAGTGAGCAAAGGTCAGAAAATGGTTCATCGGGGAAGAATATGTTAGGATAGCTTCGGTATTTTAATTTCTAGGAACACTCTATAAGGAATTAAAATAAATGGTTAACATATGAATTACAGATAGATGTGTCACGGATTTTTAGCCACTGGAATCACTTAATTTCGAATTCATATGTGGGAGATATGGACAGATTAGTAGCTAAAGGTCAGAACCTATCCGAGAGGAACTATCCTGTACTTTGAGGGAGTAATATCACCTTGATTTCTTAATATTTTGCTAAACTGTTCAACATAATAGTTTTAGATAATTGTTTTATCTTGAAATGGACAACAAGATCACCTACATCGGAGTTCAATTGAGGGAGTTATGCTCTGATTAGTAAGAGAAGGTTAGATGTGATGAAAACCTACATCAAGAAAATAAAGGAATAAAATTAATATTTAAGAAAGAAGATGAATCTTATAAATGAAAATAATAAATAACTAGTATAGCCATAGCCATTGCCATTGTATGAACTTCTTACCATCTTAAGTGTGAAATTTTGACATGGAAATGTTTTATAAAGTGATATTTGAAATGGTTATGTTCATGGCATGATTACCAATGATTTTTGGTAATAGTTATATTTTGATGAACATACTTGTTAATGAAAGCATATTTTTGGCTATCATTGTGAAAAGAAAAGAAATGAGCACGGTCACATGGCAATCCGTGTGGTACACCAGTAGGGGACGCCCTACCAACGGTTATGATCATGTTAATGAGAAAAGAAAGAGAAAGTGGGCCATGTCGGACGGAGTGAGAAAAGCCCGTACCGGAGAGTAAAGGATACTCACCCTGACCGGGGTAGCTTGAAATGAGAATAAGTTGATGGCTATCATATGATATTCTAAAAATAGTTAATCTTGTCATACATATCATTACTGTATGATTCTTATATGCATAGATGTAATGCATTCATGTGACCAAAGATATTTTCTGTAGTTTATACAGCTGAACATGACGTGATGAGCTATATTGATGATGATTTATTGTTGAATTTACTGGGATTTAATTCTCACTATATTTCCATATCATGTTCAGAAAATTAGTTATGCAGATTTTCTATCGCTCTGGCTTTTAGTGCACATTGGATCGAGTTACTTTATGTTGGGCAGATCTCAGAATCAAATAAGATGTTTGTGGTCGAGTTGGCTCAGATCCCGGTGAAGGTGCAACCACCCGCACCTGTATCTCCGGAATTGGTCAACCAAAATAAACAAGATGTAAATATCTATGTGTTTGATATGTTGCATGTACATTTTGATTAATGACGTGTATGTGACCTCAATATTGTATAATAATAAAGAAAAAAAAAAGGATGTTACATGTAACATCCCTAATTTTGTTTCATGTATTAATAAAAGTACAAAAGTATTCAAAGTAACATCCATAATTTCATTTTTTTTATTGATAAAGGTACATAAATATTTAATTAAGGAAATAAAATTTATTAAACAATTTTTAGATATCTAAGGAAATATAATCCTTAGAAATTCTTCACCTTACGTGTATGTATAGAAATGTTCTAATATTAATGGAATATGTAAAGAAAGAAAACCTAAGAGGAAATATTAGAAATAAACATGCTAAAGAAAGGTGAAATTCTTAGGTAAGGAAGATAAATTTTTGTGAAGTAAGTAAAGGTCTGAAAATTTCAAGAAGATCGGATAAGGGTAATTTTTCTTAATTTAAGAGCAAAAGTTACTAAGTTTAGTATCTCCACCCATAAATTGGGCTTTCACCTATGGACACTTCATATATAGTTTTTCTACTTCACATAAATTTTTAGCAAACCAATAGGATAGCCCAATGAAGAAATAAAACATAGACTTGGACTAGGATATACAAATTGGACCGGTAGCCCAAAAATCATGAAAATGTGACCAAACCCATTATGAAAGGTAGAATTTTAACCAAAGTAAAGAAAATGTGCAAGAATGAGCCCAAACCCAAGAGGAAAATTAAAAATAAAAATAAAAGTAAAGTGATGAAATAATGGTGTAATCAAGATTAGGTGACATGACATTAAGACAAAAATTTAGCAAGTGGTGTGATATCCTACATTCATAATTTTAGCAAGTGGTATGATAATACAAGGCTTTAGGACAACAACAACAACAACTAAGCCTTTTCCCACTAGGTGGGGTCGGCTACATGGATCAAACGGTGCTATAATGGCCTATCATGGATGAGATCAATAGATAAGTTATTAACGATTAAATCATTTTTAATAGTTTCACTTATTGTTTTCTTTGGCCTCCCTCTACCTCTAATTATTGGACTATTCTCCATCCGATCAACTCTTCTCACTAGGGATTCTGCAGGTCTTCTCCACACATGGCCAAACCACCTTAAGCGAGTTTCAATCATCTTCTCCACAATAGGTGCTATCCCAACTTTCTCTCTAATGCACTCATTTCTAATTATATCTCTTCTGGTGTGTCCACACATCCAACGCAACATTCTCATCTCTGCAACGTTGAGTTTATCTTCATGTTGTCTTTTAACCGCCCAACATTCCGTACCATACAATATAGTAGGTCTTATAGCTGTACGGTAGAATTTTCCTTTAACTTTGAGCGGCACTTTTTTATCACAAATGACACTCGAAACTTTCCTCCATTTCATCCATCCAGCTTGAATCCTGTGGTTTACGTCCTCCTTTACTTCACCGTCATTTTGTAAAATGGACCCAAGATATTTAAAACTTGTAACTTGTTTTAATATATAGTCTCCAAGTTTCATGCCAACATTCGTATTTATTCGTCTCTTACTAAAAATACATTCCATATATTCTGTTTTATTTCTACTTATCCGGAAACCATGTGTTTCTAAAACTTGTCTCTATGACTCTAACTTCATATTTATTTGCTCTTTCGATTCACCAACTAAGACTATATCATCTGCAAAAATCATGCATTGAGGCCCCAACAAGCCACTTTTTGCATAGTGCCTATATATAAAGAGCTGCTTATTCACGATTGGAGGCCACCAATCCATTTATGGTTCCCTTCAAAGTAATAGCAGCTATATTCTCCCTGCCTATATTCGTATAGCCGGTCCCAAGCCCGGATAAAAGAGGAGGGTTGTGTTAGGCGTGCGACAGCCAACGTAAAACTTTGTCGTAACCACATGAACATGGACAAACAAGGCTTTAGGACAAAACATCTATATCCTACACTCATAATGTTAGCAAGTGGTATGATAATACATGGCATTAAGACAAAAAATTCTTATCCCACACAAATAATTTCAACCAAATAATGGAGATTTAAGAGCTAGAAATTTGCCACTTAAAAAGGCAAACCTATCATACTTGATTAAGACAAAAGAAAAAGGAAATGAATCCCTAAATCAAAGGGACCTTGTCCCTTATATTAGAAACATATTATCATAATTTTCAAAATACAAATCTCCTTTTTCTATGCATATCTTGACTAAGGAAGAGGAAGACAAGAACATAAGTTGTTTGTTTTCCAAAAATTCAACCAAGTGTATCCTAATTGTGATAAGGTAGACCCATGATCATGAAAGGTGAATTATTTGATGGTCTATTTAAGCCAAACCCACCCTTACAACATTAGAATTTTCGTTGAAGTGAGGGAGAGGAAAAATAGAAGCAAGGTAGAGTGAGGAAAGGAGAGGAAGAAAGGAAGAAAGAGGAAGGAGAAGTCTAAAGGACTAAGTGCTCCAAGTAAGTTTAACAATATTTCTTTTCGAAGAAAAGTTTTAAAACTTGTAATATTTATATTAGATTTTGATCTTAGAACTTTAATGATTGGTCATTGATGTTGCTATATCAAGTTACATATTATGTATGTTTGAATACTTAGGTTGGTGTAGATAGTTTTGCATAGATATGGCTATGGGTGGCAAACTTTTATGCTTCAATTTTTAAAATTTTGAGATGAACTGGTAAGGAATTAAAACAAATTGTTAACATGAAAAATGTAGATGTATGTCTCACAGATTTTTACCCACTGGAATAACTCAATTTGGAGTCCATATGAGGTAGATATGATCTGATTAGTAAGCAAAGGTCAGAAAATGGTTAATCAGGGAAGAATATGTTAGGATAGCTTCTGTGTTTTAATTTTTGAGAACATTCTGTAGGGAATTAAAAACAAATGGTTAACATAACAATTATAGCTATATGTGTCACGGGTTTTTAGCCACTAGAATCACTCAATTTGGAGTCCATATGAGGTAGATATGGATCGATTAGTAAGCAATGGTCAAAAAATGGTTAATCAGGGAAGAATATGTTAGGATAGCTTATGTGTTTTAATTTATGGGAACATTCTGTAGGGAATTAAAATAAATGGTTAACATAAAAA